>CM077082.1:91921512-92249218 GCA_039513925.1 Platanthera zijinensis
CGAGGATGTCATCTATGAACACGACCACGAAATGGTCCAAGAAATCCTTGAACACTCTATTCAATAAGTCCATAAAAGCAGTGGGGGCATTTGTCAAACCAAAGGACATCACCAAGAACTCAAAATGCCCATTCTGGGAACGAAAAGCCGTCCGTGGTATATCAGCCTCACGGACCCTCATGTGGTGGTAGCCTGAACGAAGGTCAATCTTCGAAAACACAGCGCATCCCTACAAATGATCAAATAGATCATCAATCCGAGGCAACAAATATCTGCTCTTGATGGTTACCTTATTTAAATCTCGATAATCTATGCAGAGCCTCATGGAACCATCTTTCTTCTTTACGAGCAAAACAAAGGCACCCCACAGGGAAGAACTCGGCCTAATAAAATCACACTACAACAACTCATCCAGCTGAGTGCGCAACTCTTCTAACTCACGCGGAGCCATACAGTACGGTGCCTTAGCAATAGGGCGAGTACCTGGCTCGAGGTCTATCAAAAACTCAACCTCTCTCTCAGGAGGAAGTCCTGGAAGACTATCAGGAAAGACATCTGGAAACTCTCGCACCACCGAAATATCCTCAAGATGTGGTGTAATAAAAACTGTTTCCAAAGAAGAAAAAGAAACAAGATATGCCTCGCAACCAGACTATATAGCTCGACAAGCACGCACTGCAGAAACAATGAGGGAACCCTTGTCCAGAAATCCATAGACACTCATAGGTTGGTCGTTGTCCATCTTGAAGTCCAATCACTTTGCCTTGCACTGGATGACCACATCATACTTGGACAACCAGTTCATGCCCAAAATCACGTCGAAATCTGCCAGATCAAACACCATCAGATCCGCAAAAGCTAGGAAATCGCCTAGACAAATAAGGCATCTTTGAACTCCTTGATTTGATATCACCAGATCTCTGGAGGGAAGCTTGATGTTCAAGGAATCTCCTAATTCATCCACGTTCAAACGATGTTTATCTACGAAACTCCGCGCCATGAAGGAATGGGTGGCACCCGAATCAAAAAGAACGCTCGCCCATATTTCTGCACCTTAAAATCCCCTAAAACGTAGCATACATAAATAAACGAATAAAAACTAGGTAAAACAATGGATAATAAAAGTTAAACTAGAATCTAACCTGATATCACTTGGGTAGAGGTCCGAGCATCCTCCCTGGTCACCATATTTAGATTTCCTATTCCTTTGTCCTAGTTTGGAGGCGGCGGCAGAGCTCGAAGTGGGGTAGGTTGCAGTGGAGATTGAGCCTGGGGGCATGAAGACTTCAGGTGCCCCTTCTGCCCGTACTAGAAGCAAGCCTTATCCTTCGACCAGCAATGACTCACGTTATGTCCCTTCTTTGTACATAACATGCACACCAGATCTCCTTTGGGTGCACCTTGGATGACAAGCACCTGCTGCTGCTTTAGAGTGGCAGTCCTCTTATAACATCTTTCGTAAGGGTAGCAAGATCGACCACAGAAGCTACATATTTCTCCACTTTTCTTCTTCGAATAAGGGCCAGATGCCCTAAAGCTTCCATCCTCCTCACCTTTTCTCTTCTCTCTTCTTGCCGCGGCACCTCGATTCTTGGCATTTTCAATCGCCTTACCTTTCAGAGCAGCTTCCACTACCTCAGCATAACTTTCAGCTCTATAAGCACATGCCTACTATTGGACATCCCTTCTTAATCCTTCGAGGAAGCGCTTCACTCTTCCTGCCTATGAAGTTACCATATCAGGAGCAAATCTGCTCAACTTGATAAACTCAATCTCATAATCGCTCACCCTGAGCTGTCTCTGCTTCAGATGCAGGAAATTATTCATCAGGCGATCCTGCTCGACCGAGGGTAGAAACTTCTTAAGCAGTATCTTCTTAAAAGATTCCCACAAGCATCCTTCACTTAGGCTATCCTTTTCCCAAATCCACTAGCTCTTTGCAAGGCCTTTTAGCTGGTAAGCTGCAATCATTACCTTTTGGTCTTCTCCAATCCCCGAATACGAGAATATCTCTTCTATGGCGATGATCCAGTCATCCAAAGCCATAAAGTTGGCTCTCTCGTCGTAAGTGGGAGCTCCCAATCGCTGAAAATGTGAGATAAAATTCATCTTTAGTGGTAGCATCACTGGGGGCACCAGAGGAGCAGGAGTAATGAGTACGACTTGACCTATGGCAGAATCTTGCACTAAGGGTTGCTGCGTAGGAGCATCATACAACAAAGACTGAATTTGCGATTGCATCTCAACTAATTGTCTCAACTGATCCTCGTTGCTCTAACGCGGACTCTCGATCATCACCTCATTTTGCACACCCTCCGACTCACCCTATGAATGGGGAGTCGACCTAGTCGCAATACACTTTGGCGGCATTTCTAAAAATACACATAAACAGCTCATTAAAACCCCAGCTTCTAGGATTACACAACTTAGTTTAGACCATACTTAAAAGACACTTGCTTATGCTGCAACTTGCTCTGGGATTTTGTAAATGATGTTATGTCCTACTTAGGATGATATCCTCTCATCCTATTGACTCATGTGCCTATGATATGAATGCATGGATTCTTTATTCTTATTTAAAATCTTGTGTGTACATGTGTCATCATGTAAACCTTAACTTAGCACGCGTGCTTATGCGATGATATGCTATGTATGCAGTGCTATGCATTCTAAAAAGACCTTATTGCATGTTATGAGTGGTATACTCATGAAATGTTATGCATCCTAAACTACATAAAATCGCATGCAACGAGAGAAGAAAATGTGCTAATGGGCATCCATGTGATGGTGGTTATACATACCATACCACGTAACCGTCACATGTTGCCTCCTATTGTGGATCCATATACAAACACATATTATGCATCCCATACTACATAATATCCCCGTATACTTCTTATCATGCTATGAGTGTCGTGACTATGCTTCAGCTATGATGTACTGATGACACATCAATGTGCATATGAGAATGAATGAAGGAAATCAAATCTACATCAGATTGGCTGGTTCGACCAACTTGTCAAACCAAACTCACTATCACAACCCACATTTTCACCGCATTTAATGATGTATCCGAGTAAGGGAAAATGCGCATCATGATGTCACGTCAGCAGGAGATAACTACGGACGCTCAGGCAAAACTCCTACTTTACACATAAAGAAAGACCTTTAGGTTATTTAGAGGAAAATCTAGTTTAAGCTAAATAGTTAGTCATATCCCTTGGCTTGGTGGCTCATCTATTCCACAAGAAAAATAATTATACGCTGCAAAAAATACTTCTTTTACAAGATTAGACATCCAACATGAGTACAAATGTCCTAGAGGATAACTCATGATATGCAAGACCCTAGGTTTATCATAGTAGTAAAAATAGCTTTTACAGTCGCTAAATATAATGATTTAGAATTTTAAAACATGCAATGCATGAGGTAATAATAGTAGTTTTTATACTTGAAAATATCTAACATGCAATCCTAGCATAAAACATCCCAGAGAGCAAGAAATCCAAACAATCAGAAGGAAAACAAACTAGCAGCTAACAAAGTATCCAAAATAAACTATCCTGTGGGAGTCAATAGTCTGACACGAACCCACATAATACAAAAGTAAGTCTAAATTAGGTAAAGTAAACTAAAACAACAAACTGCCTCGCAACCGCGAGGTGAAAACCACAGCCAACACTGCTGCTCAATAACTCCAAAACCAGCTTCATTACCTGCTAAAGCTCCGAACCTGAGGCATTCCAAAGACAGAACACCTCAGCAAGAGGGTACATGTGGTGGAAGAAAAGTATGCCGAAAGTAAACAAAGGTCAAAATGGGGTACCAACCCAAGAACAAAAGTGCTGAAGTAAAGTACAAGGTAAAGTACCAAAATCAGAAAAGAGCACTTACGTGAATCGTCACGTACAACAAATTACACCAGATGCACAAGGCTAAACAAAGGTGGAAAGCATGATTAAATCATAAGAAAGAATTCGCATAACTTTATTAGCCACATGTGGTCAACTCTACCCAAAAACACGGGCGAGGTGGTCACTCAACCGGACACACCCTCACAGATATAATATCTGTCTAACTATAGGGGAGACTCATACAATCCACCATTCACTACAGACGCCCAAACACCCGGTAGAGTTCCACAAGGTGCTAATAAATCTCAAAACATTGAAGAGGTGGTTACGTCCACTAACTCCCGCAAATAAGAGAATCATGATATATCTCAAAACTTGGCACATCGGATTCTACTAGACATTTCTAGATATAAGAAACGGTTGATCAACCTTTAGGAAGGATTTACAATCCTAGATAAACTCAAACATGTCCTACATAATAGTTAAGGGACGGTTAAAAGAGCAAGATTCAACTACATCATCTAAACATACACCACTTTACAAGGTTAGATTAGCAAAATCATGAACATGATAATACAAGTGGATTTAAACAAAGGATTAAGATAGCACTATAATCAGCAAGTTATTAATGATAACGACAAAAAGAATTTAGAAATTTCAGTAGATCGGGAGAAAGAAGGGAAGAGGGGAGTAAAACCACCACTTGCCTTGGTTTTACCGGAGAAGACCTCCAAATCGCACTGCGGCATAGATCGAGACTATGGAAGACGAGGGAAGTCAAAATCTAATAAGAATGGCCAAAAATAGGGGTTAGGGCTGAAAACCCTAACGAGAAAAATTCAAGAAATGGGGAAAAGTGTTACCACAACGACGTAGATCTCGCTGAGAGCTTTCTGTATCAATACTCAATTGAAGATTTCAAGCACCGGAGAACCATCAAAGGCCACTAGAAAACCCACATGAAAGATGCTTTATCTCTTTCTAGCGTCGCTCTGGTTCGAGAAGTGAACAGAAGTTCGGTTATAAGGAGGAAGAAGAAGTACATATATAAAAGGTATAATTATATTATTAAAATAATTTTACCTATAATAGTTACATTTCTAAGAAAAGAACCGGGGGAGGGGGTTAGCTGGACTGGACTTCTCGAGAAGAAGTCATGGATTACTCGAGAAGAATAGAAGGAAGCTTTACTCGGGTAGAAGGCAGGTTCTCGAGAACTGAGGAAGATTACTCGAGTAGTAAGGAGGACTTCTCGAGTACTGAAATGGACTTATTGAGAATGAAGGATAGTTCTCGAGTACAAGAAAAACTTCTCGAGAACAAGAAGGAAGAACAACCCCATTCGAAGATCTCTATTCGAAATTCGTCGAACACAAAACCCGTTCGACGAACTCTGTTCGAAATTCGTCGAACACAAAACCCATTCGACGAACTCTGTTCGAAATTCGTCGAACACAAAACCCATTCGACGAACTCTGTTCGAAATTCGTCGAACACAAAACCCGTTTGACGAACTCTGTTCAAAATTCGTCAAACACAAAACTCGTTCGATAAAAGCTGTTCGAAATTCGTCGAACACAAAACCCATTCGACGAAGTTCGAAATTCGTCGAACACAAAAACCATTCGACGAACTCTATTCGAAATTCGTTGAACAAAAAAATTGTTTGACGAACTCTGGTCGAAATTTGTCGAACACTAAGGAAAAAAATGTTCGACGAACACCTGATTGTTTGACATTTTTCAAACCCAGAACCATTCAACGATCCTCAAACGTCGTTCGACGCTTTTTCGAACCCCAGACAACGCCCAAAATTTGTCTCCTGCCTCTTTTCAACGAAAACCTACCCTTAAGGGGGGCTTCTCGATAATCAATAGGAGGGCTTCTCGAGAATCAAAATGAAGCATAAGGCTTTAATATAATAATAATAATCATATTCAAATAGTTTGAACAAGGAAATACGAGTTCAAAACGGAGGCCCAAACGCACGTCGAATTAAACAAATTTAACAGCAAAGACAACCCTAGAATCCGACACACCATTCTTGAGACACTATTATCAAATGCTTACACAAGCAAAAATCATCATAAAGATCAAAACACGCGCCGAGACTCCAAAATGCTCGGATCGCAATAAAACCGAACAAGTCCAAAACCTCAAAACTTCATCCTTTCAATCAAGGAAAACATTCAATCCAATCAAAATCCCAAAATCTGGTCAAACAGACCCAACGGACGCGAAAACGCACTAACGGTGTAGCGCCGTCAACATGACGTAAAAGTAACGCCCTGACGTCATAGATATGACGATACCACATCAAATAAAATCATCGAAAAAAATCTGAGGCATTACGCCGAACTTGTCATCCACTACAACAACAGCCTTTGGGCACTCATATCAACTCAGTGTCTAACTCTCCAATCCATCGCGTAGAATATAATAGAAGTTTCGGCCGGGGGCCCACGCCATATTACACGGACAGTTAGTGGAGTTCCACATTGATCCTAAACCATTAACGCATCCTAACTCAGAGTGCATTCTAGCGGAAGTAATTAAAGTATTAAGAACTCAAACATAGGAATGTCTACTAACAACACCATAGGAATGATAAACAAAATGCACGAAGTGTTTGGCCTTAAGGCTTTACAAATGATTTCCAATAAATCTATGTGTTTTGCATACATCGACACACAGGTGAAAGTCTTTAGTTTCAAGAGTAGCTAGCACCTAGAGGGGGGGGGGGGGTGAATAGGTTCTAGGTCTTTTAAAACTTTCTCCTTACTTTGGTGTGTTGTGAGTTAGATTAAGTTAGATTTCAAGATCACACAACAAGCACACAAGAGATTTATAGTGGTTCCCCAGATTATGGGTACATCCACTATCCCTCATAAATTTCTAACAGTAGGTTAGACAAGGCCACTTCTCCAAACTTAGCTCTAAAGAGCTTATAATTCAGATCCCTCAGGATCTTTTAGTCTCCTCCAAGACCTACCTTAGGCACACAGCCCTACCAAAGCTCTTGTAAGTTAGTGATCTACAGACCACCTACCTCAGACTTATCACTAAGTCCTACAACTCAGGCTAGGTGAATACCTTACCACTCAGAGAGAGTGACTCTCCTACCTCAGGCCAACATCCCTATAGCTCGGATCCAAACCTAGATCTTATCTCAGATTCACCACTTGAATCCTACCTCGGATCTACAGAAGATCCTACACTCATCCTTTATATATATTAGGCTTACACTAAGATCAAATGATCCTATAGAGAGAGTAATGGTATGTTGTTGATGTTTAGACACCAGAGAAATATTCTCTGTATCTTCCTCCTTCTATGTTGAGATAACTCAGTCCAGTCTTCTTCACAGCTTCAGAAAGTGTTCTTCAGGAATGTTCAGCTTAAGCTTGTGAAGTAGCTACAGCTAGGTCTTGCCTTTGCTGCTTCTTCTTTCTCAGAGATGTCTCTCTGATCTTGCTTTTAAGGATGGGAAAGACAATGGATAATTTACTAGAACTTTTAGATCAGTAGTTTAAACAACTTCTCTTAGCTCTGCAACAATGTCGAGAGGAAGAAGATGAAGTTCAACACTTCCCAAAAAGTTTATTTCTTTTCAGTGATCTGATCCCCTTTTCTATCTCGCCGTCCAACGGCTCTTTGAGCCTTGGGCCCACTTATATTTGGTAGCTGCAATCTTGCTTTTGCATTAAATACAGTATAAGAGGCATGTGACGCTGTTTGTCGTGTATTGTAGATTTCCTGCAACATTTTGAATTTTGCTGACGTCAGCACCTGTGGACTTAGTGAATTTCAGACAATTCATCATAGGCGTTGAGTGAACAGACTTCACTCAGTGACAAAACACTTAGCCAATTATCCTGTAGAACTAGGCATCGAGTGATCAGTCTTAACTCGACGAATACAGACATTAGCTATCTTAACTGATTAGGCGTTTAGTGAATCTTCATCACTCAACGCATTTGGACTTACTTGCTTTTCTTCTATGTGAAGGCGTTGAGTGATGCTTATGCACTCAACGTTTTCTGCCTTAGCTCGTCATCTTGATATGGCATTGAGTGAACTGCCTCCACTCAACGCTTCTGTACTTAGTAGAATTTCTTGTTGAGATAAAGTTGAGTGAACAGCCTTCTCTCAATGCATCTGGACTTAGCTGGAATTTCTGTCTACAACTTCTGAGGCTTTGACTAAACTATGTTCCGTCGACGCTATCTTCTTTAGGCATTGAGTGCACTGCCTTCACTCAATGCTTTTGGACTTTGCCAGAATTCTGCTCTGATTCTCAGATGCTTTGACTGCTTGATCTTAACTTAACACTTCAATCTCTGGGCGTTGAGTGAACTGCCTTAACTCAACGCTTTTGTACTTAACTAAATTTCTGGCTTGGAAATAGTTAGGCTTTGACAGTCCATGCTTTACTCAATGCTTCTTGTCAATTGGCATTGAGTGAACTGCCTTCACTAAACGCCTCTAGAATTAAACAAATTTTTGTCTTTTCTGCATCCTTCCTTGTGTCCACACAACCCGTCTTATCATTGTAATAAGTAATCACCTGCATACATAGAACTTATTGAAAAAATTTGTTACTCACATGTGTATGCCATTGCCTAGTAGGCCTTTTTCAAATCAGGGGCATTGGGATCAATGGACCCTACAATCTCTCTCTATTTAAAGAAGCCAAAACCTTAGACAATGATACACACCACCACAGATGCAGTAAATATTACAAGCAAAGCATTAAAATCACAGAAATAATAAACACACATACAACAATATGATATTCATTTAACATAAGAATTAATGTATTTCAAGTGTGCATAAAACAAAATTTAACACTTTCCTTCAGCCATTTAAGAGGAACAAAAAAGTTTTCAAGTTTCAGGTTCCCTTATCACTATGCTACTACTCCTTAGCTTCTTAGTTGCAACCTCAGCTTTAACTTCTGATTTTTTTTCCTTTTGTCTCTAGAAGTAACTGTAAGGCTTAGGAATGTACTTTGTTGGCTCCACTACATCAGGAAGCAATGTGCCTGCCTTCTGGTCTCTTCTGAATTGCCTTCTATCATTTTCACTCTTTTCCATCTTTGCCCATTCAAGGGAGCTGTAGAGTTTTCCCCTTTCAGTTTTATTTGACTTGATCTGATCCCAGGCTGATAGGATGATGGTCCTAGATTGTGGACTCCATTGTTCAAAGTCAGGCCTGGCTTCTATCTGTTCTCTGTACCTCTTTTTACTTAATCTGATTTCTTCTTCATCTTCAGCAGCAGATTTTCCCTTGGACCTCATGATTTGTTAAGCAGTGGGGCTGAATGTAGGAACATCAGCTTGTGATGGGTCAAGCCCATATGCACCCTCTTCAGTATACAGAGCACCATGTTAAATAGCAGTTTGATCTGCACCCTGATCATAGTATTGTCCATCACACTGATACTGATTATCATGATGAATAATCTTCTCCTGATTCAGTGCCTGTTGAACTTGCTCAGGAACCACGGGCATGTTATCATACTGAACTTGATCCATGCCAAAAGATCCTCTTATAACATTTGACACCCATACAACATTCTCTGTATTGGTCCTGATTATCTCCTTCTCCCACCTTTTGGCTTCTTCAAAAATTTCCTTTGTCTGGGAGGAACTAACCTTAGTTAACTGCACATTAAGATGATTTAATCCTGCTGTAACTTGGTTCTTGACTTGCAACATGTGATCATCCAGGAGTTTGGTGCAGACATCCAGTTTAGTTATAAGAGTGGTTGTTTGTCTTTCCCGTAGTACTTTGTCAGCATTATGAACTGCTAGCATGTTTCCAACAACGATCTTTTGATTTTCCATGATTGCATTTTGGAGAGTGCAAATCTGTACCAATTTCTCCTAAGTGAAGTCAACTGTAGGAGCTACTCTTAATAAAAATTTGAATGTTTGGGTCTTTAGAAGATTAACCTCAAATCTGAAAGATTTGATTGCTGTGGATAGCTCATTACTGAGGTTATTTATTGAGTAATCAACAAAATTCTCAAGTTGTCTACTTTGGTCACCCTGCAACCCTTTAAGCTGATCCAGGAATGTTTCTTATATCTGATCAGTGGATGTAGCTTCATCAGTGACTGGAGCTAGTTATTGAACTAGACTAACATCTTCCCTAGCAGCAGAATCAGCCATCTCAAATTCAGATGAATGTTGAGTTCCCATGTTCTCCGTAGCAGCAGTTCCCTTGTCTGACTCTGAAGATTCTATCACATAAACTATACCTTGAGCAAGGAGTTCATGTTGAATCTCCCCCTCAATCACTTCCATGTCCTTAGTGACATGCATGTCTTCAGCAACATCCTTTTCCACATTTTCAGCAGGTAGATTTATCTCTATGGAATCTGGAATTGCTCCTCCTCAACAAATATCTCTTCCATAACTTGATCCGGAAGATTCTCCCCTCACTTTGAGGACAGAAGGCATCTTGCTAATCTTCAATCAAAGATGCAGGAGCATCTTCAGTTGGAGCTAGTTACTTGGAAGCCCCCCTCCATCACAGCAGATATCTTAGTGACTATATACTCAGCCACTGGTGAGTAGTTTCAGTAGAAGGTATCTCCACAGCAGCTCCTGGAGCCTCTTCATATTGAGTCCTACTAACCTGAGTCCTTACTGCAGGTTCAGAGGATATGGACACTTGTGCACTCATGTCCTTCCTGATCTCTTCACTAGACTCAGACAAATTAGGATCATGAGGTTCATCCTCAGATTTCTCTGATGAACTTCTTTCTGTACTTTTCTCTAGAGTATGTATTGGTGTCTTCTTCTTCTTTGTAGCAGACTATTGTTGAGGTGGCACAACTCTCTCCCACCTATCAAGCATCTTGGAATCCATACTTTTCATATGATGAATCTTAGTTCCTAACCTTGTGTTAAGGATCCCTGGAACACTTTTCAGCAAAAACAGGGATAGAATTCTACCCACGTTGGGTTCAGTAATGCACTCCACCATCCTATCAAATAGAACTCTTCCCCAATCAGTTCTCTTAGAAAGTATTATCCTAGACAGCAACTCAAACATCTTCTTAGAAATCTTGTCGTGTGAGCCAGACTTGCATACCAACCCCTTTCCAATCACATCAGCAATGAACTTACCCTTCAGGTTTAGTTCCTTCCTTAAAATAGATCCAGTAGTGTGTTTAGATAGTCCACACCACTTCAGAGCTGATCTGATATCAGACTTATCAAGTTCTTCTTCCTTATCAGTTATAGAGATCTTTGTAAGCTTCAACGCTTTGCTTAATCTTCTAAGGGTTATCGTTATCTTGTTGCAACTTATCACTGTTCTGACCTAACTGGTCGATGAGTCGACCTTTGTGTTGGAGAATAATTCCTTTACTTCTTGCTTCCACAACAAGCAGGGCTCCGACAAAACATACTCTATTTCAGCGACCTGGAGCAAATGGAAGACGAATTGAACCTCTTCAAGCACATCTTTGAAGCCATTGCGAACCAGCTCTGATCCTTCGAATAGGAAATTTGAGACTCTTGGCTCCATTTCTCTTGCGAATTGCGAAGAATCTTCTAAGTCTTTCGTCGATTCCTCGCAATCGGGTAGTGAAGAGCAAGGAACAATGTATCTTATCTTATGCACACATCCTTCTATTTATAGTTATTTATATTTTAGAAGGGGAAGAGGCACGTACATGTTCCTGATCAAGAATTGATCAACGACTGGGATTTAATCCCGATAATTAGTTGCAAAATAGACTCACTGGGAGCATGCATTGAGTGAACTCGATGCACTCAATGCTTTCAATGCATAGGTCCATTCGACGCACTCGACGCCTGTGAATATAGATTCAGCGCAGTCAAAGCCTAAGGTTGTCTCGACGTACTTGACGGCACAGAGCATATACTCAGTTCATTCAACGCTTTTATACTTAGTCGAATCCATCTCTATTGCCATGCAGGGATTAGATCTACCTACATCAATACAAACCAAACAACATATATAGAGCTACTTAAGCTGGACTAAATTCAACATGCCCAATTCAAATTTGAAGGTGTGGAATTTACTTTAATCTAGTGGTTTAGTGAAGATGTCTGCAACTTGTTTGTCCATAGGGACAAATTCAAGATATCTGTCTTCCTTCTCCACAAGCTCACTAATAAAATGATACCTAATCTCAATATGCTTAGTCCTGCTGTGTGAGTTAGGATTCTTAGCAATGGAGATTGCACTAGTTGAATCACAATACATAGGAGTATTACTTATCTTTATGTTGTAACCTTGGAGCTGTGCTGGATCAACAGCAACTGAGCACAACAACTTCCAGCTGATATATACTCTGACTCAGCAGTGGAAATAGCCACACTGGTCTGCTTTTTGATGCTCCAATATACAAGTCTTCCTCCCAAGAACTAATAAGTGCCAGATGTGCTTTTCCTATCCTCTCTACTGCCAACAAAATCTGCATCTGAATACCCTGTTAGCTCAAAATAACTATTCCTAGGATACCATAGGCCAAAATCTGGTGTGCCCTTTAGATATCTCGAAATTATCTTAGCAGTAGAATTGTGAGACTTCTTTGGGCTTTCCTGATATCTAACACAAACACATATAATATACATAATGTCTGGCATATTAGCAACAAGATAAAGGAGGGAGCCAATTATTCCTCTATACAATGTTTCTTCAACAAATTTCCCAGTCTCTTCCTTGTCTATTGACATACTTGACTCCATGGGAGTTTTAATTATGGAGGCACTCTCCATTCCAAACTTTTTAATTAACTCCCTAGTGAACTTAGACTGTGAAATAGACAACCCATCTTCAGTCTGCCTTACTTGGAAGCCCAAGAAGTACTTAAGCTCACCCATACTGCTCATCTCAAACTTCCCTTGCATAAGTTTGAAAAACTTCTTGCAAAGGTTATCATCAATAGACCCAAAAATTATGTCATATACATAAATTTAAACTAGCTTGATCATGCCTTTAGATTCCCTTAGGAATATAGTCTTGTCTATCTTTCCCCTTGAGAATTTGTTCTTAATGAGAAAGCTAGACAAGGTCTCATACCATGCTACAGGGGCTTGCTTCAACCCATATAAAGCTTTTTTAAGTCTATACACCTGATCAAGAGAGTTAGAATTAACAAAACCTGATGGTTGCTCAACATAGACTTCTTCCCTTAAGTCACCATTCAGGAAGGATGACTTCACATCCATCTAGTAGACTTTGAATCCCTTGTGAGCAACATATGCAAGAAAAAGTTTGATGGATTTTAGCCTAGATACAGGGGAAAAGGTTTGATCAAAAATCAATACCTTCTTCTTATCTATATCCCTTATCCACCAACCTAGCTTTGTTCTTGATTATAATGTCATTTTCATCAAGCTTATTCCTTTAAATCCACTGGTTTTAATGATATTATGTCTCTGTGGTCTGGGAACCAGCTTCCAGAAATTACATCTTTTGAACTGGTTTTAGTTCTTCTTGCATTGCCACAATCCAACACTGGTCTATATTGGCCTCTTCAAATCTTTTGGGCTCAACTTGTGATAGGAAGCTTGAATACATGGTTGTGTTGAGACTTCTTCTCCTAGTTATAACTCCTTGGTGAGCATTACCAATAATCTGGTGTCTGTGATGATCCCTTAAATGCTTGACAGATGGAGGCATTATCTCATCAACATCTCGAGCTTTAGTGGATGGAGTTTGCTGATCTTCATCCTCATCATGTGAGCTTTGTCCTTCTTTTGGAATGCACACCCCCTTATCTTTATCTTGGATAATTGGAGCAGCATCCTTGATGCTTAGCTTTTCCATCATCATCTCTATACCTGTAGGTGTAGATGAGGTGCTTAGCAGCTCATTGTTAATCATAGTAGGATAATCAAATACTACATTAATAGACTCTTCTATAACTTGCTTTTTCAAGTTGTAAACCCTATATGCTTTACTATGATTGTTGTAGCCAACAAATATCCCATCGTAGGATTTGACAACAAACTTAGTTAGGTATGATTTCCCATTGTTAAGCACATAACATTTGCTTTCAAAGATTCTGAAATAGGCAATGTTTAGTTTTCTGCCCTTCATGATCTCATATGGAGTTTTCTTGTGACTCTTGGTGATATAAGCTCTATTTAGGACATGACATGCAATATTTACTGCCTCAACCAAGAAATATTCTGGGAGAGATGTGTCACTTAGCAATGTCCTGCCGGCTTCTATGAGAGTTTTATTTTTTTTCCTCTCAGCTATCCCATTTTGCTTGGGTGTTCTTGGAGAAGAAAATTGTTGATGAATCCCTTGCTCTTCACAAAATCTTATCATCCCTTCAGACTTGAATTCTTTCCCATGGTCACTTCTGATTTTTACCACAGTACTATCCAATTCATTCTGAACTTGCTTGACAAAGGTCCTGAAGATATCAAGGGTTTCAGACTTTTTCTTAAGAAAGAAAACCCATGCAAACCTATGGAAGTCATCAACAACCACAAGGGTGTAGACTTTTCTACTTAGACTATGAATTAGCATAGGACCAAACAAGTCTATATGCAGGAGGTATAAACACCTCATAGAGTCTTTTGCCCCAATGCTCATGAAAGAGGCTTTGGTCTGCTTGCCCTTCTGACATGCTGAGAAAATGACCTCCTTGGTGCATTTTACTTTGGGACCATTTCTCACTAACTCTTCACTGAAGAGCTTACCAATAGTCTTATAGTTCAAATGAGCTAGCCTCTTATTCCATTGAACACAATATGAGACTTTCTCATTTGCAACTAGACATATGGGAGAGTCATTACTTAAACAAAGAAAGTTTAAATTGTAACGCCTCCATCCGTCACATGGAATATAACAGAGGGTCCGGCCGGGGCCCCACGCCATATTTCACAAAAAAACGGCGGAATCACGTATGAATATCAAAATCCTTTCTACTCACATCTTAACTCAGAGCATTCTAGCAAAAGATTTTAACTTGCAAGAACTCATCACATTGAATGTCCACTAAATATATAAATAACACATTTATATATATCACCAGGAATGTATACAACCACAAACCCTCATGGCCTTAAGGCCTTACATGTTTCTCTTTACAAGTGTAATTTCATACATCGGCACGCAGGCCGGCCACACATGAAAATATAGTTCTTCGCACGACCTTCAAGGGCCTACCAACAGCAAGGGCTTCAGCATGCTCAATCCAATTCAGCCCGTCAGCACCTGCATATGGACATCACCCCAAGGGTGATAAAAAAATCAACGGTCAGAATTCAGCTGACCAATTATAATTACCCTACCCCTTACCCGGGGCAGTGGTTCCTTCCCTGCATGCCTTGCAATCACAACATATATATATATAAATAAATATATATATGTATATATATATATCACAACAAGTGCTCTCACGCACAACATCATCACAAACGCCGACCTTCGTGCCGGACGCTCTGTGCACTCTGGGAATGCTTACGGTGTACCGACTCCTCCTTAGTACCAGCACCGTTTAGAGGTTCTTAACTTGTTGGATATGGGTATTAGTCTACTATAACACGCATGCTGGAGAAATCCTCGCCCATCCCAATCAGAGGTGTTCACCTCACGGAAACTATTGAGCATTTCAGATCGACCCACCACTGTGGTGTAACAACCCGGGAAGGCCCGCAGCCCCCCATTTGTATTACCACCAATCGATCTCTCACCACGCAGGTACAGGTCAGACCTTTCCCGTTGCTCAACTCGTCAATAACGCAGATCTTGATGCGGGTCGGCTTTCCCTTTCCTGTTCAATCCACAGCTCACACAGAGCCACTTTCCAATTCAGCATACAGCTAATACAGAACCGCTTTCTAATTCAGCACACAACTCATGCAAAGCATACTATTCATGCAGCACACACCACACACCACACAAGGAGCTCACCCAGAGATTCCTGGGTATGGAAGAATTCACAATTCACAGGTACTCTCACAAACTCCGTCTAATACTCATTTAATACACAGAGTCTTCTCCAGTTCGTAATATAAATATCACCAATCCAGACTAGCCATCCGGATGGGCTTCACACAACATGCCTATTCCGTACTACACATTTCCGGATCTCGATGTAGACTCAACCGGGGATATCAACTATCAACCCGCTAGAATCACTTACGCTTTCCACCTCTTGGTGGAGGATTCCATGCACATGCATAAAGGAGGACTTCACTTGTCCAAGAAGGAGATTGTTACCCTTGATGATCTCTTTGGAGCCATGGAAAACTAGCCGGATGAAAGGCACCGCAATGGCCTTGCCTCCACAAATCTCAACTCGACTCTCATTTCGGAACGCTAAATCTCCTCCAGCAGCCGTATTCCTCCTTCCTCCTTCTTCCTTGCTCTTACCTCTCTCTATCTCTTTAGAAAGAGAATGGCCAAAGATAAATGAGAGTTTATCCTTCAACTCTCGACCTTATAACATCAGGAAGACCTCTAGACCATTGGATCCAATTTGAAGGAAACGAACGGCCATGATCTGCCTTGAAACTCAATTTCCTGGGCTGAACACAGCTTGCGACACGCCTGTGTCACATGCCGTATGCCTTAAGCGGCAAAGGAACCTACTCAACCAGACCAAGACACGGCCATTGGACACGTCTGTGTCCCAGGAGTGTGCCAGACACAGCTTCAGACACGCCCGTGTCCACCCCGCCTTGCACACGTCTGTGTCCCTGTCCGTGTTGCCCAGTCTACAGTCTAATGATTTTTGTGGTATTATAATCATCGCCCACTTATAGAAATTTCTTCCCGAAATTTAGCTCAACTGTAGACACCAACACAACCACTCCTTTGTTGCATGATTTTACAAAATGATCCGGGTTTAGAGCTCAGAGGGCCACAACTTGTCTCACCCCACGACATTGCACAAATACAAGTCTTTCACAAACAGACATACAATAGGTACTTTATTACATCATGAAAACAGTAAAGTACACTCATTATGTTTATTTCCGCTCATCCGCATCCTTCATACTCCACTTTATGGACTCCTGTAACTCCAGATTATACACGCGAGGCTGTTGTTCTTCACGATTTGATCTTTGCGGCTCATGTAATTCGAGAGTGTACATTCGAGGTTACGCCCGGGATGCAGATGACTCTGTCACTGCCTTGCCCTTTTCCTCATAAGATGGACCTGTCTTTTTCTCACCCTTTGAAGGGACACTCCAACAATCACAGGCTATATGTCCCTGCTTCCTACAATTAAAACATGTACGTGTCTTAACACATCCTTGCCCATACGTTGCTCCCGAAGCAACATTCGACTGAGTTTGTTCAGCAGGCCTGAACCTCTTCTTATCTCATTTCCTAAACTCCGATTGTTCCGACTGCGGAACTTTGAACTCTGGCTTTTCCACCGCCATGTTCTTCTTATACTGCACCCATTTCAAATCCTTTTCAAGCACACAGGTTGTATCTACTAATGCTTGGAATCCTTGGTTCACCGAACTCGGGAGAGCCAACCTCAGCTCATCACGAATCCCCTCATAGAACCTATTCGTCTTCCGCGCCTCCTCAGCAAAATTAGACCCCGCATAGCGCCCCAGCCTGGTAAACTCATGCAGGTAAGTATCAACACTACTCTCACCCTGCACCAGACGTTGGAACACATTTTCCATTACAATTTGCTGCGACACTAGCAAATACTTTGCCCAAAATAATCGTGAGAATTCTTTTATCGATATCGCCCCTAGGCCTCTGCCTGCCAAGTGGTTTAATTACACTTCATCCCACAAAAGCCTCGCCTCTCCTTCCAGCAGGAAAGTGGCTAGAGTAACTTTCTTCGCCTCCTCAGTCCTGATCGATGTTAGGATCCTCTTCACCCTTGCGAGCCAGTTCTCGGCCTGCGTTGGGGAACCCGCCCCGACAAATGTAGGTGGATTAAACTCCATAAACCGTTTTAGTTGCTCGTCAGTTGCATGCTCGTCAATCAGAGCCTCAACCCGCTCTTGCCTCGCACCAACCCGTACTGGCTCAACTGCAGGCCTTGCCTGCCCAATAGGCTGTGCATTTATCATTACAAATAATGCCTCAATAACTAAGCGTATGGTCTCCGTCGAGGGAGGAGGTGTAGTCACCTCAGCTGGTGTCGCACTCTCATTAGAATGTTGGGGCTCAAACTGCCCAGCTCCACTCCTCGTCACCTATAAGTGTACAAAACACCATTAACGTCCAATCCAAAATGACACACATGCCTAGTATACACGCTCACGCTCCTCAAACACATGTATTGCATTCCTAGTGGACATTCTTGAGTTCAATTATGTTCTCCCTACTCAACCCTATCCTCTGATACCAATTTGTAATGCCTCCATCCATCACATGGAATATAACAGAGGGTCCAGCCGGGGCCCCACGCCATATTTCACAGACAAATAGTGGAATCACATATGAATATCAATATCCTTTCTACTCGCATCTTAACTCAGAGCATTCTAGTGGAAGATTTTAACTTGCAAGAACTCATCACATTGAATGTCCACTAAATATATAAAAAACACATTTATATATATCACAAGGAATGTATACAACCACAAACCCTCATGGCCTTAAGGACTTACATGTTTCTCTTTACAGGTGGGATTTCATACATCGGCACGCAGGCCAGCCACACATGAAAATATAGTTCTTCGCACGACCTTCAAGGGCCTACAAGCAACAAGGGCTTCAGCCCGCTCAATCCAATTCAGCCCGTCAACACCTGCATA
The DNA here is from genome assembly GCA_039513925.1 of Platanthera zijinensis. Classification (NCBI taxonomy): domain Eukaryota; kingdom Viridiplantae; phylum Streptophyta; class Magnoliopsida; order Asparagales; family Orchidaceae; genus Platanthera; species Platanthera zijinensis. The sequence continues at coordinate 91,940,111 of CM077082.1, forward strand.
TGGACATCCACCCCAAAGGTGATAAACAAAACAACGGTCAGCATTTAACTGACTAATTATTACGACCCTACCCCTTACCCGGGGCAGTGGTTCCTTCCCTGCATGCCTTGCAATCACAATATATATATATATATATATATATATATATATATATATCACAAAAGTGCTCTCAAGCACAACATCATCACAAACGCAAGCATTCGTTCCAGACGCTCTGTGCACTCAGGTCACGCTTACGGTGTACCGAATCCTCCTTAATACCACCACTGATTAGATGTTCTTAACTTGTTGGCTATGGGCATTAGTATACTACAACACGCATGCTGGAGACATCCTTGCCCATCCCAATAAGAGGTGTTCACCTCACAACAACCATTGAGCATTTCAGATTGACCCACCACTGTTGTGTAACAACTTGGGAAGGCCCGCAACCCCCCATTTACATTGCCACATATCGATCTCTCACCACGCAGGTATAGGTCATCCCTTTCCCGTTCCTTAACTCGTCAATAGCGCAGATCTTGACGCGGGTCAGCTTTCTCTTTCCTGTTCAATACACAGCTCACACAGAGCCACTTTCCAATTCAGCACACAACTCGTATAGAGCCGCTTTCTAATTCAACACACAGCTCATGCAGAGCATACAATTCATGCAGCACACACCACACAAGGAGCTCACCAAGGGCTTCCTGGGTATTGAAGAATTCACAATTTACAGGTACTCTCACAAACTCCGTCCAATACTCATTTCATACACGGAGTCTTCTTCGGTTTGCAATATAAACATCACCAATCTAGACTAACCGTCCGGATGGGCTTCACATAACATGCCTATTTCGTACTACACATTTCTGGATCTAGATGCAGACTCAACCAGGGATATCAACTATCAATCTCCTGGAATCACTTACGCTTTCCACCTTTTGGTGGAGGATTCCTTGCACATGCATAAAGGAGGAGTTCACTTGTCCAAGAAGGAGATCGTTACCCTTGACGATCGCTTTGGAGCCATGGAAAACTAGCAGGATGAAAGGCACCACAATGGCCTTGCCACCACAAATCTAAACTCGGCTCTCTATTCGGAACGCTGAAGCTCCTCCAGCAGCCGGATTCCTCCTTCCTCCTTCTTCCTTGCTCTCCCCTCTCTCTATCTCTTTAGAAAGAGAATGGCCAAAGATAAATGAGAGTTTATCCTTCAACTCTCAGCCTTATAACAGCAGGAAGACCTCTGGACCATTGCATCCAATTTGAAGGAAACGAACGAGCACGATCCGGCCTGAAACTCAATTTCTTGGGCTGAACACGGCTTATGACACGCCCGTGTCATAGGCCATGTGCCTTAAGCGGCATAATAACCGACTCAACATTGCCACAACTCGAGAAGGACACGAACGTGGGACATGCCCGTGTCATATGCCGTGTGCCCATCCGACTTGCCTCTTGAAGATCGTCGATTGCATTTCGTCAAGATCATTTTGTCGAACTCACAAGACACGGCTCTGGACACGCCTTTGTCATTGGTCGTGTGCCCCCACTCGAGGCCCACTCGAGGCCCACTCGAGACCCACTCGAGACCCACTCAAGACCCACTCGAGACCCACTCGAGTACACAGAGCAGGACACGACCTTGGACACGCCCGTGTCCCTAGCCGTGTTTCCCAGTCAACAGTCCAATGATTTTTGGGGTGTTACATAAACAATAAACATTTCCACTCCTAGTACCTGTCAAGATGACCTCTTGGTCACTTAACCTCTTAATTTGGAACTCATCCTTGTGGAATACAATGATATAGCCAAGATTACAAAGTTGGCTTATGCTTATCAGGTTGTGCTGCAACCCTTCAACATAAGCCACTTTTGAGATGGAGACTATGCCATTGGTGATCTTACCATAGCCTTTGGTGACTCCTCTGTCTGAACCACCAAATATTACTTTGGGTCCATCCTTCATTATAATATACTCCTTTAGGTTGCTACTTATTACAGTCATGTTCCTGGAACATTCATTATCCAAGTACCATATAGGGGTATGGGCACTTGGAATATCCTGCAAAACATAATTTAATTTACCTTAGGACCCCAATTTTATTAGGTCCTTAGTGCTGGTTAGCTTGAAAAAGAAATTGTCTTCCTGCAGATTTTCTAACAGGAAGACTAGCACTAGCTCTGGGCACAGTAGAATTGTGTTAGCAATCTAAGGAAAAATGACCCACTTTTCCACAAAACCAACACTCATGTATATTATACCCTTGTTTTTAAGCAGGTCTGGCAGCATGATTAGCTACTGATTGTTCAGAAGGAAGAGCATCTTCCTTGTTCTTATTTCTTCCAACCACTATCTGACTGAAGGTGAGTTTGCTAGTAAAAGAGCTTTGTTTATCTTGAGTTCTACCAACAGTGGTCTTCTTTGTAGAAGACATGCTGGTGATAGACTCAGAGATACCCAAGTCAGGCTTGTTGACAGACTTGCCCTTGGTCTGAGTGTGTGCTGAGAGATTCTGAGAAAAGGCCATTGTCTTTTTCTTTAGTGTGGGGGCTGGTGCACCAAACACAAATGGTTCGTGATGAGCCAATTTAATTTCTTCATGTGAGGCCTTGAAGGCACTCATTCCCTTGCTATATATTCCACCATAGATGTGAACATTTTTGTTCACACTTGTGGATCTTTCATTCAACCAGTGACCATAGATACTCTCTTAGTCATACGTATTTGATGGTAACATCACCTTCTTAAAAGGCATGGGAGGCGTTAATGCCAGGGGCTGAACTATAGCTTTGCCTTTCCCTTTGGGAGGGGCAACTCTAGTGTTCCCTTTGAATACCAAACCCCTCTTATCCTTTTGGGAGGAGAAGGAATCTAACAGGGGCAACACAGTACTGGGCTTTGAGTATTTAACCATAATTCTTTTCTCCCTTTGGAGCTTTTCTTCAAGATCTAGAATAATTGCGTTCTTGTGGTTAATGGTCCCAATTTGGATGAATGTTATGGTCTTTAGTTGGCTGACTTCCCTTGTCTTCGAATCCAGCAAGGATGTTGTCTCAGCCTACTGGGAAGAAGATAGTTGTAGGGAGATGATCTCCTCAGCTTGTTTCTTAGGCTACTTCTTGCTCCTTTTAAAAGCATCTAGAAGGGCACCATACTTGTCAATCAATTGATTGACATCTTCCTCAAATTTTGACACATCTTCATCACAAGATGATGATATATCAGAATTTGGACTTATCTCATAGTCTGAATCAGGAGAGGAGCTAGATAGAGATTGTTGTTTGGAATATTGTCCTCAATGTTACCTAGATTTGAAGAGGCATCATAATCAATATTAAGAGCATAATTGTATTTGATGTATGTTCAAGTTCAATATGTGCAGGATGTTCCTTCGAACAAATTTAGAAAAGTTGTTTAAGTGATTGTGAAAGGTGGTCACAAGGAAGAAAGGTGGAGAGATAGAAATTTTTTAAGTCAAGAGGCACTAAGTGAAGCCAATTCACTCAACGTTAGATGTCAAGAAAGAATGCTGGAAAGATAGAAATTCATCTAAGTCCAATAGCGTTGAGTGAAGCCAGTTCACTCAACACCAGATGCCAAAAAGTTATGAGTAAAGCATGGATAGTAAATGCCCAATAGTTTGCAAAGCAGATTTCCGGCTAAGTCCACAGGCGTTGAGTGAAGGCAGTTCACTTAATGCCATATAACAAGAGGCGTCAAGTATAGCTCAATTTGTCAAATCTTCAACATTGGCAAGTAGGAAATCGACTAAGTTCAGAAGCGTTGAGTGAGGACAGCTCATTCAATGCCTGAATAAAGTAGCATTTAGTCAAGCTCAAGCAGTTAAAGCCTTTGAAGAATCTGTTAAGAATTCTGGTTAAGTCTAGAAGCGTTGAGTGATGACAGCTAACTCAACGCCCAAAGAAGAAAGCGTCGATATGACAATGTTCAGTCAAAGCTTAAGAAGATAAAGGTAGAAGCGTTGAGTGATGAAGGCTCACTCAATGCATTCATAAAGATGGAAATCAGCTAAGTATAAAAGCATTGAGTGAAGGAAGTTCACTCAATGCCTCAGCAAGATGGCAGGCAATCAGAGAAGCAGCTAAGTTCAGAAGCGTTGAGTGATGAAGGCTCACTCAATGCACTCAACTCCTAGCAGTGCAGAAGTAATTGGCTAAGTCTAAAAGAGTTGAGTGATAAAGGTTCACTCAACGCACTCAAAGCTTAGTAGTGCATAAGTAATTGGCTAAGTCCAAATGCGTTGAGTGATGAAGATTCACTCAATGCACTCAACGCCTGGCAGTGCAGATTATTTGGATAAGGGTTTTTGCGCTGAGTGAAGGCTATTCACTCAATGTACTTGACGCCTGGGATGAAACTGTGAATTTGGATAAGTCCACAAATGCTGACATCAGCAAGATTCAACCAAATTCAAAATCGTTGCGGGAAGCCTATAGTACACAACTAATGGCGCTGCAGGGCTATTGTATGACTTTTTCTATAAAAGTAAAGTTGCATCAAATAACTATAGGTGGGCCCACTGGTCAAAGAGCCGTTGGACGGTGGAAGATAAGAAGGACAGATTAGATAATAGTAAATTAATATTTGGAAAAGGCATAACTTCATCTTCTTCCTCTTTCCATTGTTGCAAAGACTGAAGGAAAAGTTCTAACTTCTGATTTGAGAGTTTAAGAAGGTAACTGTTGCAATTCTCACCTACAATAACAAGTTCAGAGATTTCTCTGAGGTAGAAGAAGCAGCCAAGGCCTAACCCTAGCTACAACAGATTTGTTGATACAAGATAGCTGTTGTGATCAACACCTTCAACAACAAGGTCAGAGAAAATCTCTGTGTAAGTAAAAGCACCAAGGCAAGCCATAGCTACAACATCTTCATAGCCCTAGCTGATCATTCCCGAAGAATATATTTTGGAGCTGTGAAGAAGAAGAAAGGACTGAGATTCACTCTAAGTTTAGGAAGAAGCAGATCTCTACAACATACTTCTAAGCATAAGCTAAGTCAACTTGAAGATCAACCATCTTGTTGCTGTGAAGGAGATAGGACTAAGTTGTCTTAGTTCAGGAAGAAGAAGGCTCAGAGATTTATCTCTCTAGAGTCAAAGTGAGGGCTGAGTATTTCTCAATCCAGAAAGGAAAACTCAGAGAAATTTATATCTAGAGTCAAACATCAACGCCAACCAACCTTCCTTCTGTAAGATCTTAATAGATCTGAGTGTAGGCCTATTATATAAAGGCTGAGGTAGGATCATTTGTTGATCTGAGGTAGGATCCCTGTGTGGATCTGAGGTAGTGCTATTTGCCTGAAGTAGGAGAGTCATTCTCTCTAAGTGGTAGGGCATTTGTGCCTGAGTTATAGGATCCTTCTGTGGATCTAAGGTAGGGTCGTAGTTCCTAAACTGTAAGACAGTAATCCTCTTTGAGTGGTAGGGCTCTCCTCCTTGCCTGAGTGTATGACTTGTGCTCAAGTTTGAGGTATGTGATCTTTGTATCACTGAGCTATAGGAGTAAATCTTTACTCCGAGTTGTATGGCCTTGTGCCTGAGGTAGGTCTTGGAGGAGACTAATAGATCTTGAGGCATCTGTGTTGTAAGCTCTTTGGAGGCGAGATTGGAGAAGTTGCCTTGTCTAACAAATTGTTAGAAGGCTGTGAGGGACAGTTGATGTACCCATAATCTGGGGAACCACTATAAATCTTGTGTGTGCTGTTGTGGTTTGTCTTGAAAAAAAATATTACTAACTCACAACACACTTAAAGAAGGAAAAATATAAAAAGACCAAAAACCTATTCACCCCTTTAGGTGTTTAGCTATCCTTGAAATTAAAGACTTTCATGTGGTATTAGAGAGAGGTTGCTCAAAAAGGACTTAACAGTCTGAGTAGATATCAAAGGATAACTAAAAGTATAGTACTTATGGGTTCATGAGAGAACCATAAGGAGTGGAGCTCAATGAAGCTTCAAGTCTGCAGAAAGAAAACTTTGGGATTTGGAAAGAGAGGGTCAGGCTATTCATGGATGCCTCTGATCTTGGGATCTTTACTACAGTTCAAGAAGGACCCTTCATCACAATAAAGGTCTCTGTCTTAGATACAAATGTCTATACCCCAAAGATTTACCTTGAAATGACTAGGGATGAAGTCATCTTAGCAACCATGGATAAGATGGCACAGAACATCATTATCAGTGCCATAGATGACTCAATCTTTTAGAACATGGTCCACTGCAAGACAACCAAAGAGATATGAGATTCTCTCATTATCTACATGGAAGGAACAGAGGAAGTGAGGGATGACAGAAAATCCCTTCTAAGCCAACAGTATGAGACATTCAAGCAGGGGAAGAAGGATTCAATAGCTGATTGCTACGAGAAGTTCTTCAAGATAGCGAACAGTCTGATCACCTATGACATACAGTTCTCTAACTATGAGCTAAATGAAAAGTTCTTGAGATCCCTTAATAAGGAATGGGACATCAAGATTTGTGCTATTAGAGAAGTTTGCAATCTGGACAACACATTGCCCCAAAATCTATTTGGGAAACTGCTCTCCTATGAGATGCAACTGAACTCCAGGAAGGTTGAAGAAGATGCAACCAGTTCTCATGCCAAAGAGAAGTCAGTGGCATTCAGAGCTGAAGCCACAGGAAGAAGCAGGAGAAAGGCTCCTTCTCCACTAAGGAGAGTTGTAGAGTCAGATCCTAGCTCCTCTGGGAATGAACTGTCAGATAGAAAACTAGCTCTATTCTCCAAGCAACTCAAGAAGTTGCTTAGCAAGAGGAGACAGTGGAAGAACAATGGCTCTTCAAGCTCCACCTCGAAGAAGCCATACTCTAGCAAGGACAAATTCAAAAATTACCCCCTTGGGGAAAGGTATGACTCCTATCAGAACAAACATGTTAAATCTAATGTTATTTGCTACTGTTGCAACAAAAGTGGACATGTCATTGCTGACTCTCCAGATAATAAGAAGGAGGAGATGAGGTCTGAAAATAAAAAGCATCACATGGACAAGAATACTGAAAAGAGCTTCTTGGCTAAGAAGAAAGTCAGCCTATCAAACAGTGATTCTGAGTCTTCAGATTCAGATGAAAAGGAGGCCTACATTGGTCTCATGTCCATTAAAGAAGAGGCTAATCATCTAGCTGCCCCATCAGGCATAAGGGATCCACTATCCTCAGTTTACAATGATTGTGAAGAGGATAAAGAGTTAAGCATCATGGCTCTATCAGAAGATATTCAGGATAATCCTACTCCTGATGAGGTACTCTCTATCCCTAGCTCTTCTTCTACTTATGAGTCTGGATCAGTCTCTGGAGCATCCACTTCCTTCAGTAGGAATGATGGTTCAGATTCTAAAAATGATGTCAATCATTTGATTAACAAGTATGGTGAAATATTGGACGCTCTGAAAAGAAGCAAAAGACTTGTTAAGAGATAAGCTATGGAGATTGTCTCCATACAGCAAGATGCTTCCCTGCAGTCTGAGTCAGCCCCCTTGCTAGCTCAGTTTAGGAGGGAAGTTAGGCAGCTGAAGACAATCTGAATCATCCAAATTGAGACCATCAGCCAGAAGAACAAGATCATCTTGGATCTTGAAGAGAAACTCCTAAAGGAGAGAAAGATTGTAGCTGAATTTAGTAAGCCCAAAACGGTGTTACCACTGATTGGCTCCTTCACCTCACAAAAAGATAAGAGTGGTTTAGGTTTTAAGTGGAATTTTAGAGTTTCCCATTCCAAATGGAAGGGAAAAGCTCCTGTAGTGCCTCAGGCCACCTTTCACAAGGTAATCCTCCCTTCCAATAGGTATGACCAGGATAACATGTATGGTCACTGGAAGAATGGGAAATTTTCTTGTAAGAGTACAAGTGTATCTTATAATGGAAGAAGAAAGGGCATGGGTTTGAGTGCAATGAAGGCTCCCCATTAGGAAATTCAAATGGCCCATCATGGATCATTTGTATTTTGTGATCCAACCCCCACACTCATGGAGAAGGTAGTAGCCTATTCTCAGTCTCTTCCAGAAAAAACACAGACCAAGGGTAAGTAAGTAAGGATGACTTAAATATCTCTGAGGCCATTAATAGCATGTCAACTACAAAGAAGGTTATTGTTGATGAAACTCAGAGTAAGCCAAATACTTCTACTGACAGACTCACCTTAGTCAGATTCTTGCTGAGAGAAATAAGATGAAGGCTACAACACACCCCTCTTAATAAGCAGCTAGTGATGGCTTGCACTCTTTAAAGACTGTTCAGAAGAAGAGATATAACATCCATGAATGTTGGTGTTGTGGTAAAGTGGGCCACTTTGCTATAGATTGTTGGCACAACCCTAGTGTGCCAAGGGCAAGGGTGAGTCTTCCTGATAGGACTGTTGTAGGTAGACATATGCATTTTTATGCTAACAAGAACCTAGGGCCCAATAAATATTGGGGTACTAAGGTAAAACAATCTGTGTTTGTAGGATAGTCTAAGTGCCCATAGCCCCATGTGGTACTCGGACAGAGGTTGTTCCAGGCATAAGACTGGAATAAGGATCCATCTAAAGGATTAAACTCTAGTGAAGGAATGGACCTAATATATGCATGTGTGAAGTTGGAGATGGATAAACAGACCATGAAGGATACTCCTCCTACTGCCTAAGTGGAATAGGATGGTGTGATGTGTGTGCATTCCTGAAGAAGGACAAAGTACACAAGTCTTGGGTAAAGACCTTCAAGTGGGATTTGAATAGATAAAAAGACCAACAGGATCTAGCCACTGAAGCTGTGAGATGTCTGACTGATGGGATAAGGTTTTGCTTCCATTTCAGCAGAATAGAGAGAAGAATAGAGAAGAAAAGGCAGGCTGTACTCATTATTGAGGAAAACATAGGAAGCAGTTCTTCTAAGAGCAGTAAGGAAGAGATATATGATTCCCAGCTGTCAGATTCTTCTGAGTAAACATAAAGAGATAAGAATGCTCAGGTTTAAATATCTTCTGAACCTGCAACAATGATTTTCCAAGTGCAAGTTCATTCTAGGTGGCTGGACAAGCTTGATTCTTACCAAGAGAATCTCCAACACAGAATAGATAAGTAATAATACTGAAGATCAACATGTACTTATGGACATTGCTGGGGTTGTGAGTGAGACTACCCAGATGGTTGCACCTACTGTGGGAAAGTAGGTACAATCAGTTCAAGAACAGCTGGATTGCTCCAGCTATAGTTGATACAAGTCAGTAACTTCCTATGGGAAATGCAGAGATTGAGGGGGACATTCCAGCAAGATCTCCCTGCTCAAGAAGATGAGAATGTCATAACCTCCCTAACTGTAGTTGGCACAAGGAAGATAGGAAAAGAAAGGATGAAACTTATCAATTCCAAGGGAGAAGGCTGTTTTCATGAAGTAATAAGAAGCTATATCCACTGTTGAGTCAAAATATCTACCTGCAGGGAGATGCTGTGCACAGTTGTTGTGGATCTAGCATTAGCTCCAGGACTACAACATTGAGATAAGCAACATTCCTATGTACTGTGAGTCAACTAGTGAAATCTCCATTACTAGGAATCCTTTCTCTTATAGCAGGACTATGCATAGGGATTAAGTACCATTTTATTAGGGATCATGTGGACAAGGAAGACTTGAGTCTTGAGCTTGTCCCCACAGACAAGCAAGTGAGTGACATCTTTATTAAGCCACTAGATTAAGTCAAGTTCAACACCTTAAAGTTTTAATTGGGTATGTTGAACTTGGTATAGCTTTAGTTGCACCTTTTGTTGTTTCTATTGCAGGAATCACTTTTCTTGCAGGTAGATAAGTCTCTCAAGTAGTATCAAGTCTTTCAAATCTTTCAATTGGTATAAATACTTAAATAAACTCAAGTGTCTAGTAGAGAGAATGACAGAGGATGCTCCAATTGGAGGGGAGCAATTCAAGATACTCCTCTTGAGTGGGAGCAAGTCCAGCAGTTGCAATAGTGGATCAAAGATCAGCACTGCTGATCTGTATGTCCTTAGGAAAATACACAGACTAAGGGGGAGATCAACACTAGTGGATTACTGCTATTGAGAAGACAATGTTGCTGTAGGAGAAGAGAAAAAGCCATCATCTCCTTGACTATAGATGCTTTTATAGAAGTCATGAAAGGGGAGGAGTGGCATTGGCTCAAGTGGATCAATGATAACAACTAGCTTAAGAGGATCAATGGGCCACCCAAGTGTCAAGTGGTTGCAATGATGTGTTGTATCAGTGGTATCAACACAAGAGGTATGATCTCTAGTCAAATAGGTTGATCACTAGTATAGTGGAATCTGTCTAGGATCAAGAGATAAATTATCCCATTATCCTTTTGCCTCCCTCATTAGAAAATGCCTTTTTGAAGAAGCTAGAAACGGGGAAGTGTGGGCAATACTTGACATGACCAGGTCATGTTGAGTCAGTGCATATTACTTGAAAAAATTCAAGTAGTATATGGAGTGAAATTACTACATGTTGAGCCATTTCATATTACTTGAACCACCTCCAAGTGGTATGAGGGAAGTGCTTCAAGTGGTATGAGGAAAGTTCTCAATTTAAGTGGCATGAGGAAAGTGCATATTACTTGAGCAAATGTTCAAGTGGTATGAGAAAGCAATGACTTGACATGCTGAGTCAATGCATTAAAATGGAGAACATTAAATTAATATGTTGGAGAGATAGAAATTCAAGCGATATGAGAAAGCTACATATGCTAGCTTACAGCTGCATTGAATTAATATGCTTTATGTGATAATGCTTATTAGTATTATTGTGTGTTCTGCCTTTTTCTAATAGGGGAGATTGTTGGGAATATTGCCCTTAATGTTCCCTAGATTTGAAGAGGCATCACAATCAATATTAAGAGCATAATTATATTTGATGTATGTTCTAGTTCAATATGTGCCGGATGTTCCTTGGAATAAGTTTAGACAGGTTGTCTAAGTGATTATGACAGGTGGTCACAAGGAAGAAAGGTGGATAGACAGAAATTTATCTAAGTCCACATGCGTTGAGTGAAGCCAGTTCACTCAATGCCAGATGTCAAGGAAGAATGCTGGAAAGACAAAAATCCGTCTAAGTCCACAGGCGTTGAGTGAAGACAGTTTACTCAATGCCAGATGCCAAAAAGCGCTGAGTAAAGCATGGACAGTAAAATACCAATAGTCTGCAAAACATATTTACGGCTAAGTCAACAGGCGTTGAGTGAAGGAAGTTCACTCAATGCCATATAACAAGAGGCATCGAGTAAGCTCAGTCTGTCAAAGCATCAACATTGGCAAGGAAAAAATCCGACTAAGTCCAGAAGCGTTGAGTGAGGACAGCTTACTCAACGTCTGAAGAAAGAAGTGTTGAGTCAAGCTCAAGCAGTCAAAGAATTTGAAGAATCTGTAAAGAATTCTGGCTAAGTCCAGAAGCATTGAGTGAGGACAGCTCACTCAACGCCCAAAGAATAAAGCGTCGACAGGACAATGTTCAGTCAAAGCTTAAGAAGATAATGGCAGAAGCGTTGAGTGATGAAGCCTCACTCAACACATTCATAAAGATGAAAATCGCCCAAGTACAGAAGCGTTGAGTGAAGGTAGTTCACACAACGCCTCAGCAAGATGGCAGGAAATCAGAGAAGTAGCTAAGTCCAGAAACATTGAGTGATGAAGGCTCACTCAACACACTCAACGCTTAGCAGTTCAGAAGTAATTAGCTAAGTACAGAAGCATTGAATAATGAAAGTTCACTCAACGTAATCAACGCCTAGTAGTGCAGAAGTAATTTGCTAAGTACAAATTCATTAAGTGATGAAGGTTCACTCAACGCACTTAATGCCTGGTAGTGCAGGTTATCTGGCTAAGGGTTTTTGCACTGAGTGAAGGATATTCACTCAATGCACTCAACGCCTGGGATGAAACTGTGAATTTGGCTAAGTCCACGGATGCTGACGTCAACAAGAGTCAGCAAAATTAAAAATCGTTGTAGGAAGTCTACAGTATGCGACAAATGGCGCCGCAGGCCAACAACTACAGGTGGGCCCATTGGTCAAAGAGCCGTTGGACGTCAGAAGATAAGAAGGAAAGATCAAATTATAGTAAATTAACTTTTGGAAAAGGCGGAACTTCATCATCTTCCTCTTGCCATTATTGCAGAGCCTGAAGGAGATGTTCTAACTTCTGATCTGAGAGTTCAAGAAGGTAACTGTTGTGATTCTCACCGGCAATAGCAAGTTCAGAGATTTCTCTGAGGAAGAAGGAGCAGCCAAGGCCTAACCCTAGCTGCAGCAGATTTGTTGAAACAAGATAGCTATTGTGATCAACAACTTAAACATCAAGGTCAGAGAAAATCTGTGTGTAAGTAGAAGCAGCAAGGCAATCCCTAGCTGCAACATCTTCACATCTCTAGCTAATCATTCCCGAATAATACTTTCTGGAGCTGTGCAGAAGAAGAAAGGACTGAGATTCACTCTCAGTTTAGGAAGAAGAAGATCTCTGCAATATACTTCTCAGCACAAGCCAAGTCAACTTGAAGATCAACAATCTTGTTGTTGTGAAGGAGATTGGACTAAGCTGTATTAGTTCAGGAAGAAGAAGGCTCATAGATTTATCTCTCTGGAGTCAAAGTGAGGGCTGAGTATTTCTCAGTCCAGAAAGGCAGACTCAGAAAAATTTATCTCTAGAGTCAAACATCAACACCAACCAACCTTCCTTCTCTAGGATCTTAACAGATCTAAGTGTAGGCCTATTTTATAAAGGCTGAGGTAGGATCCCTGTGTGGATTTGAGGTAGGGATGTTTGCCTGAGGTTGGAGAGTCATTTTCTATGAGTGGTAGGGCCTTTGTGCCTGAGTTGTAATATCCTTCTGTGGATCTGAGTTATGGTCTTCGTGCCGGAGTTGTAGGAGAGTCATCCTCTCTGAGTGGTGGGGCTATCCTCCTAGCTTGCGTGTAGGACTTGTGCTCAAGTTTAAGGTGGGTGATCTTTGGATCACTTAGCTGTAGGAGTAAATCTTTACTCTGAGTTATAGGGCCTTGTGCCTGAGGTAGGCCTTGGAGGAGAATGAGAGATCCTGAGGGATCGATCTGTATTGTAAGCTCTTTGGAGCCGATATTAGATAAGTTGCCTTGTCTAACAAACTGTTAGAAAGGTGGGAGAGACAGTGGATGTACCCATAATCCGGGGAATTATAATAAATGATGTGTGTGCTGTTGTGGTTTGTCTTGGAAGCAAATATAACTAACTCACAACACACTTAAAGAAGGAAAATATAAAAAGACAGAAAACCTATTCACCCCGTCTAGGTGTTTAGCAATCCTTGAAATTAAATACTTTTAATTGTACCTTATCTGAATAAGGCTGATCCTGGCTGGATTCATCATCTGATAAGGTCATTACCGCATAACTGCAGTTGACCTCTTCATCCTCCACAGTATCACTATCTGAATGTGATAGAGGGGCCCTAATGCCTACCGTTGCAGCAGGATAGTCTTCACCTTCATATACAATAATATCAAACAACCCAATATATGCCTCTTCTTCTTTAGACTCAGAAGATGCTGAGTATGACCGACTCCAGCTTTTCTCATTCTTTGAAGGTATTTTCCTTCTTGCCCTTGTGATGGTGGAGCTTCTTCTCACCAGACTCTTTTCTCTTGACTGGGCAGACATCAATTACATACCCAGGTTTGCTGCAACAATATCAAACAATTTTAGAGGAAACTTGTTTACTAGGTTTAGATTCATACCTGTCTCCCTTGGAGTGTTTCTTCTTAGCCTTGTAGTTGTACTTCTAGTGATGAGGGGAGAAGGAAGGTCTACTCCTCCACTGCTTCCTCTTCATCATCTTTTGAAATTGCCTAGAGAAGCAAGCAAACTCTCAATCAGACATGTTGCTGTCTGATGAGGTTGGTTCTGAGCTATCTGATTCAGCAGGCCCCTTAGGGGAGAGGTTATCGTCTCCTTGCTCTTCTTAGAGCTCTCTTCTTTGAAGGCCACAAAATTTTCCTTGGCCTGGGATTTGATGATAGTCTCCTCCTCCTTCCTGGAAGACAGCTGCATCTCATGGGAGAGCTGCTTCCCAAACTGTGTGTGTGTGTGTGTGGGGGGGGGGGGTATCAGCAAGCTTTTCCACCTCTCTGATGGCACAGATCTTTGGGTCCCAGTCTCTAGTTAGAGATCTGAGGAACTTTTCATTGAGCTCATAATGGCTGAAGAACCTCCTATAGGTCCTAAGCTCATTCACAATTCTTAAGAATTTCTTATAGCATTCAGAAATGCTATCTTTCTTGATTTGCCCGAAGGCTTCATACTCTTGATTAAGCAGGGATTTTCCTTCATCCCTGACTTCTTTAGTGCCTTCCATGTAGACAACAAGTGTATCCCACATCTCCTTGGAAGTTCTGCGTTGGACAAGGTTCTGGAAAGTATAATCATTTATGGCACTCACTATTATGTTTTATGCGCTCTTATCTATTGTAGCTAAAATGACCTCATCCTTGGTCATTCCAGAATACTTTTTAGGTGTCTGGACTATTGCATCCAGAGCTGAGATCTTCATTGGGATGAAGTGTCCCTCTTGAACTGGTATAAAGATTCTTGGGTCAGATGCCTCTATAAACAACCTAACCCTCTCCTTCCAGATCCAAACGCTTTCTTTTTTTGCAGATTGGAAGCTTCATGGAACCCAACTCCTTATGGTTCTTTCCTAAATCCATACGTATATCTTATGCTACTCTTGGAGATCAAACTCAGATAGTTAAGTCCTTCTTGAGAAACCTCCCTATGATACCACTTTAAACTCTTTAGATCCAAGAGTAGCTAGCACCTAGAGGGGGGGGGGGGTGAATAGGTTTTAAGTCTTTTTAAACTTTCACCTTACTTTGGTGTGTTATGAGTTAGATTAAGTTAGCTTTCATGATCACACAACAATCACACAAGAGATTTATAGTATCCCTCCCACCTTTCTAACAGCTTGTTAGACAAGGCCACTTCTCCAAACTCAGCTCCAAAGAGCTTACAACTCAGATCCCTCAGGATCTTTCAGACTCCTCCAAAACCTACCTCAGGCCCAAAGCCCTACCACTAAGAGCCAGTAAAGCTCCTACAGCTTAGTGATCCACAGACCACCTACCTCAGACTTATCACTAAGTCCTATAACTCAGGCTAGGTGAATATCCCTACCACTCCGAGAGACTGACATTCCTGTTGGAACTGATGTTTCATATTCCCTGTGTTTGAGAATATCAACTCCCAGGTTGTATTTGATCATGTCTTGTGTTGATAGAGTGTGCAGGTTGATAGGTGCAAGCAAAGTAAAAAAGAATCCTATGGATACTACCGCCGAGCGATAGAAGTTACCACATGGCTGTAGCAGTGAATTAATTCGATAGAGCACTTGTGAAGCTATCGCTTCGCGTTAGTTCTACTGCCCACGTTAGACACTCAACGCTCCAAGGCATTGAGTGCGTTGAGACAACACTACCGCTAGGCGATAGCTTTGGTACCGTGCTGCAGTAACCCACTCAACGCTCCCAGGCGTCGAGTGTATTGAGACAACACTACCGCCGTGCGCTAGCTTGGTACCACACCGCAATAACCCACTCAATGCTCCGAGGCATTGAGTGTGTTGAGTCTTGCCTACCGTTGGGCGCTATCTACTTATCGCTTCGCGTTAGCTTCGAAACGAGGAAAATATTTGTTTTGAATATTTTTCCAAATTTAGAGGACAGCTGGCACATCAGGCGCGCGAACCTACCACCGGGCGCTAGTCTTACTGCTAGTGGTAGCCTATTTTCACGAAGACGTATATAATGCCACCTCAGTTTATGTACTGGGGATCTACGACCAAGAAAAAGACAGGAGTTCATGCATTCTAGGGTTCGACCGCTCTCTTTGCATTCCGTTCCAAAAGGTACCAGTCGAAGAAGAAGAAAGTCATCTAGCTCCCATTCGCACACGAAGAACTCCGGCAATCCAAGATCTACATCGACTACAAAGAGCCGACCGGTTGCTAGCATACTAATATCTCAAGCATATGCCATAGATCGCTCGATGTAGAAGTCGTCAAGAGGGAGAACTTAATCTTTTAGATTCTTTCCATCTTTATTCTTGTAATATTTTCTTTTTCTAAATTTTATGGTGAGGAAAATCGACCGGTAAGGGTTGTCGGAATCCAGGTAGGATTTCGCGGAAAATCGTCCTGGGATAGGGATGTCTAGATCGGAGGATCTAGCGGGGCTCTAAGACCCTTCCTTGTATGGAGGTGAAGAGCCGGCTCGAAGACCTTTCTTGGAGGGAAAGGGATATGGCCAACCGGTCCGTGGAGCGGGTCGGTATAAAAAACAAAAGAATTTTTTTCTTCGCTGCCTTCGATCCCCGGCGTTACGGGGATCATAATTTTTTGATTGTAAAACCTTTTGTTGTTTTAAATTCTTGCAATAAAATTTAGTATTGCTTCAATGTTTCTACTGTGATTGTTAGACTGAATTACTCTGTGTGGTGTACAAGCGAATTGTCCAGGAAAACGAGTTACGTGACTTATCGCCGCGCGTTAGCTACCTAATGCCCAACGGTAGATTCTTGTACTTGTTTTTCTGGACCAAAATAATTTGAATTTTCAAATAATGCTCGAAACCTTATTCACCCCCTCTAAGGTTGGCCACGAGATCCAACTAGTGGCATCAGAGAGAGGTTATTCCAAAATGTTATCATCACTGCGAATAATAGCCAACCTCAATCCTGAATCAACTAGTGGGGATGAAAAAGTATACTCTAAAAAATCACTAGCACCACCACTAATTTTGGGAAAACACTATTAAGGCTGGAAAGTATTAATGAGAAAATTTCTCATAAGTTTAGACATAGAGGTGTGGAACATTACTTGTATTCAACCGCCAGGTAACTTAACCAAGCACGAGAGCCAAATAAATGCTAAAGCCATGAACAGTTTATTCTGTGTGTTTGGTTAAGAAATCTTCAAACTAATCTATGTTTTTCCCACTACCTATGATATCTGGAAGTTTCATGAATCTACTAATAGTCCCCTCTCTGCAGTCGATGAGGAGTCATTTCTCATGGATCCGAGTGAAGAACCAAATGGAGACTTGGTCTTGGAGAGAGACGCGACAAGAACATTACAGGGAAGGGAAGTTGAAATCTCAACTATTGATGAGGCAACTCACAATGAAGTCAGAGACTCCAACCGTGCCCCATCCAAGAGAAATGTTTGATATTTAAACTCCCCTCGTGTATTCAAGTCATTTTCTATTATGAATATGCTAGATGTCGCTAGACGTAGAATAAAGAAACTGAAAAATATGAACCCGAAACTGCGTCTAGAGAATAACTGCTTAAAGATACGTATAAGTGTAAAATCTACTATTAATGCTCCTGCTTATCCTACATGCCCGTCGTATAACGATTGTACACTGTATATATAATGTGGCAAATTCAATACAGAACTCAAGGGTGTTTGACAGGAATCTCTTCGTAGAAGAACACAATGAAAAATTAGTTGTAGACGAATTATCTGCAAAAACGGAGTGCGGTAGATGCATTGAGTATAGGAATGAAATTAAGGAGATGGATGCGACCTTTAACGAACACCGGAGTGAGTATGAAGCCTGTATTGAATCCATTGTCCTCATTTTGAATAATAGCTCAATAGCATACGATAGAGCTAGACAGAGTCTCAAAAATAAGAATAATGAGTTAATTGCAAAAGTAAACATGCTTAAGGGAATTGTGTTTAGAAGCTCTCAATGCACAACTCACAAGCTTCAAGAAAGACCCGAAAGTAGGTTGAATGTGAATAATCATATAATAACTAAGTCAACCAACTGGAATAAAGAACGACAAGCTCATGTAAATGAGCTTCCAAAACATAAGAACCACCATCGACCTCAAACACTAGTCACTCGAGAGCTTAGATTAAACGAACGTTAGTTTTCGTCTAAGAATCACTAAGCTACAAATCCTTACGCCATGTAACATAAACCTATCTCAGAGAACAATATTAACCAATCTAGACCTCCAATGCAATATCGTTCAACTAAAGGTTATCACACAAGGGTTCGTAGAAATCTAAATGAGAAAGTGCATAATAAACAGGAGTGTAAACCAAAGTTTGAGTGGAGGCCCATATTTAAGAATGACAGACCTATACTATCTGGTAGGGCACCCTCACTAGTAAAATTCCTAGGTATATCTCGCAGTGTTTCGGTACCCAAGCGATCCGCTCCATCGGGTCACACTTGGATACCTAAACCACCCATCTCATAACATCCACTATATGCCCGAAGTAAGCTTTAAACGAACTATACTATGTCTTAATTCACGATATTCTTACAAGGGTTTTTTTGTAAATATTTTTTAGCTTAGGTCATTTTTTGTTGTTTTATGTTATGAGGTAGCACGATAAGACAATGTTATCAATCTAAGTAAATCAACAAAAGATCACAATGAGTATAGGGTTGCACAGACCACATCACGTGATAATCAACTACTAGCAGTGTCTGGAGTGCACCTGTATTAATAAACAACAAAATAATAATGTCTAAACAAAAGAAACTAAAAAACTATTCCACTGATGATGGGGGTGAGATGTTGAGCTTTGTCATGATTTTATTTATCATTTTCTTAATCCCTTCATCTCTCTCGTGTTCCTCTCGATCTGCTGGCCCTGTGCTTCCACCACGCCGATGATGTCCTGACTGGCCTCCGAAGGGATCCCACACGGGGCAAGGGTGGCTGCAATGTAGATGGCCGCGCGCGATAAGAGTTGGTAATTTCACCCACCTTGTAGACCAGTGGGAAACTATCAATAAGATAGCCCTGCCAATCAATGATGGGGTACTTTTCCTTGAGCACGCTTTAGATCTCAATGCCCAAAGGAAGTGTGTTTATCCGCTGGCGATCAGGGGACTTGAAGCGAAAGTGTACCGCATCATAGAGAGGATAAGATCCGCAACACTGAATAGCTTTCCCTCCAGGATGTAGTAGGTCACCATCAAGAGCTGGGCCGTGACTTTCTTAGTGTCCCCGGCCTTGAACATGAGGTAGTGACCAAGAATATCCTTAATTATGTGGGCGTCTGAGGTAAGCGTGTCCATGGTGGTTATGAGGATCTCGACGGTTCTTCACATCATAGAGAACCTCATTGATCTCTATCCAGTCTCGGCTTGTCCGAAAAGACTCCATGATGTCTAGGTGTGGTAAGTTGGGAAACCAGACATACCTCATCTCAAGATCCGAGTGGAGAATAGTCATTATGTTAGTCCCGATGCAGGACTGCACACCCCCACCTAGGTGCGTCTGAGCAGGATCCCAAAGGTTGTTATAAAATTCTCGAGTGAGGGCCGAGGAGAAAGGGACACCAGATGTGATCACATCAAGCACGCCCGATCTTTCTAAGGTCTCATAAATATGTGCATATTTGTCGTCAATATCAACATTCATCGCAATTCTCATAGTTGCATCATCTATAACAGGGTAGGTGGAAACTGGCTTACGGGCCCTCTTGGATATGCTACAGTGAGGTGGCTGGGAGCTCGACGATGCCATAACCTGAAAAATACATGAAATACCTTCGTCAAATTTTTGAGAAAAAAGGGGGGCAAACAACGAGTTTTCTTGATTCTACTGCCGGGCGATATTCTGTTATCGCCAGGCAGTAGAGTGACAGACTGTCTTCGTCTTCTTCCGCCGGGCATGTTCCAAAACCCCATTTTTAGGTTTTAATCTTCTCTCAAACGCGGTAGAAAACATAGACCCATGCTTATGACACTACTAGAAAACTGACTTTTAGCCACGGCAGATTGCCGTGGCTAAAAGTCCAAAACCGTAGCTAAAGACTTTTAGCCACGGTCTACCCACGGAAAATGGGCGTGGGTAATGCGAGCGTGGCTAAAAGTCCAAAATCGTGGTTAATACTGGACTTTTAGCCACAGTTTGATTGTCGTGGCTAAAAGTCAATACTGGACTTTTAGCCACGGTTTAATTGCCGTGGTTAAAGGGCCACTCATAACATAAAAAATTCAGCCCGGGCGGCGGCGGCGCCCGGGCGGCGGCGCCGCCCGGGCGCCGCCGCCGCCCGGGCGCCGCCGCCGCCCGGGCGCCGCCGCCGCCCGGGCGCCGCCGCCGCCCCGGCGCCGCCGCCGCCCGGGCGCCGGCGCCGCCCCGGCGCCGGCGCCGCCCCGGCGCCGGCGCCGCCCCGGCGCCGCCGCCGCCCGGCCGCCGCCGCCGCCCGGCCGCCGCCGCCGCCGCCGCCGCCGCCGCCGCCGCCATATTTATTTCAAATACTAATTGAAATAAATTCCTTATAAACACAAAATTTCATTTTGTTGGGGCGGTGTGGGAGTAAATGTAGCCACGACCTTTTGCCACGGTTCAGGCAAACTGTGGCTAATACTAGACTTTTAGCCACGGTTCAGGCAAACCGTGGCTAAAAGTCCAGTATTAGCCACGGATTAGTCAACCGTGGCTAATACTAGACTTTTAGCCACGGAATAAAAACCGTGGCTAATACTTACTAGTAGTTACGATTTTTTCCCCGTGGCAAAAGAAACCGTGGCTAAAAGCCATTTTTCTAGTAGTGTGAAGAGTAGGTCGGAGATAGTAACCAAGATCCGAACAAAAAAAAATATCCAACACGAAAAATCACTGAAAGCTATACGAATGATATTCCGGCGCTGGATCTTACCAAAAAAACATGATTTTTAAGTAAATAGATCACTTGAAAACACCAAAGACGTGTGATCCGAGCTTACACAAACTTGATCCATGAAAACGGCGATGATTCAGAGAAAAAAAATAAAAAATTAGGAAAAAAACGCAAAATCATCTCAAAAATCGGCGCTGATCGCGCTCAAAAACACGTGAAGTCAAAACCTATTGATCTAAAATCCATAATACTAGAAATTAGAGAGAGAGAGAAAGAGAGTACCTTAAGACAAAGAAGAAGAGCACCAGGGAAGGAGAATGTTGGCAGAAGTAAATGAAAATGAGCGTGCAGATCTAGATCTAAACCAAAGTTTATATATTCTGAAGCTATCGCGGCGCGATAACTTTACCGCAGACGATAACACTCCTTTTTGTACTATTGATTGTCTGCCCAAGTTACTTCATTACATTGCCAATATAAACATCAACACGACTCATTATAATGTGCCACACATTAGCGGGGGCGTAGGTGTGTCGGCATTAGGATAGCTAACCTGTAATCCACGTCGTGTCCTTAACCGGTGAAGTGTTCTAGTGGGTCCTTATGTGACGCTGGGGGGAATGAGTGTTAGTTTGAGAGGGCTCTTGTGTAGGCACATGGGACTAAAACCCCACCCTAAAGCACGTGTGCAGCTCCTCATGCCCATCTATCACTTAGTACGGGGCTAGGGTGATGATATAGTATTTGGGTCAAGTGTGTTGTGAATATTCTCATGACTATTCCTTTCATAGCACGAACGATGTTTCATACCTCACAGTACTCAGTGATGGGTAAAAATCATCTCACAGACTATAATCCGAATAGGCAAGTGTACCTATCGTTTTATAGTATAGTGATATAAATAAATCAAGGTCGTATAAAAACTCGGGGCAGACAAGTACTATTACTCACAACGATTTTGTTATCCTACCGAACGATTGATGAGTTTTGAAAATAAAATAAAATAAACTTAGTTAAAAGAGAAATAAACTATGGCAAAAGAGTGCTCATCGACGAGTCACTTTGAAATAAAATAACGAAATAAATGAGTTAACATTTACAATTCTATTAAGACCGTGACGGATCCGATATTAGGAAATAATCTCGCTAGAGCATTAAATCCCCTGACTTATAGACATTTTGACCGAAATCTCTTTCTAGTCAAAAAGGCCTAAAGCCGCATTACCGAAGTGACCCGCACTATTGGATTTGACTCCAATCCGGAGGATTTACGTCATCCTATCTCTAGGGTTGCGTTCAACCCCTTCCTTCCTTGAGTGATCTTTCAAATCAATGAGTCTCTCGACTTCTATGAAATGAGATCAAATGCCTACTACCGTATACCGGAATACGGAGTCGACACGATAAGAAATCAAAGAAGGATCAAAAATAGGAAATACAAATGCAACATAAAATGAAAGATATTATTTTATCGCAAAGCTCATCGCGATCGGGCACAAAATATAATTAGCTAAGCATATTTAAGAAAGAAAGAACAAAAAGATAAAAGAAATTCATTTGCATTGCTTGATAAAATAAAAGAGAAATACAATATTAAAAAGACAAGACTATGTTATGAAGAAAATTACAACATTAAAAGAGAACTACAACAAGGGAAGAAAAGAAAAGAACTAGAACTCTACTTTCTATCACAAGAACTTCCTTAAACTAAAACTACTTCAAAACCAAAAACTACTTAACAAAACAAGAGGCAAGGGGCTCCTTTTATAGGAGAGGGAGAAGGTTCTAGAATGAGGGGAGACAAGGGGTGGCCGGCCATGCTTGGTGGAGAGGGTTCATGCATGAGTTTAATGAGGGAGAGAGAAAATAGACTAAATGCATGCATTATATTTATGAGGGGAGAGGGATAAGATGAGATTCATTGCATGTAGTTAAAAGAGAAAAAAAATAAAAATAGAAAATACAAGGGGAATGAATAAGAAATAAAGAGGGGAATTAGAAATAAAAGAGGAGAGAGGGGGAGATGATTGAGGAATAAAGTGGGGAGAAAGTAATAAAGGGGGAGAGAGAGGAGGCCGGCCATGCAAAGGTGGCAAGGTGCATGCATGTGAGTGGCCGACCATGCATTTGATTCATAATGGGCTGCTTGGTGGGCTCGGGTAGGCTTGCATAAAGGCTTGGGTAGCATGGTGGGCTGCTCCATGGGCTCGGGTAGGCTTGCATGAAGGGTTGGACTTGTGCTTGGGCTGAACCAAATGGAGGGGATGCATGAACCTACAAATAAAACAAATAAACAAAACATTAGCTATATTTTATAACATAACATGATAATATAAAACATAGAACATAAAAAGTGAAAATACATTAAAACATATAAATAAAACTATAAAGTTTAATTATTATAACATAACAAAACATTAAAATAAAATAACAACATAACAAGCATAATAATACGTAAAACTATAATAAAACTAGGAATTAATATATCCTAACACAAAAAGACAAAACATGCATAAAAATACTTAAAACATATAATTAAACAAGGAATTTTGCATACTAAACTACTCAAAAAATGATGACTAAAACAAGTCATCACTCACCCACATGCATAATATTCTATCATGCTGCCTCTATTTCGTCTTGTTTGTTTTTTTTGTTTCCTTCTGTTTATCTTGTTTTATTCGCCTTATTTGTGGTCTTTACTTGTGTTAAAAATGATACAAAAAAATGAAAAAAAAACAAAAATCCAAAAACATGTTTTTTGTTTGCATTGCTTACTAGCTTTTAAAAAATATAAAAAAACAAAAAAAATTTATTATTATTATGAATTGATCACGTTTTACGGGCACCTATGGCGTTGATTTAGACCATAACGCGTTCGTGCAATGTTTGAGTTCAGACTATTAATCTATGTAATCATTGGCCTCCGGTCATGGTGTGTCGAATCTATAGGTGCTTAGCTATTTAGTGCGATAAGATGGGTTAGTGCTTGTTTACTATGCCTCTAAGTATGTGTGAGGATTCAGATAGGGGAATGACTTCACACGTCCCACACATCCCTAGACGAAGCACTAAAGAAAAATGCTAGTTGTACATGATATAACTCGTGACATTGCATCTTAACACGTTAGAAATACTTTGTATAATCAATGTCGCGATATATTTATGTGCGCATATGAAGATCAAAACTTTGGGCCAAATCTCTAGTACTAAGGCCTTATGTATACAAGTTAAAGTGTATTTATCTAGGTGGATAGATTTCGATTGACTCGAAGCTCCTTGAACTCACAAAAAATATATAAAAGTGATAGATCAAAGCAAACTAAAAAGAAAACTATGCATGCTATCAAATGTCATCTAAAGTGTAAGACCTTTTTTATTTTTATTTTTACAACCACTGGGTCTTAGGCCCAGAACCGTCGCTTTGCGGTGACACCTTCACGCACGGGAAGGTCGTCACTAAAAAATGCCGATCCTGTCGGCCAAATCGATCACAGAAAAGTAGCAAAATAGTAAAAAAACACGTCCCCAGAAATCACATATATAGTAAAAAATCTCCACGAAGGGAGAGTCCATAGAAATAATAATAAAGGTACTGAAAATAGGGTTCATGCCTGGTACATCAATATCCTCACTACATATCACTCAGCGCGAAAGCAAAACTAAACATCTACTAACGATCAGGACTCAAATTTCTAGCTGTCTGAACTCCAGTGCTAGACTGTCCCATCTCCAAGTGTGTCGATCTCCGGGGCTGATCCTCCATGCTGGGCTCCATAGTCCCCTAAAATGATGTTGTTCGAAAATTGTTAGTCTAAAAGACTAAGTCCTATCATCCCCCACCCCTTCCCCCATGGCTCCTAGGCTCCAAGCGGGGAGAAGGAAAGGAGAGGTAATGAAGGTGGAGAATAACAAAGTAACCGGTGACGACGGAACTAGTCTAACAATTCTAAGTGTATATGTGGCAGTAATGAAAGTATAAAAGACTGAACATATAATGAGGTACTTAACTTATATGAAAAAACAGAAGCTAAGGGATCTTCTGCAAGGCTCCTATCGTATAAAAAGTCTCATTCCAATTTATACGATAGGGTGTCGGATTTCTAGCAAGCATATATATATATATAAATATCTACAGAATAAAACCATTAACTTATAAGCACGGTCACGCGAGCTTATAAACAAAGTGGTCATTTAGTATGGCCTACTGTATAAAAAGTCCCATACCAATTTATAAAATAGGTTTCAAGGTTTAAATGCAATTGTTATGCTATGACATGCAGGTATGCCATGATGTGAATCATGCAAGTGCAACACACCCACTCGACTTTGTGCACACAGACCTTTAGTTCCCCCTTTCTGGAGCCGAACCTCCCAGGATACCTCCGTCGTGGCAAACAGAAGCGGTGGGTTGGGCCTCGACCACCTCTAAACCGGTAATTGCACTACCAGTCAGACCTATAGTACACCTCGACGCTGGTGCCCTAGGCGGAGCTCCTGCATACTCTTTGCCGGCTGGTCCACCAGACTTAATTTGGCGAAGTGCAAAACCACACTTGCCGAGTCAACCTATTGGCTTCGGTGCTTCAACCCTCCAATACCGAAGACCCACCACCTTATATTTTATGCACATGCAACCTTATGTATCAGCTATCGATCCAAAGCTCCCCGGATCATCCCGTCCGTCGCAAACAACAACCAAGCAAAAGCCCATCGGGCCAACCTGCCCATCACCAAAACGACCGAGCCTACTGCCCGAGTGACCTAACCTAACACCCTGAGACATCAAGGTGAGTGAAAGTGAATTCCTAGTTATACTTATTACTCTTGCTGTTTATTTTTCCTACAGTTTAGGTTAGCCCAGGACTACCTAAGGCATACCCCGTGAAGGGTTCTCGAGGGCACTAGGAATTACGATAGGCTGAAGCCAAAAGCTCCTTTTTGCAAGGCACTTATAATTGGTTAATACCCGATTCCCG
The DNA here is from genome assembly GCA_039513925.1 of Platanthera zijinensis. Taxonomy (NCBI): domain Eukaryota; kingdom Viridiplantae; phylum Streptophyta; class Magnoliopsida; order Asparagales; family Orchidaceae; genus Platanthera; species Platanthera zijinensis. The sequence goes on from CM077082.1 coordinate 91,965,736, forward strand.
ATCCCTTTAGTATTACACTAGTTCTAAACTGAATGTATTTTGACCCTGTCTCTCCCTTCACAGGAAAGACGATCCTTCGTCGATCCCGAGCACCACCTAATCTTATGCAACCCTACAACCTACTTATCCCAACTTCCAATGGTATACTCCAATCCACTTTACTAAAATCAGTAAACGACAATCCCATCTCCCTACGACCATTCCCCACGCTAACACGATATCCGCAGTTTTACAAAATGCAGACCACCTTTTGCTATATGACGTGCATGATAGGAGGTACTCTAAATCCTCATCCAAACACCCTAAGTTAATTAATGAAAGACTATCATTACATTTATAGCATAAATCCAGAAACTTGGAATTTTCCTACTTTATCTAACATTTTATTTATTTCTCCTAAAAATCCAAATGCCCCAGTTTAAATATGAAGTGGCCCTTTACAGTCATGCAAAATGCTCCATAAAATTATGATAAATACTAGGCAGTTAATTAATCAGTAAATTCAAGTCTTCCAAATTGTTTACAAGGTTTAAGCCTCTGGTACATAATTTTAAATATAATCACATAGTTAACAGCTAAAGAAGCAAGTACTGTAAATAAGCTTCCAAAAATTATAAGAAAACTCCAACATGACTAATATACCCTAAAAACACTCCTGACCAAGTTTTCAAACTTCCCAGTGAATAATGAACTCTAATTTTAATTTAGAACAACAATCCTCTTTCTTAAATTAATGAAACAACTATTGGAAATATTCATCTAAAAATTATAATAAATTTTCCACATGTGCATAGTGACCTAAGTACACTTTTGCATGAGTTTCATAATTTTCAAAAAATCATTGAGCTCTAAATCTATTTTTTAATATAATAACATTTTTAAAATCTTGTGAAGAAAGTACTGAAAATATATATTTAAAAATTATAATAAAATTCAAGTATGAGTGTATTGATCTAAAATACCCTCTGCCTAGTTTTCATAACTTCATATTGAACAGTATGATCATAAAAAACAAAAGACTATCAAGGGCAATTTCATGTATTATAAAGGAGGTACTAAATTTATTGTTCCAAAATTAACAATAAAATCACCAGAGGCTTCTATAAACCCTATGACCATACCACCTAAGTTTCATAGCTTTTCATTAAGTTTTGATGGCCTATCTTACATGTATAAGGGTTGTGCCCTAAACTAGGGTTAGAGTTTTGAGGGGTTTAACCATCTCTAAATCCACTAATATTCCCACCAAAGTATTTAAACCACCATAGGGTCCTCTCCACAAAGTTTCAAGTCAATACAGTGGCATTTGACCCCATGCCCTTCTCTAACCCCCAAGGTCCAAACTTAGGGTTTGAACTTGGGTCCTAGGGAAATTCTACCCCAAACCACCTTATAACCCATATGAGGATGCTAAATTTAATGTCAAACAAGTGCCCAAATTTCAGCCCATGTTGAGGGGGTTTGGCCACCCAAACACACAAGGTGCACTTTTGACCTAAATACCCATTTTAGGGCCAAACTAGGGTTTACTCATTTCCGCACTAAATCAACTCTTAATAAGGTGAAAATTTATACAGAACTTCATGATGACCCTAAGGACCACTCACCAAAATTTGGGAGGGTTTAGAGGTCATTAGGTCTCCTAATTAATTTAACCTAGGATTATTAAATAATTTCTAAAACTATAGGAAAATTGTCTCCAAAAATTCCCATTTTTAAACAGGACCTTGGTATAGGTTAGGGTGACTATCTGGCCAAATTTTAGGTCAATTGGATAAGGGATGAAGTGGGGGCACACCTTTAAACCTCTGACTAGTCCTAGGTATAGACCCCACCAAAATGAGTGCCTTGGTCAAACCAGGAACCCAAATTGGGTCAAACAAATTTTAAAATAAAGTACACCCCTAGGGCTACAACCTTGTTGTTTACCTCTTTCTCTGTAGGTGATCCTAGGTATTTTTAATAAATGAAAACATAAATATAATTTCTGTGATAGAAATGAAATGATATGAATATATAACCTATAGTTTAAATAATTTCCAGCACGAATATTAAAGCACATCCTGTGGCCCGTGGTTATCATCTACCTCCAGCTGACGGCAAGGATCATCTTGACCTAGAGCCTCTTCCAGCCATCACAGCCGGCCATCCGGCCACCTCCCTGGCCTGCCACCACCACCACCACCTCTGTCGAGGTGGTGGCCATCACTTGGCGCCGTCACGGCCGCTTAAGGGGCCAACTCCGGCGATCCCGCAAGTTGATTTTTCTCGGAAAAACCAGAAAAATTAAAGGTTGGATCGGGCTCAATTGAGCCTGATCCTCATCCAAAATGAAAGCTATGATCTAGTATAGAGTAAGGAGAGGAGGAGGACCTTTTTGGTGGTCTGGAGTCGTGCTGATCGTCGGGTCGTCATGGTGGTGGTGGTGCCGCTTAGGTTTCTGCAACTACACAGTGGAAGGGCTCGAATTCTTCAGGTAACTTGTGGGAAAAAAAGCCTCTCAGGCAACTGATGGTGTTTAAAGCCTCAGTTAGGGAGGGGAGAGGCCAAGTCATCAATGACCATTAATGGACATGAATAACCTTTCTCGGCCATGGTGGTTCACTGCACTCATTCAGTGGAAAAGCCTGGAAAGGCTCTTGATCTTCTCAGGGATGTTAGGGGAGATGAATCAAGCAATGAAGTGTGGTCCTTGGCTTCTCTATGCCATGAATGGCTTTAACCCATTTTCTCTCTCCTCCATTAAAGAGAAATTGAAACTTTCTCTCTCCTGCCCATCTTGGACGAAATTGTTCATCACACTAGCCTAATTGCAGCCCACTAATTCCTAATATTAAATGATTAAGAGGTGCTTAGACCAAGTAAATAGGGCTTGAGCTTGGGTTAGCCCATTTGGACTAAGTTGACCTAAATTAGACTAGAGTTGACCTTGGTCATTTTTACCTTTTGGGTTAACCCCATTGGGTTCTTGGTGACCACTGGCAACCTGCGGGGTTTCCTCCTAAAAAAGGAAGACGTACCAACCGTTAGTCATAAAGAATAAGTTCCTTCACATCCGCTCCCCCAACGACTCCTCGACACCAGGCGGAGAAAGGAACAGGGTACAATATATATGAAACATAGGTACAAGCAGGTGATATATCACTATGTATATAAAGCAGTGTAATAAATGAGCAACAACTTATTCTAGAAATTCTATCATCTACAGCAGCATGAGAGTATAATGTTATAACAATAAGTAACTCAACTTATATGAATGCACATACAAGCATATAAGTTGAGGATTGTTTAGCAGTAAGTAACTCATCGTATAGGAGTGCCCATACAAACTTATACGATGAGGATCTTTGTGTATGCAATGAAGTGTAATGACATGTATGTTATGCAATGACTCACCCATGAACACGCACATGCAATCGCTATGTCGACACAGACTCGCAGTTCCCACTTTTCAAGCAGGTAGCTAACCTCTCATGCGTCATCCATCGTGGCCAGACGGTGACAGTGGAGCGAGCATCTCCACTACTAGGCTGGTCTCCACACTACCTAGCCTAGGCATTCGTATGCCTCAACGCTAAGAACACAACAGCGGAGCTCACATGCGTACTACGGCTCAGCGGGTATCTCGGGTAGAGGTGCACCGAGATCCTAGCCCCGAACTGGCCTAAGGTGTGATACGGAAGGAGCCTCGGAAATGAGCACGAGGACCAAACCCAACCGTTCACTTGGCACAGAAGGAGCCTCGGGACGTTAACACCGAGGACCAAGCCTAACCGCACAAGGTCTAGCTGTCAACTCCCATCGGTGTGACGAATTGCGAGCCCGTAGACCTGCCACACTATCCTTAACCCGAGATTACGACACCGTGTGTCGGCTCACACCACATACATAACAGCCATAATGTGATACAGAAGGTGCTTCAGAAATAAGCACGAGGACCAAGCCCAACCGACCAATTGGCACGGAAGGAGCCTCGGGACATGAACACCGAGGACCGAGCCCAACCGTCCATTTATGATTCTTCCCAACATTACCAACCAGTGCGATTGGATATCCGCACTCACCCCTTTTACAGTCCGGTGCCTAAGGCACCATAAGGGTTTACCACAAACACAGGTGGCGAACCACCTCATACAGCGGACCATCTTAGATTCCCTTATATGACAAGCCTCAAGTCCATGATTACGTCTGATGCTATGGTCACATAACTTTAACATCACCTCTTAGAACTCCTTCACCAAAATCAAACATTTGTGTACACATGAGTTAACCATCTATTTAAGACCTCACATGTTCATACAACCAACATCGAATCAATTATCCAAGCTCTAGTAAATCTTGTTATTAAACGACTAATTACCCTTCGTTCATTAACCCCCACCAAGTCGTTTCGTTCAACCACATACTATTTCACCATTTGTTTACGTGGGGTCTATCCAGTAATTTCATCATGTGTTGAATCATCACAATTAGGCATATTATGAATCGCCTACAATTTAATGTCAGATTATTACAAAATCTCTTCCGAGTCCAAACCCAACTTTACACTTACCCAGGAATTTCTGGTGCAGAACACTTGCTGGACAACAACTTAAATCGGAGATTCCCGTGGCTACAGGAATCTGGTGAGTGTGTGTAACCACTCGATGGAAAGGTCTTTCCATGGGCTACAACTTTTATGTTCAGTCTGCAACCCAGATCAGAGTGTATCATACATGAAATTGGCTCCAAATCCTGCGGCGTACAGAATACAATTTCTACACGCTTAGTCTGACAGCCCTCTACTTCGATCATACATTACCGTGGCTATAGACTTCACTCGAAGGCATGTAACCACTCGTCGAAAAGGTAATTCCAAGGGCTACTATTCTCGTGTTTATTTTGAAGCCCAGATCTGGCCATATCTTGCCTGAAAATAGCCAAGAAGGTTGCTGCGTGCAGAACACAGATTTCTGCACGCATCTTGAGGCGAGATGAACGGCATCGATTCATCTTCCTCCTCAAGCCAATCCTCCCAAACCACAACCAGAAGTTCCTCCACCCTTATTCACCCTCTTAAGGCCATTCCTCTTCACGAAACCACCCCCATCATCACTTTGAAGGAAGGGGAGGTTGAAGATGACTAAACCTTAGAACACAAGTTCTAGTATGACCCTCCTAGAAATCTTCATCTCACACATCAAGACTCATTTGATTCGATATCTCGCCTAAGGATAACTACAGATCTAGCACCAAGGGAGAGGGGAGGAAGCTCACCTCATTTCCAGCGATTCCGCCATCTTCGGCAATGGATCTTGCCATTCTTCTCGTCGCCATACCTTTTCCTTGGCGGCGGTGGTGATTCCTCACGATGTTTTGTTGGCTCCAACAAGTTCTTCCCTCCTCCAGAAGATTTCTCCAGAAGATGTGGCTTGGAAGAGAATGAAAACAGCTAGGGTTTCATTTTTCCCTTTTTATTCAGAGGTGACACGGGTAGGGACACGCCCGTATCCTTACCCGTGTACTGCTCGGGCGAAACGGTGTCAACGGTTCAACTGCAACTTCATGCGCATACACGGGTACTGACATGCCCGTGTCTGTTCCCATGTCAAGGTGACATGACCATGGTTCTTCCCGTGTCTATACCCGTGTCCTGCTCTGGACATATTTCGTCGAGCTTGACTTGACGCACACGGGTAGGGACACGCCCGTGTCTCTACCCGTGTCCTTTTCGGGATAATGACTGCTTAACTCTCAACTCCATGCCACTCAACGCCATGCCACTCAACGCCACGGCATACGGGTAGGGACACGCCCGTATCTCTTCCCCTGTCCTTCTCAGGACAAGCCACTCAACGTCATCTTCTTATCACTCAACACCATGCCACTCAACGCCATTACACATGGGTAGGGACACGCCCGTGTCTCTACCCATGTCATACCCAAAACAGACACTCAATGCCATGCCACTCAACGCCACGACACATAGGTAGGGACACACCCGTGTATCTACCCGTGTCCTTCTCGGGACAAGCCACTCAATGCCATTATCTTATCACTCAACACCATGCCACTCAAAGCCATGACACACGGGTAGAGACACGCCCGTGTCTCTACCCGTGTCCTACACAGGGCCAACTTCGTTTTCCCCACGAGTGCGCTCCTTATCGCCTGCACTCTCTGAGACTAAATCAGCTCTCCTGACTCAAAAGTGCGTAGAAGGGGCCTAACGCGAATCCGGACGTTACAATTCCTATAAACAAAATAAAAGATTTCATCCCCAAAATCAGGTTAAGGCTATGGGGGAGAAAAGCATAAAATAGACATAAAATAAAATATGCTTTAAAAGGTTACCTTGATGGAACAACTCCGGGTAGCGCTTTTGCATCAAGTCTACCGGCTCCCACGTGTAGTCCTCTTTCCCATGATTGGACCACATCACTTTTACCAGAGGAACACTTTTGCAGCGCAAAATCCTCGTCTCGCTGTCTACTATCCGCACAGGCTCTAGTTGCACCAACCTATCAGTTGCAACTTCTCCGTCAGTGGTTGGGACATATTGTTCGGGCCGCAACAACACCTTTCGGAGTGACGACACATGGAATACATCATGAAGATTCTCTAGCTCCGGGGGTAACTCCAACCGATATGCCAACGGACCAATCCTTTCCAATATGACGTAGGGCCCAACGTACCTTGTGCTGAGCTTCTTCACACCACGTATCCGAGATACTCCATGCATCGGCCTGATCTTTAAGAATACCTTGTCACCCACTTGAAATTCCACCATCCGGTGCTTTGCATTATAATATTTTGCTTGACGACTTTGAGCCTCGAGCATGCGGTACCGTAATAGCCTCATAGCCGCATCAGTATCATCTATGTATTTAACTCCCAAAGCCTTCGGATTTTCATCCTGCACCCATAACAAGGGTGTTCTACACCTTCTTCCGTATAGGGCTTCATGGAGCATCATCCCGATGCTAGCTTGATAGCTATTGTTGTATGAGAATTCTACCAAGGGTAGGATCCTTTCCCACGACTCTCCTCTATCTATCCAACACACACAACCTCAATAAATCTTCCAATGTCCTGATGGTCCTTTTAGATTTTCTGTCAGTCTGAGGGTGAAACATTGTGCTGAAGGTAAGGCGCAAACCCAAATATGCCTGCACAGCCTTCCATTCCCTAGAGGTAAACCTACCATCCCGGTCAGAAACGATTATCTTCGGCACGCCATGATACCGTACGAATTGTTCCACAACAAGGCATACCAAAACATCCACGTGTGCTTCTTTTTTCATAGGTATGAACCGGGCTACCTTCGTCAAGCGATCTACGATTACCCATATCAAATCATTCCCTGAACGAGAGCGAGGCAAATCGTGTGCGAAGTCCATGGAGACATCCTCGAACTTCCACTCGGGGATGGGCAATGACTGTAACAATCCACCGGGGCTTTTGTTTTCTGCCTTCACCCTTTGATAGGCCTCGCAATGCGTAACAAAATATCTGACGTTTTTCTTCATTCCCGGCGAACACATGGTCTTCCACAAGTCGGCGTACATCTTAGCAATTCCAGGATGCACAGAATACTAAGACAATTGTGCCTCTCTCAATATATCTTCCCGAATTTTACCGCCCTTGGGAATGTAAAGCCGACCACAGAAATGAACAAGGTCGTCCTTTAGAGAGTACTCGCTAGTTTTCCCATCTTAAATTGACTTTATTGCTGGGGCCAGAGCCGCATCCCTTCCTTGCTCCGCCCGGATCCGGTCTCGAACATCGCAAATTATGCTCATCGTGGTCAAGTACTCTGTATACCCGTCCGGTTGATCCTTATACACCAAAGTGTTCTCCATCTCCTCAAGCATCTGAGCTAACTCCATATGCATCAACTGGGACTCGGGGCTTATTTCTGGTACCTTCCTGCTCAAAGCATAGGCTACAAAATTTACTTTTCCGGGGTGGTAGTTCAGGGTGTATTCATAATCGCACAAAAACTCCAACCACCGCCACTGTCTTAGATTTAATTCCTTCTGGGTATGGACGTACTTTAAGTTCTTATGATCCGAGAAGATTTCACAGTGTATGCCGTATAGGTAGTGCCTCCAAATCTTCAAGGCGAACACCACTTCTCCCAACTCCAAATCATGTACTGGATAGTTGATTTCATGCTTCTTTAATTGTCTTGAAGTATATGCGATCACATGCCTGTGCTGCATCAATATCGCTCTCATTCCTTGATATGATGCGTCCGTGTAAACTTGAAATCCTTCCTTCCCGGATGGAAGGGCCAGGATGGGTGCGGATGTAAGTCTGTCCTTTAGTTCTTGAAATGCAACTTCACATTAGGGTGTCCACTCATACAACACACCTTTCTTTGTTAGGGAAGTAAGGGGAAGAGCAATCTTTGAGAATCCCTTTACGAACTTGCGGTAGTACCCGGCAAGTCCCAGGAAACTCCGTACATCGGCCGTTGACTTAAAAGGCGACCACTCCTTCACAACACACACTTTGGCCGGATACACAACTTGCCCAACCCCACTGATCACATGACCCAAGAAAGCAACCTCCTTAAGACAGAATTCACACTTGCTGAACTTGGCGAATAGGGCGTGCTCTTTTAACTTCTTTAGTACTAAGGCCAGATGCCGACATGTTCTTCCTCCGTCATGGAGTAGACCAAGATGTCGTTGATGAAAACAATGACGAAAACATCTAGATAGGGCTCGAACACTTTGTTCATCAAGCTCATGAAAGTTTATGGGGGCATTTGTGAGCCCAAATGACATCACTGTATTCTCAATTGATAATACCCCGAGTGCAAATCTAGCTTGGAAAACAAATGCACTCCCACCAGTTGATCAAACAAATTATTGATCCGAGGTAATGGATAGGTGTTCGTACCGTCCGTCGGTTGAGCTCCCGATAGTCTATGCATAATCGCAGGGTTCCATCTTTCTTCTTAACGAATAGAATAGGGGCTCCCCAAGGTGATGAGCTCGGGAGAACAAACCCTAATTTTACAAACTCTTGCAGCTGAACTCTAAACTCGGCGAGTTCCTTCAGTGCCATTCGGTAAGGAGTCCTGGAGACAGGCTTGGCACCCGATACTAACTTGATTTGAAAATCTACTTCTCTGTGTGGGGGTAATCCTGGCAATTTCTACGAAAATACTTCGGGGAAATCGCGCACCACCCGCACATCCTTGATATCCAACGCAGACTCCTTCATCTCTAAATAGATCATGAACACTTCATCCCCCTTCATGTGGGCTTTTAAAGCCTGGATGGAAGATAACATAATACAGGGTGCGAAGTTAATACCTTGAAAGATTACCTCAGAATCTCCATGTCTCAACGAGATCCTCTTCTGCGCGCAGTCAATCTTCGCATAGTGCTGATCCAGCCATACCATGCCCAAAATGAGGTCAAACTCTGGCATTCCCAAGATTGTGGCAGGGGTGTCGAAGAGATTTCCTATAAGGAGAACCTCAAACTCGCACTAGGCAGTTGTCGTCATCTCCGATCCGTTTGGAAGGCTCACCCTTCGAGCAATACCAGTGAAGTATTGCACTCCATCTATATCTTTGATGAAGTCTTTAGACACAAAAGAGTGCAAGGCACCGGCATCGAATAACGTATAGGCCGGTTTCCCGCCGACCATTACAGTGCCTAAGTGTCAATAATAATTCTCAAGCTAGGTGTCTAGTATATTTTAAGCAACTTGAGGGTATTAATGAAAATAAAATGACTAACTGTAATCATACCTACAATCACCTCCTGAGGGTTCCTCTCTTGAGTCATGTCCAACGCATACATCTGATCCCGACCGGCCCGGGGTTTCCTCCTCGTGGTCCTCATCCTTGACCACGCATGTGCCCCCGCCCTCGAGGAGTTGCGGGAGGGAAAGCGAGAGGCGTATTTCCAAATAGTTGCGGGAAGTAGCGTCGAATGTGACCCGGTTGGTTGCATTCGAAGCACACTCGATCCTACCGCCCACCGGGTTGCTGAAATTGTTGAGGTGGAGGCAATGCTGGCGGTTGCGGAACCGGGCGCTCCATTCTAAAATTCTGGGGGAAACGTCTGCCACCTCTTCGATATCCTCTTCCTCTTCTATTATCAAATCTCCTTCTATTACTGGGGCCAGCTTCCATCACGCCTTTAGCTGGCCTCTTACCACTTCCCAAGTGGTCCGCTTCCAAACTCTTCACCATGCCAATAATCTCGGCTAGACTGGAGTCCGCTATAAACAAAAGGGCTTGCCTTAGGGGGTATCTCAAGCCATTGTAGAATCTTTTTGCGTATCCTCTATCATCCAACTCATAAGAGTCAGCAAATCTAGCTAAGTGTTGAAACTCCCATTGGTATTCTGTCACCGACTTGGACCCCTTGCTTCAGTTGCAAAAACCTCTCTTCAAGATTATCCCGAGCGCCCGAGGGGATGAAATGCTCTAAAATGGCTTCAGAGAATTCACTCCAACTGATATCCGTGTACACCCGTACTTGAAAAGTGGAGCCCATGAGGGACTTCCACCACCTTTTGGCATGCAGCTCTAAGAGTGTCACTATAAGGGTCACCGCCATGTTGTTTGGGCACCTTATTCCTGCCAACAGTTTTTTTACAGTGTCGAGCCATTCTTCCGTACGCACTGCCGACTCCGTACCAAGGTAAGCGGGAGGGGAGAGAGCTCGGAAAGTGCTTAACCAAGTGGATCCCGGACCCTGCTGTTGTATAGGGGCTTGCTGGGATTGGGATTTGAAGGCGTCTAGGATAGCTGTGAGCATCTGCCCTAGCTCTGATTGTTGGAATTGTGTAGGTACAGACGAGGCGGGGGTGCCCGTCACCGGCTCAACATGTACTGGGATCTACACGTAAGGTACAAACTTAAGGTTAGGTCGGCTAATCTAAGGTCAGAGATGGACAAACTTAGTGTCAATTACATATGAGCACACACTGCTTCTGCTAAGTTAGTTTGTCCGCAAACTGACTAAATGAACGAGGGTGGTACCATTGTTGAATGACTTCTTCAGTTCAGGATCGTAGCAAGCTGATACCATTTGTAAGACCCCCCTCCCGGAACACAAAACACGGTACGAGAGGGGTCTTATGCCCAGAACAGTCGCCTTGCGGTAGAACTAACACTCAGGCTAGCTTGTACCACAGGACGCCTATTCTGCCGGGTACAACCAATATCATTCATTGTCAAACTAACCAGAATATAAAAGAACAGAAGTCAAAGCAACACCAAGCATATAGTCCATAAACATAACAAAAGTAGAGAAGCTACAACAATCTTCTAATATCAGAGTACGTAAATAGTGTTCCCCCGAAAAGGTACAACAAAAACCTCTCACACTCGCATCAGTAACCGACGGTTGAGACGGTACCGTCCCCTAATGCCCTATCTTCCTGGCCTGGCTGTCCGGCTGCATAACCTGCTGCTCCACCTGCGGGGTTTCCTCCTAAAAAAGGAATACATAGCAACCGTTAGTCATAAAGACTAAGTTGCTTCACATCTGCTCCCCCAGCGACTCCTCGGCACCAGGCGGAGAAAGAAACAGGGTACAATATATATGAAACATAGGTACAAGCAGGTGATATATCACTATGTATATAAAGTAGTGTAATAAATGAGCAACAACTTATTCTATCAATTTTATCATCTACAACAGCATGAGAGTATAATGTTATAACAGTAAGTAACTCAACTTATGTGAATGACCATACAAGCATATAAGTTGAGGATCGTTCAGCAGTAAGTAACTCATCATATATGAGTGCCCATACAAACTTATACGATGAGGATCTTTGTGTATGCAATGAAGTGTAATGACATGTATGTAATGCAATGACTCACCCATGATCATGCATATGCAATCTCTATGTCGACACAGACTCGCAGTTCCCACTTTTCGAGCAGGTAGCTAACCTCTCAGGCGTCATCCTTCGTGGCCAGACGGTGATAGTGGAGCGGGCATCTCCACTAATAGGCTGGTCTCCACACTACCTGGCCTAGGCCTTCGTACGCCTCAATGCTAAGAACACAACAACGGAGCTCACATGCGTACTACGGCTCAGCGGGTGTCTCGTGTAGATGTGCACCGAGATCCTAGCCCCGAACTGGCCTAAGGTGTTATATGGAAGGAGCCTCAGAAACGAGCATGAGGACCAAGCCTAACCGTTAACCTGGTACGGAAGGAGCCTCAGGACGTGAACACCGAGGACCAAGCCCACCGCCCAAGGTCTAGCTGTCAACTCCCATCGGTGTGACGATTGGTGATCCCGTAGACCTGCCACACTATCCTTAACCCGAGATTATGACACCGCGTGTCGACTCACACAACATGCATAACAACCACATAGTGATACAGAAGGAGCCTCAGAAATGAGCACGAGTACCAATCCCAACCGACCTCTTGGAATGGAAGGAGCCTCGGGACATAAACACCGAGGACCAAGCCCAACCGTCTATTTATGATTCTTCCCAACGTTACCAACCAGTGCGATCAGATATCCGCACTCACCCCTTTCACAATCCAGTGCCCAAGGAACCATAAGGGTTTACCACAAACACAGGTGGCGAACCACCTCATACAGTTTACCATCTTAGACTCCCTTATATGACAAGCCTCAAGTCCATGATTACGTCTAATGCTATGGTCACATAACTTTAACATCACCTCTTATAACTCCTTCACCAAAATCAATCATTTGTGTACACATGAGTTAACCATCTATTTAACACCTCACATGTTCATACAACCAACACCGAATCAATTACCCAAGCTCTAGTAAATCTTGTTATTAAACGTCTAATATCCCTTCGTTCATTAACCCCCACCAAGCCGTTTCGTTCAACAACATACCATTTCAGCATTTGTTTACGTGGGGTCTATCCAGAAATTTCATCATGTGTTGAATCATCAGAATTAGTCATATTATGAATCGCCTACAACTTAACGTCGGATTGTTACAAAATCTCTTCCGAGTCAAAACCTAACTTTACACTTCCCCAGGAATTTCAGGTTTAGAACACCTACTAGACAGCAACTTCAATCAGAGATTCCTGTTGCTACAGGAATCCGGTGAGTGCGTGTAACCCCTTGATGGAAAGGTATTTCCAAGGGTTACAACTTTCATGTTCAGTCTACAACCTAGATCAGAGTGTATCATACATGAAATTTGCTCCAAAGCCTGCTGCGTACAGAATACAATTTCTACACGCTTAGTCTGACAGCCCTCTACTTCGATCAGAAATTCCCGTGGATACAGACTTCAACCGAAGGCGTGTAACCACTCGTAGGAAAGGTAATTCCAAGGGATACGTCTCTCATGTTTAGTCGGAAGCCCATATCTGGCCATATTTTGCCTGAAAATAACAAAGAAGGTCGATACGCGCAGAACACAGATTTCTGCACGCATCTTGATGCGAGATGAACGACATCAGTTCATCTCGCCATTATTCTTCACGAAACCACCCCTATCATCACTTTGAAGGAAGGGGAGGTTGAAGATGACTAAACCTTAGAACACAAGTTCTAGCATGACCCTCCTAGAAATCTTCATCTCATACATCAAGACTCATTTGAGTCGATATCTCGCCTAAGGATAACTACAGATCTAGCACCAAGGGAGAGGGGAGGAAGCTCACCTCATTTCCAGCGGTTCCGCCATCTCCGGCCATGGATCTTGTCATTATTATCGTCAGTATCCCTTTTCCTTGGCGGCAGTGGAGATTCCTCATGAAGTTTGGTTGGCTCCAACAAGTTATTCCCTCCTCCAGAAGTTTTCTCCAGAAGATGTGGCTTGGAATAGAATGAAAACGGCTAGGGTTTCATTTTGCCCTTTTTATTTAGAGGTTACACGGGTAGGGACACGCCTGTGTCCTTACCCGTGTCCTGCTCGGGCGAAATGACGTCAACGGTTCGACTGCCGCTTCGTGCATATATACGGGTACTGACACGCCCGTGTCTTTACTTGTGTCAAGGTGACACGGCCTTGGTTCTACCCTTGTCTATACCCGTGTCCTGATCTGGACATATTTCATTGAGCTTGACTTGACGCACATGGGTAGGGACACGCCCGTGTCTCTACCCGTATCCTTCTCGGGACAATGACTACTTAACTCACAACGCCATACCACTCAACGCCATGCCACTCAACGCTACAGCACACGGGTAGTGACACGTCCGTGTCTCTACCCGTGTCCTTCTCGGGACAAGCCACTCAATGGCATCTTCTTATCACTCAATGATAAGTAAAGTTTGTTTTAAAGAAGATAGATTTGGTTTTATATAATCTTTTACGTATATAAGTCTATCTCTCTTTTTACTTACTTATATCCTGTGGATTAAGGCAAGAGTACCTATCGCATAGGAGTATAGTATTTTGTAGAAAATATCAAGGTCATATTTTTCCTGGGATCGGTGTTAATTATTCTAATTTTTAGAACGGACTATTATTTTATCGAACGAACGGAGTGGAGTTTATATTTAAAAAAAACTAAAGATAGAAAAAAATATACGTGATTTTATTAAGATAGGGACTTAGAAGGTAGTCCTTGATTTCAGAATAACTTGAGCGAATATTAATTCACCTATTAAAGAACAACTTTATTTCTTAATTATCTAACTTTACGAGAGGGTCCCTTTGGTAGCATCATTGAGTCGAAAGTACGACCGGGAAGGCTTACGTTTAAACGGGTTAACGTAAACGTAGTGTCTCGTCACCTAGTATATGATCAATTAACAGAAAACCCTAGTTAGAATAACTAGAAAGTAGAGTTGAAATAGTTGAAAATAGTATCCAGCCCAGAGCTCATCTTGACCAAGTGCTAAGGGTTCTTAGCCTCTTCTCAGGATGGGGGCGGTATAAAGTACAGAAAATAATATCTACCTATCTATCTCAATCCAGGATTTAAGCTTTCGCTTCACCTTTGTTTTTGGGATAGGGTAGTAAAATTTTGCAGAGCTTCCGCACTATCTTAATCCAGGTCATAGGCTTTCGCCTCGCCCTTCATTCGAGATAGTACGAAATAAGGTTTTGAAAATAATTTTTAAAGCAATTTTATACTATCTTAATCCAGGACATAAGCAGAGCTTCGCCTTTCATTCGGGATAGTATAAAAAAGGAAAAGTAAAGCTAAAAATAAAACAGTACATTACTCAGAATTAAATTTGAAAGAGTCTATTTTATAAAGTCCAAAATTATTACAACTTTCTAAAAAACTGAAAATAAAGCTGAAAATATTGCAACTTACAGAACTTGGAATACTTGAAAGCTACTACCAGTTCCTTGTCAGAGAGCTGGGGAGTCATAACAGTTCTTAAGGAAGCTGCTAGAGTTCGAATAATTCTACTCAGCCCTGCCCCTCTATTTATAGAAAAATAAAATTGCTTTTGGAAAAGCAATTTTGGAAAAGTTGCCAAACAACTTATGGAAAAGCTGCCAAACAGCTTTTGGAAAAGCTAAAAATCAGCTTTTGGGACAGCTGTCTATTGGACAGCTTGACACGTGGCGGTTTGGATAAGGATGGAGATCACTTGGCAGCTGAGTTGGCTGGCTGGATAAGGATGGCGGGTCGGGCTGGCAGCTGGCGGGTCGGGCTGGCAGCTGGCGGCTCGGGCAGCGGTCTTGGCGGGTTGCAGGGCTGGCAGCTGGCGGGTCGGGCAGCTGGCGGGTCAGGCAGCTGGCGGGTTGGGCAGCTGGAGGGTCAGGCAGCTGGCGGGTCAGGCTTTAATTGGCGCAAAAAGACCACCGCCTGGCCTTGAACCCAGAACCTGTTGAAACTCAATAGAACTACCACTCCACTAAGCCAAGTGATCTTTGATGTTTGAAATCTGCATATAATATATTTATAATAAATACAATACAGATTTTATTATACTATAATTCTTACAATCTTATATTATTTTAAAATATAATTATATTATTTACAATATAATTAAAAACATTTATAAAATAATATTATACATTCATAATAAAATTTTATTTAAAAGATAATATACCTAATACTTATATAATAATACTAAATATTAATAATACTATACTTAACATATTATATTATAATTTATAAGTACTTTATAATTAATTTATATACATTATATTAACTCTTTTTCTTTACATTATTATTATTATTATTATATGTATTAATTTATATGTATTATTATTGTCATTATCTATAGATTATTAGATCCTATATATATATATTTCAAATAATATGACGGTTTAGCTCCGTTCAGGCCGTCCAAACCGGTCGGACCGTGAACATTATCATAATATAGTATATTAAAGTGATTGTTAAAATTGACAAACAAACTAATTTAAGAATAAAACTAAAAACAAACCGTTTATTTATGTTTTTACATGAAGTATTATAACCTTAAATTAGAATTGATATTAAAACATAGACAAAAACATGTATAAATAATCACTCATCAAATACCTCCATACTTAGATTTTGCTATTCCAGAGCAAATATAGAGTTGAGTATATTTACAAGTTATGAAATTTTCTATTTACTATCAATTTAATTCTTCAAGATAAAACAGGTATAAACATCCAGTGAATAAAGAGTTAAATGCTATCGTATATATATCATTGATACCAGAGTTAAAATTTATAGCCATGAAAGTTTTTGAAAAACAAATAGTAAGCATATATTAAAATCAGATATAACAAGGATAGATTGGCTTTATGATTACTATATCTTTATACGAGATATATTGGAAAATGTGCATTCTATTATTTATGCTCTCTCAAAATTTTAAACAAAAATAGAATATCAACTTTGGAAGGGTGGAATTTACCTATACAATAGGCTTTTGTAGAAGTGATAGATTTTTGTATTCTATCATCTTTTTATCTAAGTTATGCGTTGTTATAACTACTAAGGAATGTAATTCCAAAGTGGCAAAAAAATACAAAGCATACTTGAGTTTTTATTTGAATCCAATGTATATTTAGAGGAGCACATACTCCTTTCCATATAATCTTTTCATATTTATTGGATGCCTATGTGTACGGAATGAAATCTTATTCCCATTGACATAAGATCTTTTCTTTTACTAGGAGCACATACTCCTAGATACTTGCTTGCGTAAGAAAACATGCCAAGTAGAAATAAATAAATATTCAGGAGTTGGATAAAAAATTTTGAGAGCAACTATAATAGTTTGTATTTATTATATTTCGTTAAGAATGGAGTAAGGATAATTACAGTCTAAAATTGTTTGGTGAACATAATATGTTTTGCTTCTATTATATATATATGTATTTTTTTAGATTAAAGCAGGCTTGCTAAAAAACTAACTCCGATTGTAATGAAATTTTACAAGGTAGGGTTTACAAGTTTATTCCGGATATTTATATCTATCTAGTTATGAGAAGGAGTAGTAAATTTGAAAATTGAATAATTTGCATTTTTGATCAACTCTGATTTTTTTTTGGAATATATTTACATAGTATGGTTTTGAAAGTTGTTTTGGGATGAGTACTAAAATAAACAATGCTTTTATTTAAAACATATAAGTGATATAAAAAAAAATTTGTAGCTAAAACCACCTCCATATTTATGTTAGGCATAGGTATGAAGTGAAAATTATGTACATAATATACAAAAGCATAAAAGATGGAAATATACAAGGGAATTTATATTTTGAGGTTATGGAGTAGTGTTAGGGTTTCAGGTTCTTTTTGAAAAGGGTCCCCAGTAAAATATAATTTTAAACGGTGCCCGTTTACTTTGAAAGTTCCGAGTTCAGGGTGAGAAATAAGAACGGTCCGATATGGCCAGGTTTGTTTAACAGTATAGGGTCCGGTCCATCGGGATTTTAATTTTCCTGGAAATAATTTAAGTCGTGAGTTATATAGTAGGACAAGATCACCTGGTGAAAAAGATTTTGGAAATTTAATTTTCCTATCATGATAAAACTTAGATCGCTCTTTATAAAATTTATTATTTTCATAGGCGTTTGCACGCCATTCCTCAAGTTCATTGAGTTGAAATTTACGTTGTTCGGCGGCTAAGTTTGTATCTAAGTTAAGAAATTTTAGCGCCCAGTATGCGCGATGTTCTAATTCTACAGGTAGGTGACATGCTTTTCCATATACTAAATGATAAGGTGTACAACCGATCGCAGTTTTGAATGATGTACGGTAGGCCCAAAGTGCATCATCTAATTTGAGGGACCAATCTTTTCGATTGGTATCTACAATTTTTTCTAATATGCGCTTTAGTTCTCTATTGACTACCTCCACTTGGCCGCTTGTTTGGGGGTGATAAGCGGTTGCGAGTTTATGAGTAACTCCATATTTGGCTAACACTTTAGCCATCTGGGTGTTACAAAAATGAGTACCTCGGTCGCTAACTATAGCCCTAGGCGTGCCAAAACGTGAAAATAAGGTTTTCAGAAATTTAACGACGACTCTCGAGTTAGCGGTGGGCAAAGCTTGCGCTTCAGCCCATCGTGAAACGTAATCGACCGCTACTAAGATATAACGATTTTTAAAAGAAGGAGGTAAAGGGCCTACAAAATCTATGCCCCACAGATCAAAAATTTCACATTCTAAGTAAAAGTTTTGGGGCATTTCGTCCCGACGGGAAATGTTACCTGACCGTTGGCAGCGGTTGCAAACGCTTACCAATTTTTGAGCGTCCTTGAATAAAGTAGGCCAAAAGAATCCTGCTTCAAGGGCTTTACGCGCAGTCCGGTTGGATTGATAATGTCCGCCGGTTGGTCCTTCGTGGCAGTGCCGTAGTATTTTTAGTCCTTCCTCGTTCGAAATACATCTTCGAATTACTTGGTCGGCACAGACTCGGAATAAATACGGGTCTTCCCAAAAGTAGTTTTTCAAGTCAGAAAAGAATTTCTTCTTTTCTTGAAATGAAAAAGCTTTTGGAAGGACTCGGGCTACTAAATAGTTAGCCAAGTCTGCGAACCAAGGAGTAGAAGAGTTTGTTACCTTTTCGAGGACGAGGAGGCTTTCTTCAGGGAATTTATCTTCGATGTCGGCTTCCACGAGTGTATCTGTTGCAGCATTCTCTAGTCGAGAAAGATGATCGGCTGCCAAATTCTCTGCGCCTTTCTTATCTCGGATCTCTAAATCAAATTCTTGTAATAAGAGAATCCAACGTAATAAACGGGGTTTTGCATCTGCCTTTGTTAGTAAATATTTTAAAGCAGAATGATCCGTAAAAACTATAACTTTCAATAGCGTTATATAAGATCGAAACTTATCAAATACAAATACAATCGCCAGTAGTTCCTTTTCCGTGGTCGTGTAATTGGTTTGTGTAGATGTGAGAGTTTTACTTGCATAATAGATAGGATGAAAATATTTGTCTATTCGTTGTCCTAAGGAAGCTCCTACCGCATAATCACTCGCATCATACATGATCTCAAAAGGAAAGGACCAGTCTGGGGCTACTAAAATAGGAGAGTTGATAAGTTTGTCCTTAATAATATTGAATGCTACTAAGCATTCACTATCGAATATAAATGGGGCTTCTTTTTCTAATAAATGAGTTACGGTTTTGTTATTTTAGAGAAATTTTGAATGAACCGTCTATAGAAACCTACATGGCCTAAGAAACTTTGAATAGATTTTACATTTGTTGGAGGAGGAAGTTTTTCAATTATTTCTATTTTGGCCTTATCGACCTCGATTCCCTGGGAAAAAATTTTATGACCGAGAACTAAACCTTCGCGGACCATAAAGTGGCATTTCTCCCAGTTCAACACTAAATTTGTGTCTTCACAGCGTTGAAGAACACGAGCGAGGTTGTCTAAACACGTATAGAATGAGTCTCCAAAAACGGAGAAATCATCCATAAATTCTTCCATAACGTCCTCTACTAACTTGCCAAAAATAGCTAGCATACATCTTTGAAATGTAGCTGGCGCATTACAAAGTCCAAACGGCATTCGCCTATAGGCGAAAGTACCAAAGGGGCAAGTGAACGTAGTTTTCTCTTGATCTTCAGGGGCTATAGGAATTTATAAATACCCTGAATAACCATCGAGAAAACAATAATATGAGTGACCCGAGAGTCGCTCTAATATTTGATCTATAAACGGTAGTGGAAAGTGATCTTTACGGGTGGCATCATTTAATTTTCGATAATCGATGCACATCCTCCAACCCGTAACAGTACGTGTTGGAATTAGTTCATTATTAGCGTTCGGCACTACCGTTATACCGCCCTTCTTAGGGACGACTTATACGGGACTAACCCATGTGCTATCTGAGATTGGATAGATAATTCCTCCGTCTAATAATTTCATTACGTCAGCTTTTACGACATCCTTCATATTAGGATTTAAATGTCGTTGGGGCTGGATAGATTTACGAGGGTTATCTTCCAAAAATATTTTATGCGTACAAAAAGATGGGTTGAGTCCTTGGATATCAGAAATTTGCCATGCTAATGCACGACAATGTTGTTTTAACACTTCTATTAATTCATACGTTTTCTTATCATTTAATTCGGCAGAAATGATAACAGGGAGTTTAGATCCGGCTTCAAGGAAAACGTATTTTAAATGTGCTGGAAGTGTTTTCAGCTTGAGGGTTGGTGGTTTTTCATATGAATTTGGAGTTTTTAAAGTTGTAGAAGTTAAGGATATAAAAGGTTCTAAAGGGTCATCGGTAGGCATTTCTTGTGAAAGGGGTAAGTCTGCCAAATCCGATTCTTCTACAGTTATTGAAAGTAAATCAGAATAGGGAAAACCATTTTCCTCAAACGAGGCTTCCGCAAAATAGCAGGAATCGTCATTTATTAAAGAATTTTTCATAGAGGGATCTATATCGATAGTAACCTCGTCATCTCCTACTCGTAAGAGAAGTCTACCGTTACTTACGCCTATTAACGCGCGAGAGGTTGTGAGAAAAGGATGACCGAGAATTATGGGAACATCGGCGTCTTCCTCTATGTCAAGTATAACAAAGTCTACCAGGAAGATAAACTTGTCTATATTGACCAGAACATCCTCTACTATCCCTACTGGATATTTAATAGAACGATCTACTAACTGGATGCTCATTTTAGTTGGGCTGGGGTTACCTAATCCTAGTTTTAGAAAGAGCGAGTAGGGCATTAAATTTATGCTAGCACCTAAATCTGCTAACGCATCTTTTATTAATAGATTACCGAAGAGACACGGGATAGAAAATCGTCCCGGATCGTTTAATTTTGGGGGTAATTTATGTAATAAAACGGCTGAACATTCGGCGTTAAGAAAAACTCTCAAAATATCTTCGAGTTTCTTTTTATTTGAAAATAACGCTTTTAAATATTTTGCGTATTTAGGCATCTGTGCAATTGCCTCGCAGAAAGGTATATTGATTTGAATTTGTTTTAGCATTTTTAGAAAATTTTTATATTGTTCATCTTCTCACTCATCTTTTAATTTAGATGGATAAGGTAAAACAACATGTGGTGAAGAAATTTGCGGGGGTTGAGGAGGCAGAGTCGTAACGGGAAGTGGTGTAGGAAGGCAAACCTTAGCTTCTTTTTCTACCCTAACGGGTGGTGGTAGCTCCCTTCCACTTCGTAGTTTGACGGCTTGTCAACTTGGGTTACTGGAATGGCCAGTATCCCGCGGATTTGGTTCCGTATTTCCTGGCAAATTACCAGGTTGGTGTTCCAATAGCATTTTTGATATTTGTCCAATTTGTGTTTCTAAGTTTTTAATTGATCCGGTCAGGTTTCGGATATTGGACTCATTAATACTGACATATTTCGTAAATATGTCTTCTATCGGGGTTGGCCTAAATTGGTTCAGTTGTGGTGGCGGTGTTTGTGGTTGTGGGGGTTGCGATGCAAATCCACTTGGATTTGCAGTCGGAGGGCGTTGAGCATTATTGGGGTTGCTCCATGAAAAATTAGGATGGTTCCTATATCCTGGATTATAAGAATTATTATTTAAGTTAATATAAGGATTATAGGAAGGTCTATAAGAGTTCCCCATATAATCGATTTCTTCAATTACATTATTATTAGGATTCCAAGTAGTTGAGGTGGAGGAAGCAGATATTCCAGCCAATTGTTTAGTTAAATTTTCTACTTGGAGTGCTAAAGTAGAAGAAGTGTCGAGCTCATATATCCCAGCTTGTTTAGGGCGTGACCTTGGTACGTTCCAGTGGTACGCGTTCATGGCCATTTCCTCAAAGAGGGTTTGAGCGGCCTCGGGGGTTTTGTTATTGAGCATGCCCCCAGCGACATCATCAATGGCTTGTCTGGTTTGAATATTCAAACCATTATAAAATATTTGTACCTGGAGCCAAGTTGGCAGTGCATGATGTGGACACCGACGTAGATATTCCTTAAAATGTTCCCAAGTCTCATAAAGAGATTCAGACTCGCCTTGTAAAAGGAAGAAATGTCCGCATGCAAACGTGCGGTTTTTGCAGGTGGAAAATACTTTGTAAGGAATTTTTCGGTCATTTCGGCCCAAGTGGTACTAGATCCTCTAGGGAGAGAACCTAGCCACTGTTTGGCTTTCGTTCGTAGCGAAAAAGGAAATAAACGAAGACGGATGACATCATCAGTGACGCCATTTATCTTAAATGTGTCGCATATTTCTAAGAAGTTTGACAAGTGCGTGTTTGGATCTTCATCGGGCAATCCATCGAATTGAACAGAATTTTGAATCATTTGGATTATACTCGATTTAATCTCGAAGTTATTATTAGCAATTGGTGGACGAACGATACTAGACCCGGTGTAATCTAAATTAGGTCGTGCATAATAAGACATGGTCCTTTGGGGGACCACCTCTGGCATTTGTTGTTGCTCTGCTGCCATTTCTTGAACGTGTGCGGTGCCTATGGACTCTTCGAGATTTAATACGAGCTCTTGATTCAGAGATCGGAGGCGCCTGCGAAAGGTGCGTTCGATTTCAGGATCAAGTCCAAGAGTTAAATTAGATGGAGTTCTGCGGGTCATACACTAAAAAAGACTTTTGTATAAAAAAAACAAAGTAAAAAAAAACTAAGTTACAAAAACAGACAAATACAAACACACAAAAAGACTTAAAACGGAAAATAACTAAAAACAGGTTGTTTTTATTTTATATAAAACAAGTTTTTTATAAAAGAAGTTTTATAATAAAAGCAGGTTTTTTTATTATAAACTACTTTTTATTTTTTTTTCAAGTTTTATATAAAATACGTTAAATAGTAGGTTAGGTTTTTCTGTTAGAATTCGTTAGTGGTTAATAAACTTGTTAATAAAAAATTAGGTTTTATAAAAACAAAGTTTTAAATTCAGGGAATTTTATTTTTGTTTTATTTTTATAAAAACTAAGGTTTTTAAATAATAAGAAAAAGAAAAGATAAAATTAATAGCGTTCTTTTATTTTCAAATATTAACACAAATAAACTAATCCCCGGCAACGGCGCCAAAAAGCTTGATAAGTAAAGTTTGTTTTAAAGAAGATAGATTTGGTTTTATATAATCTTTTACGTATATAAGTCTATCTCTCTTTTTACTTACTTATATCCTGTGGATTAAGGCAAGAGTACCTATCGCATAGGAGTATAGTATTTTGTAGAAAATATCAAGGTCATATTTTTCCTGGGATCGGTGTTAATTATTCTACTTTTTAGAACGGACTATTATTTTATCGAACGAACGGAGTGGATTTTATATTAAAAAAAAACTAAAGATAGAAAAATATATACGTGATTTTATTAAGATAGGGACTTATAAGGTAGTCCTTGATTTCAGAATAACTTGAGCGAATATTAATTCACCTATTAAAGAACAACTTTATTTCTTAATTATCTAACTTTACGAGAGGGTCCCTTTGGTAGCATCACTCACTCGAAAGTACGACCGAGAAGGCTTGCATTTAAACGGGTTATCGTAAACGTAGTGTCTCGTCACCTGGTATATGATCAATTAACAGAAAACCCTAGTTAGAATAACTAGAAAGTAGAGTTGAAATAGTTGAAAATAGTATCCAGCCCAGAGCTCATCTTGACCAAGTGCTAAGGGTTCTTAGCCTCTTCTCAGGATGGGGGCGGTATAAAGTACAGAAAATAATATCTACCTATCTATCTCAATCCAGGATTTAAGCTTTCGCTTCACCTTTGTTTTTGGGATAGGGTAGTAAAATTTTGCAGAGCTTCCGCACTATCTTAATCCAGGTCATAGGCTTTCGCCTCGCCCTTCATTCGGGATAGTACGAAATAAGGTTTTGAAAATAATTTTTAAAGCAATTTTATACTATCTTAATCCAGGACATAAGCAGAGCTTCGCCTTTCATTCGGGATAGTATAAAAAAAGGAAAAGTAAAGCTAAAAATAAAATAGTAAATTACTCAGAATTAAATTTGAAAGAGTCTATTTTATAAAGTCCAAAATTATTACAACTTTCTAAAAAGCTGAAAATAAAGTTGAAAATATTACAACTTACAGAACTTGGAATACTTGAAAGCTACTACCAGTTCCTTGTCAGAGAGCTGGGGAGTCCTAACAGTTCTTAAGGAAGCTGCTGGAGTTCGAATAATTCTACTCAGCCCTGCCCCTCTATTTATAGAAAAATAAAATTGCTTTTGGAAAAGCACTTTTGGAAAAGTTGCCAAACAGCTTATGGAAAAGCTGCCAAACCGCTTTTGGAAAAGCTGAAAATCAGCTTTTGGGACAGCTGTCTATTGGACAGCTTGACACGTGGCGGTTTGGATAAAGATGGAGATGACTTGGCAGCTGAGTTGGCTGGCTGGATAAGGATGGCGGGTCGGGCTGGCAGCTGGCGGGTCGGGCAGCGGTCTTGGCGGGTTGCAGGGCTGGCAGCTGGCGGGTCGGGCAGCTGGCGGGTCAGGCAGCTGGCGGGTCAGGCTTTAATTGGCGCAAAAAGACCACCGCCTGGCCTTGAACCCAGAACCTGTTGAAACTCAACAGAACTACCCCTCCACTAGGCCAATTGATCTTTGATGTTTGAAATCTGCATATAATATATTTATAATAAATACAATACAGATTTTATTATACTATAATTCTTACAATCTTATATTATTTTAAAATATAATTATATTATTTACAATATAATTAAAAACATTTATAAAATAATATTATACATTCATAATAAAATTTTATTTAAAAGGTAATATACATAATACTTATATAATAATACTAAATATTAATAATACTATACTTAACATATTATATTATAATTTATAAGTACTTTATAATTAATTTATATACATTATATTAACTCTTTTTCTTTACATTATTATTATTATATGTATTAATTTATATGTATTATTATTGTCATTATTTATAGATTATTAGATCCTATATATATATATTTCAAATAATATGACGGTTTAGCTCCGTTCAGGCCGTCCAAACCGGTCGGACCGTGAACATTATCATAATATAGTATATTAAAGTGATTGTTAAAATTGACAAACAAACTAATTGAAGAATAAAACTAAAAACAAACCGTTTATTTAAGTTTTTACATGAAGTATTACAACCTTAAATTAGAATTGATATTAAAACATAGACAAAAACATGTATAAATAATCACTCATCACTCAACACCAGGCCACTCAACCCCATGGCACACGGCTAGGGACAAGCCCGTGTCTCTACCTCTGTCATACCAAAAACAGACACTCAACGCCACGGCACACGGGTAGGGACACACTCGTGTCTTTACCTGTGTCCTTCTCGGGACAAGCCACTCAATGCCATTTTCTTATCACTCAACACCATGCCACTCAAAGCCACGTCACACGGGTAGGGACACACCCGTGTCTCTACCCGTGTCCTACATAGGGCCAACTTCGTTTTCCCCATGAGTGCGCGCCTGATCGCCTGCACTCTCTGAGCCTAAATCAGCTCTCCTGACTCAAAAGCGCGCACAAGGGGCCTAGCGCGAATCGGGACGTTACATCACTTGACCCTTAGGAAGGGCACTTTTACCAAGTTAGGGATAGAGTTGACTTGGGTCAACTGAGGCTCTAGGGTTGCCCCAGTGGATCTTTGGTGACCCATTGACCCCAATTTGGGTCTAGGAAGACCTTGATAGGGTGCATTGGGCTCATTAGGGCACATTGCCCTTAGTTAGGGCACCTTGCCCAATTTAGGCCTAGGATGGTCCTAGGTCAACTTGCCCACCCTGGGTTGTCTCTAATGGACCCTTAAGGCCTTTCAATAGATTGGTGAGGTCATAGTGGGGTCTTGGAGTCATGGTGAAGCCTCATGATCATCCTAAACCAGGGTTTAGGAATCTAATATTTGTAGACCATAATGATCTCATCTTCTTGGGCTTCCTAGAGTTTTGTCATGACCTAGACATGACAAAACCACTCCTAGGAGGTCTAATTGTCTGAGAGATGTTACAAATCCCAATACATAAACAAAAAATTTCGTCCTCAAAATTCTAGTTAGGCCTAAGGGGTTTCAAGTATAACAAGTAAATTATAACATCCCGAGAGGTTATGAAGAATACCTGACTGAAAAGAACTGGGTACTTTTGTTGCATCAGATCCTACGGCTCCCTGGTGTGCTCCTCCTTACAGTGATTCCTCCACAGGACCTTGACACAACGGAACTTTCTTGCGGCGCAAGACTCGTATCCCCTTATCGTAAATCTGAACCGACTCTAGGTGAACTGACCGATCAGATGCTACCGGCCCATCCGTGGCCGTAATCTGCTGCTCCAGGCATAGTATAGCCCTCCTAAGAGAGGATATGTGGAACACGTCGTGCAGACCCACAAGCTTCGGTTGTAGCTCCAACCTGTATGCTAAGGGACCAATCCGCTCCAGGATCCTCTAAGGCCCCATATATCTCGGACTGAGCTTCTTCTTCCAACCCCGCACCCGTGAAACTCCATGCATCGGTCGGATCTTCAAGAATACCCGGTCCCCCACCTGAAACTCCACCTGACGATGCTGAGCGTCGTAATAGTTAGCCTGTCTGCTCTGAGCCTCTAACATCCTGTCCCGTATCAGCCTCACCTGAGCCTCGGTGTCCTTAACAAACTCTGAACCTAAAGCCTTCAGATCCTCGTCCTGTATCCATGACAGCGGAGTCCTAGACCTTCGTCCGTATAGGTATTCATAAGGAGCCATCCCTATACTGTACTGGTAGCTGTTATTATATGAGAACTCGACCAGTGGCAACAACTTCTATCATGGCTCTCTTCAATCCAGAATGCATAGTTGCAGTAGATCTTCCAAGGTCTGATTGCTGCGTTCCGTCTGCCCGTCAGTCTGGGGATGAAAAGCTGTACTGAATGCCAGCCGGGTGCCCAAGTAAGTCTGCACTGATCGCCATTCCCTGGACGTAAATCGTCCATCCCGATCTAATACGATCGTCCTGGGTATGCCGTGATAACGGACGAACTGCTCCACAAACTTTTGAACTAGTACACCAACCGAGTCATCCTTTCTGATCAGCATAAATCTTACTACCTTTGTCAGCCGGTCGACGATTACCCAGATTGAATCATTCCCCGTCCGTGATCGGGGAAACCCATGTATGAAGTCCATCGCGATATCCTCCAATTTCCACTCCGGAACCGGGAGTGATTGGAGCAATCCTGCGGGCTTCCTGCACTCCGCCTTCAACATCTGACATGTCTCGTAGTGGGTCACAAAGTAGGTGATATCCTTCTTCATGCCTGGCCAGTACATGGTCTGCTTCAGATTCGCAGTCATCTTCGTAACTCCCAGGTATACCGAATACCGGCTGCAGTGGGCCTCCATCATGATATCCTCCTGGACTTGGCCTCCCTCTGGTATATAAAACTGTCCTCTGAAGCACACCAGGCCATCCCTTAGTGTGTAATCTCCAACAGTACCTGCCTCTAAGGCCCGGAATATCGGCTCTAGCTTGGCGTCCTGCCTTTGCCCATCTCTGACTCGGTCTCAAATGTCATCTATGTCGCTCATCGCTGCAAAATACTCCTCATAAAGCTCAGGGTAATCAGACGACACCAGCGTGATGTGCATATCTTCCAATCTCTATACAAGCTCCATAGAAATAATCTGAGGCTCCGCTACGGAGGTGGCGGCTCTCCGACTCAGCGCATCGGCTACCACATTCTCCTTCCCTGGGTGGTAGTGCATATCGTACTGGTAATCTGCTAGAAACTCCACCCATCTCCTTTTTCTGATATTCAGCTCCTTCTGTGTGTCCACGTACTTTAAATTTTTGTGATCAGAGTATATGTCACAGTGGACACCGTACAAATAGTGCCGAAAGAATTTTAGATCAAACACGATCGCTCCCATCTCTAAGTCATGAACAGGGTAGTTCTGCTCATGCTTCTTCAGTTGGGGGGAAGCATAAGCGATCACGTGGCCTTTCTGCATCAACACTGCACCCATGCCCTGGTAGGAAGCGTCATTGTAGACTTGGAATCCTTCTTTCCCCGAAGGAAGGGCAAGGATAGGAGCCGAGGTGAGTCGATCCTTCAGCTCCCGGAAAGCAGTCTCGCACTGCGGGGTCCAGACAAAAGGCATATCCTTTCTTGTCAGGGATGTGAGTGGGATGGAAATTCGAGAGAATCCCACCATGAACTTTCGGTAATAACCGACAAGTCCTAGAAAACTTCGCACGTCTGTGGCCGTCTTCAGCTGTGACCAATCCCGAACTGCCTGAATTTTAGCCGGGTACTCTACCAACCCGGCTCCGCTGATAATGTGGCCAAGGAAGGCCACCTCCTTCAACCAGAACTGGCACTTGCTGAACTTCACATAAAGGTGGTGCTCCCACAGTCTCCTAGAGTCAGTGTCAGATATTGTGTGTGCTACTCCTCTGTCATCGAGTAGATGAGGATGTCGCCAATAAACACGATGAAGAACACATCCAGATAAGCCTCGAACACCTAGTTCATGAGGCTCATGAATGCTGACGGTGCATTCGTGAGCCTGAAGGGCATCACGGTAAACTCGAACAACCCATATCTGCTACTGAAGGTAGTCTTCAGACTTTCCTCCTTCTGGATCCCCAGCTGGTAGTAGCCCGACCTCAAATCCAATTTTGAAAAGAAATGTGCCCCCTCCAGCTGGTCAAACAGCTCATCTATCCTTGGCAGTGGATAGGTATTCCGGACTATCAGTCTGTTCAGTGCTCGGTAGTCGATGCACAATCTAAGTGTCCCTTCCTTCTTTATGACGAACAGCACTGGGGCTCCCCATTGTAAAGAGCTCGGTCGGACAAATCCGACTTCCACTAGCTCCTACAGCTGACTTTGAAACTCCGCCAACTCCTTCGGGGCCATCCGGTAAGGAGCTCTAGATACCGGCTCATTCCCTGACACGAGCTGTGTCTGAAAATCCGGCTCCCGGTACGGGGGTAGCCCTGACAGCTTCTCTGGGAATATGTCAGCAAAATCCCGCACCACTGGAATACTTGAGATGGAGTCTTTGGCCTCGGCCATCTCAAACAGCACCTGATATACCTCTTCTCCCTATAGGTGGGCCTTGATGGCCTATACAGATGACAACAAGAGAGGGGTGGTAAATGTAATACCTTCGATGACGGCATAGGAATCCTCATGCCTCAAAGTGACCCTCTTCGCCAGGCAGTCAATCTGGGCATGGTTCCACTGCAACCATGTCATGCCTAGGATCAGATCAAAGACTGGCATCCTTAGGATCAATGCTGGTGCTTCAAATGCCTTTTCGTTGATCTCCACCTCCATATTCTAGTGGGTGGAGGTGAATAACTTCGATCCATCGGGTAGACGCACCCTCCTCATCAAGAGAGTGAATTGTTCCACGCCTTATAGTCCTTCTACGAAGGCCTCAGACACGAACGAGTGCGAAGCACCCGTATCGAACAGTGTATAAGCGGGCTTACCGCTGTCAAAGACTATGCCAGGGATAGTTAAATATCTTAGAATCTAGTTAATGTTTTTCCTTCCTAGTATTTCAATTCTATACCATGAGTCTAAACTTTTAGGAAAGAATGAACTTAAAATTTACTGGCGTACCTGTAATCACTTACTCCGGGTTTCGTGGCTGAGCCAGTGTAACACCTCCCCTGTAAAGACCATATAATATGGGTCCGGCCGGGGCCCCACAACATACGGACGCCACAGCTTTAGTATTAAAAGATGATATGAAAACTACCCAATCTCAAAACTCCAGACAAACACAGCGGAAACAGAATACTAATAGACAGAAGTTATCCACTAACGGTAGAGTATCAAATGGACTTAAGGCCTTACACAAAAATAGTCCAAAAATATAAATGTGCCAAGCACTCCTAGGATACCTCGGCATGCAAGCCGGACATAAACATAACAAGGGTAGCAAACACGAAAGGAAAATCCAAGCACAGCAACACTTCATGAGGCTTAGGGCTTTTCGCCCGGCGTGCTAGCTCCTGCATGCGATCCTTGCCCTGTAAGGATTTGAAGTAACGTGGGTCAGCAAAGGCTGACCTCTACTGTGTAACAAACACATCTCCTCCCGGCCGTCCCTAACGGACCCCGGGGTACCACTCCACCTGCAAGTTAGCACTTCGTATACCAAAAGAGTATATATAATAAAGCGGTAAAACAGGCTTGGATGTCTCATACAGCATACATGTTCTCTATGTTTTGTACAAAGTGGAAGGGCCTACTACGCAGCATGAATGCAGCCCGGGTTCACCCAAGGCACCCTAGTTCGTATGCATCTAGCACAACATCAAACACTGGGTACTTCCGTTTCCCCATTGGCTTAAAGCCGCAAACACAAGGGAACCACCATGTCCCTAACGGCACACACGCCGTCACACGGAACCTTGCAAAGGCCCCACCCGCACAAGGGTCATATGCCCCGGGGCTTGCCCGCACATTCTGACTTCGCACGTCAGGGTTCCGTCTCACACCGACCGATTCTAAGAAGTCTTGCTGGACCCCACCCGCTCATGGCCACATTGCCCGGGCTTGCCCACCGCTCGACATTCTCGTCAGTCCACACAAGGGGCTAGTCTCGCCGGGACACTTCCCCCACATGACTTGCGCGTCACGGGATAGCCAGCCGACTACGGAGACATAGCCGCGCCTTTGCACAGCACAAACAAAGGTTACCTTCCGTCCTCCTGAACCACCCGGAGGTTCCTCTTGAACATACTCAACCCGGAGGTTCCTCTTGAACCTAGGCTACACGAATCCCTCTCATTTGAGAGATTCGGTGCTCAAAATATGAAAGGAAGGGGATGCTATTCATGCATCCTAAATCCTATAAACCGAGAGGAGAAGTATCGTTACCTTCTGTCCCCTCTTCCTAGCCATGGAGAAGATTTGCTCGGTTGAAAACCACCGCAACGCTCCCACCTTCGCGGATCTAAACTCCGCTCGCAAAACGGACCTCCGAAGCTTCGCCAGTGGCCGGATCTTGGCCTCCTTCCTCCTCCTTGCTCTCCCTTCTCTCTAGAATCAAGAGAGATAAAGCCAAATGGAAAATGAGGGTTTGAAACCCTATTCCCGGTCTTAAACCACCCAGGGAGGCTCCCCACCGTTGGATCTTCCAAAGAAAAGAACGAACGACCACGATCGGAACCCAAAATACAAAATCTGGGGCCGAACACGGGTTGCAACACAGACGTGTGCCTGGCCGTGTCACCCATTCGCCGTCTCGATCGAGTCGAAAAACCAGCACACGGCCTTTGACACGGCCTCCGACACGCCCGTGTCACCTGCGACACGCCCGTGTCGGGACTCGTGTCACGCCCCCCGTGTGCAATCGACCAACATTTTGTAGTCAGAGAGGTACACGGCCTTGTGACACGGCATTAGACACGCCCGTGTCAAATTTGACACGCCCGTGTTTGTGCCCGTGTCACGGCCCGTGTATCACACTTGCAGAATCCCTGGAGTGACACGGCCTGGGACACGCCCGTGTCCTAGGCCGTGTTCTTCAACTCGACTAGCGTCTACCGCCAAAGCGTCGACCGCACGAGCCGAGGCCGAACACGCCTATGTCACGCCCGTGACACTCCCGTGACACGCCCGTGACACGCCCGTGACACCTGCTCCAAAAACCAAACTGGGCTTAAAACATCACCCGTCCCTCTTTTGAGTTTCGGGGTGTTACAGCCAGATCCAGTGCATACCCTTGCTCCCTCTCCTACTTGCGGTATTTTCCCTGGTATCTATATCCTCGTCCACGTCCTCAGCCTCCAAACTGCTGAGCAGGAGGGGCAGCCGGTGGTGCTGGTAGTGGTGGTCCCTTCATGTGGCAGTTCCTCCGGATATGCCCCACCTGATGACAGTAGTAGCACTTAGGCGGGGGATATGCCATACCCCAGCGTCTCTGCATCTCCCGCATCTAGAGTGGTTGAGGAGCCATTACCACCGGCTCCCTCGGCTCCTATCTTACCTCCTGATGAGGCTGGTCCTCTGCCCTTCTCTCATCTCTCCCATCAGTAATGTGGCCCTGTCGCTGATCATTTTTTGTTCCCCAACCCTAATCCTAGTTGGCCGCTTTCGGCCTCGAGTAGTGTGCCAATCTGCCTCAATCCTCTTCGCCATCTCCAATATCCGAGGAATAGGTCCATCAGATACGAACAATAGAGCCTCTCTCAGATCCTCTCGTAGGCCCTTGTAAAACCTCTTGGTGTATCCTTCTATATCCAGCTGATAGGAGTCTGCGAATCAGTCTATATGATTAAACTCCCGATGGTACTCCACCACCGTCTTGTTGCCTTGACTTAATTGTAGAAATCTGTCTTCCAACTCATCTCTGGCCGACTGCGGAACAAAATTCTTCAATAGTGCGGCCCTGAACTCCTCCCAAGCAATTTCTGCAACCTCTCTATTAGCAAACGTTGTTTCCAACAGTTTCTTCCACCATCTCTTGGCATGGGACTCCAAGCAAGATACCACCAAAGGCACCCTCTCCTCCCATGGGCACCGTATCCCGGTCAGTATCTCATACATGATATCCAGCCACTCCTCCGACCGAACAGCCAACTTTGTCCCCAAGTAAGAAGGGGGAGAAAGTACTCGGAAGATTCTCAGCCAATTGGCCCCCGGGTTTGGCTGCGGAGCCGAAACCTACTGGGACCTGAAAGCCTATAGTATGGCTATCAAAGTCTGCCCTATCTCCGACTTTAGAAATGGAGTGGAGACCGGGGGAGGTGGTGCAACATTCGGGGTCTGCTGAACTCCGCCCTGTGGTGTAGGCTGTGCCGGAGGCTGCGTAGCAAAGATCATTGTAAGTAATCCACTCAAAGCAAATTAAAAGTGGACAATTTACATGTAATCCCCCATATGGGTACACCACTACTTCCGCTGCTTATGTTGTCCCCAAACTAGACTCGCGTGGGGGTGACCCAGTGTTTATGGACTGCTACTTTTTTTGATAGTGGTCTGCCTCTGATACCACTTGTAAGACCCCCCCTTTTTTTCTTTTTACAACCACGGGGTCTTAGGCCCAGTACCGCCGCTTTGCAGTGACACCTTCACGCCCGGGAAGGTCTTCACTACAAAATGCCGATCCTACCGGCAAAATCTATCACATAAAAGTAGCAAAATAGTAAAAGACACGTCCACCGAAATCACATATATAGTAAATAATCTCCACGAAGGGAGAGTCCACAGAAATAATAATAAAGGTACTGAAAATAGGGTTCATGCTCGGTACATCAATATCCTCACTACATATCACTTAGCGTGGAAGCAAAACTAAACATCTACTAACAATCGAGACTCACAGTCCCAGCTGTCTGAACTCCGATGCTAGATTGTCCCATCTCCAAGCGTGTCGATCTCCGGGGCTGCACTTCCATGCTGGGCTCCATGGTCCCCTAAAATGATGTGGTTCGAAAAGCGTTAGTCTAAAATACTAAGTCCTATCATCCCCAACCCATTCTCCCATGGCTCCTAGGCACCGAGCGGGGAGAAGGAAAGGAGAGGTAATGAAGGTGGAGAATAACAAAGTAACAGGTGACGGCGGAACTAGGCTAGCAGTTTTAAGTGTATATGTGGCAGTAATGAAAGTATGAAAGATTGAACATATAATGAGTAACCTTAACTTATATGAAAACACATAAGTTAAGGGATCTTCTGCAAGACTCCTATCGTATTAAAAGTCTCATTCTAATTTATATGATAGGGTGTCGGTATTCTAGCAAATATGTATATATCTACAGAATAAAATCATTAACTTATAAGCACGCTCATGCGAGCTTATAAACCAAGGGGTCATTTAGTAGGGCTTATTGTATAAAAAGTCTCATACCAATTAATACAATAGGTGTCAAGGGTTAAATGTAATGGTTATGCTATGACATGCAGGTATGCCATGATATGAATCATGCAAGTGCAACAAACCCACTCGACTCTGTGCACACAGACCTTTAGTTCCCCCTTTCTAAAGCCGAACCTCCCAAGATACCTCCGTAGTGTCAAACAGAAGCGGTGGTTTGGGCCTTGCCTAACTCTAAACCGGTAATTGCACTACCAGTCAGACCTATCGTACGCCTCGATGCTGGTGCACTAGGCGGAGCTCCTGCGTACTCTTTGCCGGCTGGTCCACCGGACTTAATTTGGCGAAGTGCAAAACCACACTTGCCGAGTCAACGTATTGGCGTTGGTGCATTGACCCTCCAATACCGAAGACCCACCACCTTATACTTTATGCACATGCAACCTTATGTATCATCTACCGAGCCAAAGCTCCCCGGACCATCTCGTCCGTCACAAACAACAACCGAGCCAAAGCCCAACGGGCCAACCTGCCCATCACCAAAACCACCGAGCCTACTGCCCGAGTGACCCAACCTAACACCCCGAGATATCAAGGTGAGTGAAAGTGAATTTCTAGTTATACTAGTTACTCTTGCTATTTATTTTGCCTACTATAATGGCCTCCCCAGCCCACGGTTCGAAAGGACGGCTGCCGGCACCCCCAGCACCACGCTCGAAAGGACGGCCGTTGCAGCTCAATTGGTGATGAGAAGTTGGAAATCTCCACAGTTAAGCGTGCTCAGGCTGGAGTAGTACTGGGATGGGTGACCTCCTAGGAAGTCCCCGTGGTGCGCACTTGATTATCGAGTTTCGCTCGTTAAAGGGAGGCTATGGCCACCAACAACTTGCCTGTTGATGGAGAGGGGTTGGGGTGCTTGAGCTGCAGCCCGGTAACGTCACCTAGACCGGAGCCATGACATTGTCACGTTGGATCGGCTAGGGTCGTTACAATAAAAAATGCACTTTTTTTATAACGGCCTCCCCAGCCCATGACTCGAAAGGACGGCCGCCGGCACCCCCAGCACCACGCTCGAAAGGGTTCATCCTAACCAGGTCTGTAGACCATACACCCCAACCCCTCTCCATCTACAGGAGGGATGTTGAGGCCGGGGATCGAACCTGAGACCTCCTTGATAAGGAGTTTTCGAACCACTCCTCATTACCAACTGAGTTGCAGCTTAATTAGTGATGAGGAGTGGTTTTAAAACTCCTTATCAAGGAGGTCTCGGGTTCGATCCCCGGATTTAACAACCCGCCTGTGGATGGAGAGGGGTTGGAGTGCATGGTCTGTAGACCTGGTTAGGCTGAACCCTTTCGAGCGTGGTGCTGGGGGTGCCGGCGGCCGTCCTTTCGAGCCGTGGGCTGGGGAGGCCGTTACAAAAAGTGTACTTTTTATTGTAATGACCCTAGCAAATCCAACGTGACAGTATCACGGCTTCGCTCTAAGAGACGTTACCGGGATGCAGCCCAAGCCTCCCAACCCCTCACCATCAACAGGCGAGTTATTTGTGGTCACAACCTCCCTTTGATGAGGCAAACTCGATAGTCAAGCTCGCATCACGTGGACTTCCCAGGAGGTCACCCATCCCAGTACTACTCTAGCCCGAGCATTCTTAACTATGGAGTTTTCCAACTTCTTATCACTAATTGAGCTACTTGTAAGACCCCATTTTTTTTTCTATTTCAAACCCGAGGGTCTTATGCCCAGAATCGTCGTTTTGCGGTGACACTGACACTCGGGAAGGCCACCACTACAAAACGCCGATTCTGTCGGCCTTTTTGATCATCAAAGAGAGAGTAGTAATCATAAATTGAAATATAGTTGAGTCCACAAACATCATATAAAAATGAGAAATCACAACAAGTCCAATATAGGAAAGAGAGAGTACTGCAATAGAACAGTACAAATGAAATATAAACGGGCTTAAGCCCGGTACATCAGATCCTCACTAAAATCTCCCACGGAAGCTAAAAGAAAGACTACTTATTAACGGAGCTTGTCACTGGTGCTCCGGTACTAGACTCGCCCACCTCCATGCAAACCATACTCTGCTGGTGGTGGTACCTGTGCTGCTGGTCCCTAAATCCCATCCGGAGCCCCTGTAATGTTGTGGTCCGAAAACCATTAGTCATAAAGACTAAGCCATATCATCCCCTATCGCTCACCCCATGGATCCTAAGCACTGAGAGGGGAGAAGGAAAGGGAAGCTATGAAAGTGGAGAGTACACAATGGCAGGTGACGGTGGAGCTAATCTAGCAGTTCTATATATCAGATAGAATAAGCAGTAAGTGATTCAACATACCAAAAATGAAATATGGAACCATAACTTATATGATCGCCTAAAAGAACACATAAGCCAAGAGATCTTCTACAAGGCTCCCATCACATAAATAAACTCATTCCTATTTATACGATAGGGTGTCAGTTGTAAGCAGTTTAAAAGATATTATAAAGCAAAACCTTAACTTATAGACTTGCCCATACAAGCCTATATGTAAGGGGTCATTTTGCAAGGCCTAATGTATAAACCGTCCCATACCGATTTATACATTAGGGGTAAGGGTTGAATGATGATGCCATGGTATGCAATACTATGTTATGTGGGTTAATGTTTATGTCTATGTAGTGCAACTCTCACACACAACTCTATGAGCACAGACCTCTAGTTCCACATATTTGGTCAGCTAGCTTCACTCCCAGAAACCTTCTTAGTGGCAAACAGAGACAGTGGGTCGGCCCCCCCCCCCACTCCTAACGGGTATCCACACTACCAGGCCTAGCCCTTACGTACGCCTCTAAAAGGACACAACCTAGAGTCTCCACGTACAATGATGGCCATATCCACCAGACTTTCCCTGGACAAGTGTCCTGCACTGCCGAGTCAACGTATCGACGTCGGTGTGAATGACCGTACAATACCGAAAACCCACCACCTTATTTTTTTTGTGCACATGCAACCATGATGTATCATCCACTGAGCCTAAGCTCCCCGAACTAACCCGTCTGTCACATTTACCTACCGAGCCAAGCTCGTCGGGCTAATCTGCCCATTTCCACAACCACCGAGCCTATCGCCCAGACATCCTAGTCAAACTAACTTCCTGAGACACTGGGGTGCGAGAAAGGGAAACCCTAGTTATACTAGTTGCTCTTGATGTTTATTATTTCTACTATTTAGGTTAGCCCAGGACTGCCCCCGGTATACCCCCTGAATGGCTCTCAAAGGGCACTAGGAACTATGATGGTAGCTGAAGCCCATCGTTCCATTTCGCAAGGCACTTACTATTATTGGTTATTACCCAACTCCCAATCCCTTTAATGTTGTACTGGATCTAACCCTAGTGTATTTTGACTCTTTCTCTCTCCACGGGGAAGACGATGTTTCGTCGACCCCGAGCACCTCTTAACACTAGTCAAACCTCCCACTCCTCATCACGACTCCCGATGATGAACTCATTTCAATTACCAGATCAATACACTAATATCCAAACTCTCTAAGTTCATTTTGCACCATATTATGATTTCTGCAGTTTTTACTAAACGCAGACCATCCTAAGCTATATGATGTATACAATGAGAGGTACTCCAAATTATCATCCAAAATCCCTATAATATTTATTGGAGGTCTATCATGACATTATTAGCCTAAATCCAGAAGTTTATAATTTTCCTAATTTTCTTGATAATTTATTTAATTTCCTAAGAGATCCAAATGCCTTAGTTTGAACATGAAGTACTATTTTCAGGCATGCAAAATATTCCACAAAATTATAATAAATACAAGACAACTACTTATCAGTAAATTTAAGGTCTCAAAATTTTCAGTGAGGCTTAAACCCCTAAACATAATTTTTGAACATAACCTACATTAACAAATTTAAAGAGACAAGTACTGCCAATATACTTCCAATAATTTTTAGAAAATTCAAGGATGAACATAAAGATATATAAACAATCCAGGTCAAGTTTCATAATTTATCAGTGAATAATGAACTCTAAACTCGATTTTTAATAATAATCCAAGTTAATAGGTTAATGAACTAAGTACAGTAATTATTCATCTAAAAATTGTAACAAAAATTCCCATATGAGAATATTGACCTAGAAACACTACTGAGCAAGTTTCATAATTTTCCAATAAAAAGGGAGCTCTAAATCTATTATTGATCATATTCCTATATTTATATACTTGTGAAGTAAGTACTAAAAATTTACATCTTAAAATTACAATAAAATTCAAGTATGATCATAATGGTCTAAAACGCACTCTGCCCCAATTTCATAATCATCTAATTGATATTAATGTCATAATAAAAACATAGTTAATTAGGGCCACTACTGGTATTGCAAAGGTGATACTAAAATTATTGATATGAAATTCCCAATAAAATTATCCAAGGCTTATAATGACATTACGACTACACTACCCAAGTTTCACAACTTTTCACAGAGTTCTAGTTTCCTATCCTTCAATGTTAAGGATTATGACCTAAACTAGGATTAGGGTTTTGAGGGGTTTATTGATCTCTAAATCTACTAAGATTTTCACCAGAGGACTTAATCTACCCTAGAGTCCTCTCTACCAAATTTCAAATCCATACAAGGGCATTTGACTACATGCCCTTCACAAACCCCCAAAGACCAGCCTTAGGGTTTGATCTTGGGTCCTAGGGCAAATCTACCCAAAACCACCCCATCTCCCATGGGAGAGTGTCCAAGGTCATAAAAAACTAGTGGACAAAGTCTCAGCCTCTATTGAGGTGATTTGACCACTTAGACTCACAAAAATTACTATGACCTAATTACCCCTTATTGAGCCAACTTAGGGTTTGCTTGCTTCCAACCTAAACCATCACCAAAAGTGATGAAAATAAATATGGAGCCTTATACTATTCCGCAAGATCACCCACAAAAATTTTTGAGGTTTTTGAGGAATTTAAGGCACCTAATTAAATTCCATAATATTTATTAAATTATTCACAAAACTATAGAAAAATATTGTCCAAAAAGTCTGATTTTTGGACAGTATGAGGGGAAGGTTATGAAAAGACTATGCCCTAAATTTCAAAATATTTAGGTGAGTGGTTTGGTTTGGGAAATAATTTTTGTGACTGGTCACACCTAGGTATAGGTTGCACCAAAATGAGTGATGTGGTCAGACCAATTATCCAAAGTGGTTGAAACAAATTTTAAATTAAAGTTATCTCCTAGAGCTACAATTTTCCTGTTGATCATTTCCTCACATAGAGCTTCTATGTATTTTTCATTAATTTTCTAACGTGTCTGTTATTATAATATAGAAAATACATTAAAATTAAAAGGATTGAAATTGATCAGCACAGATCTTGATGCAAGATCCGACGGCTGCTTGATCGTCTTCCTCCTCCAGCCAAGGGCCTGGATTGCCCAAACTTGGGCCGACTTCCAACCGCCTCTGCCGGGCACCCGACCGCCTCCTTGGCCGGCCACCACCACCACCACCTCCGATGAGGTGGTGGCCATCGATTGGCGGCGACACGGTTGCCGGAGGGTCTGACTCTGGCGATCCCGAGAGGTGAGTTTTTATGGAAAAATTCAGAAATTTGCCATCACTGATCGGGCTCAATTGAGCTCGATCCTTAGACCTAACAGATCCTATGATCTACCCATAGTGAGAGACGAAGGGGAGGACCTTACTTGCGGCTTAGAGACGCGTCGATTGTCGGGATGCCATTGGTGGTGGAGTTGCCAGAGCTCTGAAAAAGCACAGTGAACTCGTTTGTCTCCTTCGGGTAAGGTGTGGAAAAGCTTTCCCTGGATCAAAGGATGCTTTTAGGTGAGTAAAAAAAGGGTGGGGATGGGCCAAGATTGAAGTGGCCATTAATGGCCCCTTAATGCAAATTTCAATCATGGTATGGGGGGGGGGGGGGAGGGGTGAATCTAGGCATAAACAGACCGGGAAATGGCTGGGAACTCCTCCTCTCCCCTAGAGAAACTGATTCCAGCCCTTCATGGTGAGAGTTAAGTGGTTTAAGCTTCAAAGCCATTAATGGCCTTGAAGCTTGAATTCGGCCATGGCTTGGGGGCTCCTCCATTGGTGGCTGGCTGGCTTCATTGGGAATTTATTCCACATGCCATAATGAAATGAATGGAGAGCTTGGGGAAGGGGGAAAGTGTGCCCCAAGGTCTTCCCCCATTACTCCCCTCTCTTTCTCTCTCCTCCATTAAAGAGAATTTGGAGTTTTCTCTCTCTTGCCCATCAAAGTTGACCTTGCTGACCACTCCAGCCTATTGGCAGCCCACTAACCCATATTTTTCATGGAAATAAGGTTAGCCCAAATGGAAAGAGGGCTTGAGCTTAGGTTAACCCATTTGAGCTAGGTTTGACCTAACCTAGACTAGGGTTGACCTAGGTCAATTTGACCATTTGAGTTACCATAAATGGGTCCTTGGTGACCCATTGGACTCTACTAAGGTCTAGGTAGGGTTGACTTGGCACCTTGGAGGTCACTTTACCCTTAGTAAGGGCACTTTGACCACTTTGGGGCTAGAGTTGACTTGGGCCAACTTAGCCACTAGGGTTGACCCCAATGGCTCCTTGGTGACTCATTCACCACACTTTAGGGTTAGGAGGGCATGGGTGGGGTCCACTTGGCTAAGGGAAGGTCAATTGACCCTAAGTAGGCTAGTTTGACCCATTTAGGGTTAGGGTTGACTTATGTCAACTTAACCACTTTGACTGCCCATAGTGGGTCCTTAGTGACCCTA
Source organism: Platanthera zijinensis (assembly GCA_039513925.1). Classification (NCBI taxonomy): domain Eukaryota; kingdom Viridiplantae; phylum Streptophyta; class Magnoliopsida; order Asparagales; family Orchidaceae; genus Platanthera; species Platanthera zijinensis. The sequence continues at coordinate 92,006,677 of CM077082.1, forward strand.
TGGACTACCCAAGGTGTTAGGGGTGTTGTGGTAGGGTCATGAGATCAAGTTGTAGACCTAAAGTCAAACCTTAGGTCTAAATGTTGAGGATGAGCAATATGCAAACCAAGGTGATTTTTCACCTTGGGCATTGCCCACTTCGTTTAGAGCTTCTGATGGTTTTTTCATGACCTAGTCATGACAAAACAAAATCCTAGGGGTCTAGTTGTTTGAGAGATATTACACCTACAGTTTAGGTTAGCCAAGTACTACCCAAGACATACCTCGTAAAGGGTTCTCTAGGGCACTAGGAACTACGATGGGCTGAAGCCCAAAGCTCCCTTTCGCAAGACACTTATTATTATTGGTTAATACCCGATTCCCGATCCCTTTAGTATTACACTGGTTCTAACCCTAATGTGTTTTGACCTTGTCTCTCCATTCACAGGAAAGACGATCCTTCGTCGATCCCGAGTACCACCTAATCTTAGACAACCCTACAACCTACTCATCCCAACTTCAAATGGTATACTCCAATCCACTTTACTAAAATTTGTAAACCACAATCCCATCTCCCTACGACCATTCCCACGCTAACATGATATCCGCAGTTTTACTAAATGCAGACCACCTTATGCTATATGACGTGCATGATAGGAGATACTCTAAATCCTCATCCAAACACCCTAAGTTAATTAATACAGGCCTATCATGACATTTATACCCTAAATCCAGAAACTTGGAATTTTCTTACTTTATCTAACATTTTATTTATTTCTCCTAAAAATCCAAATGCCCTAGTTTGAATATGAAGTGGCCCTTACAGTCATGCAAAATACTCCATAAAATTATGATAAATACTAGGCAGCTAATTAATCAGTAAATTAAAGTCTCCAAATTTTTTTGCAAGGTTTAAGCCTCTTGTCCATAATTTTAAATATAATCACATAGTTAACAGCTAAAGAAGCAAGTGCTGTAAATAAGCTTCCAAAAATTATAAGAAAATTCAAGCATTACTAATATGCCCTAGAAACACTCCTTACCAAGTTTCCAAACTTACCAGTGAATAATGAGCTCTAATTTTAATTTAGAACAACAATCCTCTTTCTTAAATTAATGAAACAACTACTAAAAATATTCATCTAAAATTATAAACAAACTTCCTCATGTGCATATGGACCTAAGTACACTTTTGCATGAGTTTCACAATTTTCAAACAATCATTGAGCTCTAAATCTATTTTTGAATATAATAACATTTTTAAAAGCTTGTGAAGATAGTACTGAAAATATAAATCTAAAAATTATAATAAAATTCAAGTATGAGTATATTGACCTAAAAAACCCTCTGCTTAATTTTCATAACTTCCTATTGAATAGTGTGATCATAACAAACTAATGACTATCAAGGGCAATTCCATGTATTATAAAGGAGGTACTAAATTTATTGTTCCAAAATTAACAATAAAATCACCAGAGGCTCCTATTAACCCTATGACCATACTACCCAAGTTTTATAGCTTTTCATTAAGTTTTGATGACCTATCTTACATGTATAAGGGTTGTGCCCTAATATAAGGTTAGGGTTTTGAGGGGTTTAACCATCTCTAAATCCATTAATATTCCCACCAGAGGATTTCAACCACCATAGGGTCCTCTCCACCAAGTTCAAGTAAATACAAGGGCATTTGACCCCATGCCCTTCTCAAACACCCAAGGTCTAAACTTAGGGTTTGAACTTGGGTCCTAGGGAAATTCTACCCCAAACCACCCCATAACCCATATGAGGGTGCTAATTGTCATGTCAAACAAGTGGCCCAAATTTTAGCCTCTGTTGAGGGGGTTTAGCCACCCAAACACACAAGGTGCACTTTTGACCTAAATACCCCTTTTAGGGAAAAACTAGGGTTTACTCATTTCTGCACTAAATCAACTCTAAATGAGGTGAAAATTTATACAGAACCCCATGTTCACCCTAAAGACCACTCACCAAAATTTTGGAGAGTTTGGAGTTCATTAGGTCTCCTAATTAATTTACCCTAGGATTATTAAATAATTTCTAAAACTATAGGAAAATTGTCTCCAAAAATTCCCATTTTTGGACAGGACTTAGGTATAGGTTAGGGTGACTTTCTGTCCAAATTTCAGGTCAATTGGACAAGGGATGAAGTGGGGGCACATCTTTAAACCTCTGACTAGTCCTAGGTATAGACCCCACCAAAATGAGTGCCATGGTCAAACAAGGCACCCAAATTGGTTCAAACCAATTTTAAAATAAAGTACACCCCTAGGGATACAACTTTGTTGTTTACGACTTTCTTTGTAGGTGATCCTAGGTATTTTTAATAAATGAAAACATTAAATACAATTTCTATGACAGAAATGAAATGATATGAATATATAACCTATAGTTTAAATAATTTCGAGCACGAATCTTAAAGCACATCCTGTGGCCCTTGGTTATCATCTACCTCCAGCTGACGACCAGGATCATCCTGACCTGGAGCCTCTTCCTTTAACACCCCTACCCATCACATAGCATATAGAGTAGGCCCGGCCGGGGCCCGATGCCATATACTACGGACAGACCGGTTGGTTACTTATTGAAACCATTCAACCAATCACAATGTCCTACATAGAGTACCTAGCGGAAGCAAATTATTATGTTGCAAGATAAAAGAACCCAGCTAAGGCATGAATGTCCACTACAAAAGACCCATAGGAATGTATAATACAACAAACGATGGCCTTATGGCCTTACAAGTGTTTTTTTTAAAAAAAAGTGTCTTCCAAACCTCGACACGCAGGCTGGTCATACATGAGTACAAAAGAAAACACTCAATACTTGGCCTTCGAGGGCCGGCACAGCAACTTGGGCTTTAGCCCGCTATTTGCCACTCGGCTCCTCAGCACTTGCAAGCAACAATCCACCGCCTGGTGGTAAACAAAAGTAATGGTCAGCTATGCTGACCCAATTATAACGACCCCGCCCCCAACTTGGGGCGGCGATGCTCTTCCCTTCATTTTCTTAGCATAAACAAACGGTATAGAGTAAACACATGTTGAAACCGAAAATCGGTCTCTGTGGAGTTCAACCCTTGGGGAAGGGGTGGTCGCACTCCTACTTCGCCACTGCAAGAAAAACAAAAAGAAGAGAAAGAGTGCAAAGGACTAGACCAAGGGCCCGACGCGGAGGTCCCACCACTATCCCGGAAGATCTCAGAGCGCTTCCCCTCTTTAGCCAAAGAGCCGGGCTAAGGCACCTCAGAAAGCACTGGAATACTGGAGACAAGTCGCTTTTTTGAGGTGCCCCCTTGGGTCCTATTTATAAATTTTCGGAAATGGCCTGTAAATAGCCAACCTCCGCTGTTCTAAACAATTATGTGCAGCCCAGCTGGGTCTGCCAACAGCGTAACTTCGCTGTTCTAACCGGCTATGGGCAGACCAGCGGGGGCAAAATGGTAAAAAAGAAAATACTTCACGGCTGAGGGGTGAGTGGCCCATGATGGCTGATACTCGGCAAGGGCGCTGAGTACCGGATGGAGTCGGGTGGAGCTAGTACTCGCCGCCCTGGCTAGGCGCTAGGCGAGTGTGAGCTCGGCCAGTCCTACCCGCCCACTATTTGGCGAGCTCTCGCCTCCCGCCGGGACTGACCCGCCAAAATGCGCGGGTCGGGGCTGACCCGCCTAAGGGCGCAGGCCGAGGGTTGGCCCGCCTGAGGGCGCAGGCCGAGGGCTGGCCTGCCTGAGGGCGCGGGCTGGGGCTGACCCGCCTGATGGCCTAGGTTCCCTCGGCGAACACGGGGTTATACACAATCCCCGCTCTTTGCGAGCTTCGCAGGAGCTCGGAAAGAATCGTCCAACCCCACGTGTTCGGCGGCGGCCCTGCTGAGCTGGAGGGAATCTTTGGAGGGGGGTCCCACCTTTGCTCTATAAATAAGCTGCCGGACCTTTGAAGACTACTCCTTTTCTTTGCCCCCTTCCGTGTTTTAAAAGCCGGAAGATGCCTATGTCCAAGGAGATGCAGGCTCGCTTGGCGGCTGCGAGGGAGTGTGCCCGGGAAGCGGCTCTCGAAGCAGCCCCGTGGTTGGCGCGCGGATCGCTAGGTCCCCTATTCAAGCCAGTAAAAGGAAAGATCATCTGTCGGCCCCTACCAAGTGGTGACCCAGCTTCCGGTTCGGCCGGCAATGCTGAGGTCGCTCCCAAGGTATGATGTTTTCTTATTCGATCCGTCGCCCCTCCTGACTTTTCTTTTCTTTTTGGCAGGAGGCGCCTCACGATGACAGGGCGGACAGGGGGGGACCTGGGAAATCCCCTTTGATGGTGACGAGTCGGGTTGCCAGTCCCTCTTCTCAGGCGCATTTTCCTCCTGCAACCCCTCCGTCGCCAAGACCCCCTGGCCTGGGTAAACCATTCATCACTGTTGGAACACCCTATTACTAATTTGGGTAAGGATCACTATGCTTGTCTTAGGAATCCCAGTTGACCTAGTTGTATAGTTGAAAAGGTCAACATTAGAATGAGTCTAGGTCTTAGAACTTAGGTTTGAAGCTGCCCCCAGGATCATTCCAAGATCAAGGTTGAAGAGCTTAGTCTAAGGCAATTTTTCGTCGAGCTCAGGTCGACGAATCGTCGAACTCCGTTCGACGCTCTCTGAGCTCATCTTCAATAACTCGTCGTACTCCGGTCGACGATCGTCGAGCTCAGATCGACTATCTGCTTTTGTCTAGCTTCTGCTGAGTCGTCGAACTCCCCTCTACTATCTTCTAGCTCAGTTCGACGATCGTAGAGCTCAGATCGACGTTTTCTGTCTGCTTGTCCAATTGATCTCTGAGCTCAGTTCGACGATCGTAGAGCTCAGATCGACGTTTTCTTTGGAGAGATCGACGCTTTCAGGAATTCAAATGCTGCTGTTCTTTGAAATGTTTTTGAATATTATCAGCATTTATGTCAGAAGATCTCCCAGCCGTTTGTCTTTAATTCTGGAGCAAGTTTCAAAGAATTATTCAGAGAATGTTTGCTGGACTTTCCTCTAGAAGACAAGACTATTTTTGGAAGACATTTATGACTCCCAACGGCTAATTTTGGACAAGGAATCGTCAGAAAGTTTATTATTCCTTTCTTCTGTGTTATTAAGTTTTTAGGGAATACACACAGAAGTGAACACACAGAATAGAATATACTGATAGCAGAAGAACAACAGAAGAACTGGGACTCAAAAATCTTCTTGCTGACTGAAAAGTGTTCACAATCTCATTACTCCAGACACCTCACCTTCAGCCTTCTTGCTGAAACCATCTTGTGCTGGAGATCAAAGTTTTGAAGACCTATCACCCTAGAGCAAAGCTTCTTTTCCTGAACCTTTCTACATCTCAGGGGGAGCTTTGACTTCATCAATCCACTTGTGCTTCTCTCATTTGATTGAGAACAGAGAAGACATCCTTCATTCTTATTTTTCTTTTCCTGCTGTAAAAGGGTTCTTGAACTCCCGTCAAAAGTTCTGTCTGGTTCTGAGAGCCTTGTCAAAACTCAGTGGTGGCAAGACACCTTATCAAAAAATCTAGTTTTGGTTTTTGGGCACCTTATCAAAAGCTCATTGGTGTCAGGACACCTGATCAACTCATCCTGAGTGGATTCCTACCAAGGGTGGTAGAAGAGTGGATGTACCCAGGTTTTTGGGGAACCACTATAATTCCTTGTGTCTTCTGGTTTGTTTGTGTGATTTGTTTGCTGTGTGCTGTGCTTTTTACTTCTTAGCTTTTAACTTTTTTACTAGCACTCTACACTATATCATAAAGTAAATTTATATGTGCTGTTCTATTCAACTGTGAAAAATTATTTTAAAATACTCTATTCACCCCCCCTCTAGAGTTGAGATAGATCTTAGCCTCACTTTCAATTGGTATCAAAGCGAGGTTGGTTGCTCATACAGGCTAACACCTGAACCAAAAGATCCTTGATAAGATCAATCTCTTAAGGGGATTATTTTCTCTACATCTTCTTTTTATTTAAAGACATGGCACATAACAAAGATTATGCAAGCACCAGACCACCAGTGTGCAACCTTTCTAAGTTTGCACTCTGGAAGGCAAGGATTAGATTATACATAAATTCTATTGATGAAGACATTTTCAATTCTGTCTTGACAGTTTGTCCAACTCCACCAGCAAGCTCAAGTTCAAATGCTGTCCCACCTCCTTTTGGAACAGATGCAGACATAAAGAAGTGGAAGACTGCAGATGCTAAGGCTATGAACATCTTAGCCCAAACAATGTCTGATAAAATCTTTCAGAAGGTAGCTGAATGCCACTCAGCCAAAGAAATCTGGGACAAACTCTCTGAAATTGTCTCAGGATCTGCTGATGAAAGGAAAGATAGAAGATCTCATCTGATAAGCCAATATGAGAACTTCAAAAAGGGAGAAGCTGAATCAGTGGCTGACATGTACAATAGACTAAGTCTAATTGTCAATGAGCTAAAAACCCTAGACAAAGAAATCTCACTGACTGAGCTAAATGACAAAATCCTGATGTGCTTCCCCAGCACTTGGGATTCAAGAATCTGGCCAATTAAGGATGCCAGAAGTTTGAATGAGATTACTACTAAAGCTCTCCTGGGCAAGCTCAAATCCTATGAGCTGCTCATTAAAAATAGAGAAGAAGAACAAAAGGCTATCTCTCCAGCTACAAGGAAAGAAAAGACCATAGCTTTCAAAGCTGTAGAAGAGGAGCCTGAAGATAAAGCTACAGGAAATGATGAGCTCATAAGTCTTCTGGCCAAAAGATTCTACAAGATGGCCAGAAAAGACTTCAGAAAGAAACCATACAAGGGTCATGATAAACCAAAGTATGATAAATCAAATAACACTAAAGAAATCATATGCTTTGGTTGCAGGAAACCAGGCCATATTGTGCCTGACTGTCCAGAAAACAAGAATAAGGACAAAAGGGAAAGAAGAGAAAGAAGAAAAGAAAAGGATTACAAGAAGAATAGCTCAGACAAAGCCTCCTCCAGCAAGAACAAACATACAAGGAAGGGCTTTGTTGCTGAAACATGGAGTGAGACTGAAGAGGAATCTGAAGCCTCATCCAGCTCCAGTGATGATGAGGATGATGTAGATGAAAAAGAATTTTGCATGATGGCTGTCAATGCATCACAGCAAAACTCTGATGAAGAATCAGATTCAGATTCAGAAAGTCAACCAGATGAGGATCAGGTAATCAACTCTTTTGATTTTGATTCTGAAGACTTCAAAGATGAATTTAAGACACTGTGTCTAGATCTATTAAAATCTGAGAAGGAGATAATCTCTCTCAGGAATCAATTATCTGAGCATAGTGTCCTAAACTCAAAGAACCTCAAACTCTCTGAGGAGTTAGAATGCTGTAGGGAGGAGATAGCTTCATTGAAGAATGAACTATCAAAGGCCAAAAAATTTGAAGAATCCCTAAATGGGAGAAGTATCAGACTGATGGACATCACAAGCACAGTGAACTTTAGATTTAATAGCACACTGGGCTTGGGTGCTTCATCCAGCCAACCTATAATTCTGACAACTCCAATCAAGTTTGTCTCTGACAAAGGAAAGGGAGTAATAGAGGTACCTAGGAAAAATGCAGATCTGTCAGAGAAGAACTCAGTTCAACAGATGGCGTCGAGCAGAGCTCGACGATCGTCGAACAGAGCTCGACGATCTAACTACAGATCGTCGACCTTAGCTCGATGATATCCAAACTCTGAATTTCAGCATAATCGATCTTCGAACGGCGATCGACGATCTGACCCAAGATCATCGACCTCAGTACGACGATCGTCGAACAGAGTTCAGGCTTGTGAACACACCTTCAATGGCACATTCAGATTCAATCCTAGAAGCTCCACATCCCAAGGCTTTAATCCCTATACTGAATGGATAGTACCTCCTAGGAGATACCATCCTGAAGGCTATAAGGATCAACCAGGGATGTCCTTTATTTCAGAATTCAAGGGATATCAACCTAGGCCCAAGGTCAACTGGGTCAAAAACAAATAAGTTGTTTTGTGTAGGTGAAGACCTATCCAGCATCAAACCATCAATAGTATCTGGATAGTGGTTGCTCAAAGCACATGACAGGGGACAAGGACAACTTCACTTCCTTCAAAGCCAAGCTTGGACCCAAAGTAATTTTTGGAGACTCAAGCTTTGGAACTACAAAAGGATATGGTGCAGTCAAAATTGGCCCAGTCACATTCAAGAAGGTGGCATATGTTGAAGGACTCAAGCACAACTTGATAAGTATCAGTCAATTGTGTGATGAAGGATATCAAGTAACCTTCAGCAGAGCCATATGCAAAGTCAAGTCTGTGGACAACACAACTGTGTTGACAGGTAACAGAAGAGGTAACATTTACTTAGTGGATTTTCATTCACTAGTGGTAGATATTTGTCTGTTTAATTCCATTTCAAAATCTAATGTGTTATGGCATAAGAGACTAGGACATATTAACCTTAGAACCATTGCTAAGCTATCTAAAGACAACCTTGTTAAAGGACTACCTTCTGGTCCCTACAAGAAGGAAGGACTCTGCAAGGCCTGTCAATTAGGCAAGCAAACTAAAAGTAGTTTTAAATCAATTAATAAGAGTGATTCACCTAGGATTTTGTACCTGTTGCACATGGATCTCTTTGGACCCATATCTGTGCAAAGCCTAGGAGGGAAGTCCTATACTTTAGTGGTTGTAGATGACTTCTCAAGATTCACTTGGGTATTCTTTCTGAGGAAGAAGTCTGATAACTTCAAGTGTTTGACAGATTTTCTCAAATGCATTCAGATTGAGTTCAACACTCACATTGCCCTGATCAGAAGTGATCATGGGACAGAGTTTGATTCTCTTCTCATGCAAGAGTTCTGTCAGAGTGAAGGGATCAGGCACACTTTCTCAGCTCCTAGAACTCCTCAACAAAATGGGGTAGCTGAAAGGAAAAATAGAACACTCATTGAATCTGCAACTACATTATTGGCAGGTGCTCACTTACCTCTATCCTTTTGGGCTGAGGCAGTGAACACCTCCAACTATGTGTTGAACAGAAGCCTGATACACAAGCTGAAGGGCAAGACTCCTTATGAATTGCTCAAAGGGAAGAAACCTAAAATAGGCTATTTCAAAGTTTTTGGTTGCACTTGTTTTATTCGTAATAATGACAAGAAATATCTAGCAAAATTCCAAGCTAAAGCTGATGAAGGAGTGTTTCTGGGATACTCCATGATCAGCAAGGCCTATAGGGTTTATAATAAATCTTCCTGTAAAATTGAAGAATCTGTTCATATTATTTTTGATGAAGCTAACATGTCTTTCAAGGAGAAGAATGCTTCTACCATAGAACCTCTGCAGGTACATTCTCTAGCTGAAGACTTGAACAAACTGCAAGTTGCTGAAAAGAATGAGAGCAGTGATGATGAAGAAGAAGTTCAACATCTTGAAGAAAATCATCCTGAAGAGCCAGTTGCTGCTCCACTAGAGGAGACAACAACACAGGCTGGTGAACAATCAACACTCCCTGTTGACTTAGTAACAACAAGAGATCATCCAATCACCCAAGTAATTGGAGAGATCTCAGCTGGTGTGCAAACTAGAAGTCAGGTCAACCAAAACCTGATGCACACTTGCTTTCTATCTCAAATTGAGCCTCAATCCATTCAAGATGCAGAGCAAGATCCACACTGGATCATTGCAATGCAAGAGGAGTTGCATCAATTTGAAAGGAACAAGGTTTGGGAACTAGTGCCTAAGCCAAAGGATCATCCCATTGTTGGAACAAAGTGGGTATTCAGGAACAAGCTGGATGATCAAGGAGTTATAGTCAGAAACAAGGCAAGGCTAGTTGCTCAAGGGTACTCTCAACAAGAAGGAATAGACTATGATCAGACATTTGCACCAGTTGCAAGGCTGGAAGCCATCAGGATATTCCTAGCCTATGCTGCCCACAAAGGTTTCAAAGTGTATCAAATGGATATAAAAAGTGCATTTCTCAATGGGGACATCAAAGAGGAAGTCTATGTTAGACAACCTCCAGGTTTTATCTCTCTAACTCACCCTGATTATGTTTACAAATTGCATAAAGCATTATATGGTCTCAAGCAAGCCCCTAGAGCATGGTATGAGACCCTAGCATGCTTTCTTCTGGAAAATGATTTTGTTAGGGGGAGAGTAGACCAAACTCTTTTTATTAGAACCCATAAGTCCCACACCCTGCTAGTGCAAATTTATGTAGATGACATTATTTTTGGTTCTACTGATTCAAAATTGTGCAAAATGTTTTCCAAGCTTATGCACTCTAAATTTGAAATGAGTAGCATGGGTGAGCTATCCTTCTTCTTAGGACTGCAAGTCAAGCAACATGCTGAAGGCATATTTATTTCTCAAACTAAGTATACAAAAGAGCTGGTTAAGAAATTTGGTATGTCTGATGCATCATGTATGAAAACACCCATGCCCTCAAATGTTGTAATAGATGCTGATGAACATGGGAAACCTGTTGATCAGACAACATATAGAGCAATAATTGGCTCTTTATTGTACCTTACAGCTAGTAGGCCTGATATAATGTTTGCCACATGTATTTGTGCTAGATTCCAAGTTAGCCCTAGAGAGTCACACTTAATCTTAGTCAAGAGAATTCTTAGGTATGTTAAAAGTTGTCCAAATCTAGGTCTCTGGTATCCAAAAGATTCAGCATTTGATTTAACTGGATTCTCAGATGCTGATTATGCTGGATGCAGAATAGACAGGAAAAGCACCAGTGGAACCTGCCAGTTCCTTGGTGATAGACTTGTCTCTTGGTTCTGTAAGAAACAAACATCTGTGTCAACTTCAACTGCTGAAGCTGAGTATATGGCTGCAGGCAGTTGCTGTTCACAAATATTGTGGATACAGAATCAGCTCTTAAACTATGGCTACAACTTAGAGAAGTCTAAAATTTTCTGTGACAATACTAGTGCTATCTCTATAGCACAAAATCCAGTCCTCCATAGTAGGACAAAACACATAGAAATTAGGCATCATTTTCTAAGAGATAATGTAGAGAAGAATAAAATTGAAATTCAATATATTCCTATTGATTTGCAAAGGGGAGATATTTTCACCAAACCTTTGGATGAAAAGAAACACAGTTTCTTCCTAAATCAGTTAGGTATGTTAGATGGAGGAAGCCTTAATTAAATTACAAGATTTTGAAAAGCTAAAACAGACCAAGACTAGGTCAAAAATTTCCCTCTTTTTGTGTCTGTAGAATGAGTTTAGACTCTGAACTGCACTCGACGTTTTCCCCAAAATCGTCGAACAGAGATCGACGATTTTCCAAAAATCGTCGACAAGAGATCGACGCTCTTGCAGTCGTCGATCTGAGTTCAGAGCCCTCGCTAGAGCTAGGCTTTCTCTCCTTCTGATCAGAGGCCGTCGAGCTGAGCTCGACGTTTTTCAACATCGTCAAACGAAGATCGACGATTTTGAAGACTCTTCAGATTCCCTCTGTAGCCCAAATCGTCGAGCTGAGCTCGACGTTTCGTCGAACTGAGCTTAACGATTTTCCTTTTTCGCGTCGAACCCTAATATAAAATCTTTCTTTCAGCCGTCGTTCTCCCTTGCGCTTTCATACTCTACAACTCTCTTTCTTTTCCCTCCAAATTCTCTACGCTTGGTCGTTTTTGGTTTTCTGTTGCAGGTGAATATGGCTGAATCGAGTGCTGCTTTTGCTAAGATGAAGTTCGACACAGGTTTTGACATCGACATAAACTCCTTCGACGGAAGCGACCAGCGCTTCAAGGACATCCTAAATCTATTCTGAGAACAACAGCTAACTCCAATAATGACTACAAGGATGAAGATCGCCTCAGAAGAGATAAAAGAGTGGTGTTTTACCGCAACAGACGAGTCTGAGAATTCTGTTGTCGGTACCATTAAGGGGACTCAGGTATTTCTATCCCCGGCTCTCCTAACAGAAGTCTTTCAACTCAGCACTGGAGAAGACTCCATTGAACTATCTGGAGAGGAGTTTGACACCATGTTGGATAGGATGGGTCACAATGCAGTAAACCCTAATAAGCTGCTGAAGAAAAATCTGGCAATCGAATTTCAATTCCTGGCTGATGTAGTTGGGAAGGTGCTGTTGGCCAAGCATTCAGCCCATGACACCATTTCCAGATATCAGTTCTGCCTGATGGGAGCCTTATTAGACAAGAAACACCTGGACTGGGGCTCCATCTTCTTCACTCTGATTAAGAAGAAGATCAACAAGAATGCAGTTAGTTATGGAAGAATCTTAGGGGTCTTTCTGCACAACAGGTGCCCTGACCTATTAACCTCCTCTGGCATGTTTATCAACGCATCCAAGAGGCTTTCCTGTGCCCTCTTCAGTAAATGGGACAGGCAGATTATAAACCCCTCCAGGGCTGCTGCAACACTTCATTCAGGCACAAGGACTATTTTAGTAACTTCCTCAGCAGAAGAGCTGCCTGCTTCCTCCCCTCTTCCAGCCATAACCACCCTAACCACCCAAATTGTCACCTCCTCACCACCAGTATCCACCATAATCATCTCATCCCCAATTACCATTTCCTCACCTATGCCATCCCCTCCTCTATCCACCTCAGAGGAATTCCATCCTCTCTTTTCCTATTCAACCTTCACCATTCCATCCTTCTCACTTACAGATGACTCCTTCATGGATGATTCACCCTCTACTCCTCCTGAGCCACCCTCCACTTCCTCCTTTCAACAACTGCTCCATGACATTCTCTCTCAACCCTCCTTCACACCATCTCTTACTTCCCCTATCTCCACCTCAACCTCCTCTATCTCCATTATTCCATCTTCTGAACCAACCATTCCCTCTCCACCTTTCTCCACAATTTCAGTTTCAGCCACCATCCTTCCATCTTCTTTTGCCTCTACCTCTGCTCAAGCCCCACTTGAGCATGTAGATATTCCTATTTTGGCAGACAGGCTGTATGAGTTGCTAGCTCCCAAGCTGACATCTCTACTGGAGTCTTCCCTGGCTCCACTCCTAAAGCAAGTACAGGAGCTGTCTACCAAGATTGCCTTCCTTTCCTCCTCCCTGGCTATCCCATCTTCTGTGTGCCTTGATTCATCTTTCTCTGAACCAAGGCAGGGGGAGATGCCTTATGAAGAAGTGGTTGTGCCAGCTACTGATATTATGTCTGCTCCAGCTGCTCCAGCTCCAGCTCCTGGATGTGCTTTTGCACTCAATCTGCAGAGGCTGCTATCTATATTTGATACAGTCCATTTCAGTTGTCTGCCTGCAATTCCTGCTGAAGATTTGTCTAAGGCCATTGTGCCTATAGCTACCTGTGATCCAAGCCATATTGATTCCTACATCAAATCCTGGAAGGCTGTGGATATCTCTGATGCTGATACTAAGGCCACTGTGCCTCTTTCAATTGTTACTAAGGCCACTGTGCCTCCTTTTGTTGAAATCGCTGCTGATGCTACTGCTGACATAGAAATGATTCCAGCAACTGATGCTGATGAAATTGCTGCTCCTGCTCCAAAGTCTGCTTCTGCTTCTGCCTGCTCTGCTGTTGCTCCCTCTCCTCCTGCTCCTGATGTTTCTGCAAAACTTAAAGCTCAAGAAGAGTTTATCAGAAGAATTGATGATCTGTATGATCAACATCAAAGTTCTGAGAGTGACTAATACATGACTGATTCTGATGATTCTGCTAGAACTATTGCCAAGAAGAGAAAAGCCAGAAGTAAAGCAATAATGTCAGTCCCTCCTGCCAAAGCCAAAGACTCAAATGATATTCCATACTACATTCTGCATGACTGCCCAATCTCTGAGCCTTGGATGCAATATTCCAAAAATCAACTGAAAGCTATGAAGAAGAAGAGGAAGCTTAACAAATATGAAAAGGGTTCTTCTCAATATCAGCCTCCTCCTCCTCCTCCAGATTCAGGCTCAGGTTCAGCCCCTCAAGCTCCAGTCTCCAGACACAGCTCTTCCCAGCATTATCAAAGATCATATCAAAGGGGACAGCATCAAAAAGGATATCAACCCAGAAGGGGTAATTACAGAGGAAATCAAAGAGAACAAAGATTCTATCAAAGGGAAGGACAAGGTCCCCCTGACCCTTCTTCAGGTCCTTTTCCTTACAAGCTGAAAGACACTATTGTTTCCAGGACTCCTTCTACTGTTTCTGAAATCATCAACAGATATGAACCTCCCATTCCTTTTGAAGACCCTGAGAACAACCCTGTATCCTGGACAGCCAGAATGAAAGAATTGGCTGCCCTTGATCAAATAAAAAAGGCCAGAGAACAAGGAAAGGATACTTCAAACATAACTACCTTATCAGAGCAGAGAAAGAAAGAACTGGAAAGATATGCATCAAGGAAATTCTTCAATCCAGAAGATTATATGAAGCTGCACCCAGAGGCTGTTGTTCCAAGGCCCAAATCTCAAACTTCTCTAGGTGCAGAGGATGACAGAAGGTCAAAGAAAGAAAGTCAGAATCCAAATAGAGAAATTTTATTTAAAAAGGGATCTGAAAGGAAGTGAGCTGTGTAAGCTAAACATTTCATCCACCTTTGGACATCTGCTGATATTTATCTGTGATCTGCTTTACTGCTATATATCTTCTCTGCATTTTGTATTAGCTTATGTATTGTTGTATGCTTTTCATTTCCTATGATTATCTGTAAATAGTAATCCTAACCCAAATAGGGGGAGATTGTTGGAACACCCTATTACTAATTTGGGTAAGGATCACTATGCTTGTCTTAGGAATCCCAGTTGACCTAGTTGTATAGTTGAAAAGGTCAACATTAGAATGAGTCTAGGTCTTAGAACTTAGGTTTGAAGCTGCCCCCAGGATCATTCCAAGATCAAGGTTGAAGAGCTTAGTCTAAGGCAATTTTTCGTCGAGCTCAGGTCGACGAATCGTCGAACTCCGTTCGACGCTCTCTGAGCTCATCTTCAATAAATCGTCGTACTCCGGTCGACGATCGTCGAGCTCAGATCGACTATCTGCTTTTGTCTAGCTTCTGCTGAGTCGTCGAACTCCCCTCTACTATCTTCTAGCTCAGTTCGACGATCGTAGAGCTCAGATCGACGTTTTCTGTCTGCTTGTCCAATTGATCTCTGAGCTCAGTTCGACGATCGTAGAGCTCAGATCGACGTTTTCTTTGGAGAGATCGACGCTTTCAGGAATTCAAATGCTGCTGTTCTTTGGAATGTTTTTGAATATTATCAGCATTTATGTCAGAAGATCTCCCAGCCGTTTGTCTTTAATTCTGGAGCAAGTTTCAAAGAATTATTCAGAGAATGTTTGCTGGACTTTCCTCTAGAAGACAAGACTATTTTTGGAAGACATTTATGACTCCCAACGGCTAATTTTGGACAAGGAATCGTCAGAAAGTTTATTATTCCTTTCTTCTGTGTTATTAAGTTTTTAGGGAATACACACAGAAGTGAACACACAGAATAGAATATACTGATAGCAGAAGAACAACAGAAGAACTGGGACTCAAAAATCTTCTTGCTGACTGAAAAGTGTTCACAATCTCATTACTCCAGACACCTCACCTTCAGCCTTCTTGCTGAAACCATCTTGTGCTGGAGATCAAAGTTTTGAAGACCTATCACCCTAGAGCAAAGCTTCTTTTCCTGAACCTTTCTACATCTCAGGGGGAGCTTTGACTTCATCAATCCACTTGTGCTTCTCTCATTTGATTGAGAACAGAGAAGACATCCTTCATTCTTATTTTTCTTTTCCTGCTGTAAAAGGGTTCTTGAACTCCCGTCAAAAGTTCTGTCTGGTTCTGAGAGCCTTGTCAAAACTCAGTGGTGGCAAGACACCTTATCAAAAAATCTAGTTTTGGTTTTTGGGCACCTTATCAAAAGCTCATTGGTGTCAGGACACCTGATCAACTCATCCTGAGTGGATTCCTACCAAGGGTGGTAGAAGAGTGGATGTACCCAGGTTTTTGGGGAACCACTATAATTCCTTGTGTCTTCTGGTTTGTTTGTGTGATTTGTTTGCTGTGTGCTGTGCTTTTTACTTCTTAGCTTTTAACTTTTTTACTAGCACTCTACACTATATCATAAAGTAAATTTATATGTGCTGTTCTATTCAACTGTGAAAAATTATTTTAAAATACTCTATTCACCCCCCTCTAGAGTTGAGATAGATCTTAGCCTCACTTTCAATTGGTATCAAAGCGAGGTTGGTTGCTCATACAGGCTAACACCTGAACCAAAAGATCCTTGATAAGATCAATCTCTTAAGGGGATTATTTTCTCTACATCTTCTTTTTATTTAAAGACATGGCACATAACAAAGATTATGCAAGCACCAGACCACCAGTGTGCAACCTTTCGAAGTTTGCACTCTGGAAGGCAAGGATTAGATTATACATGAATTCTATTGATGAAGACATTTTCAATTCTGTCTTGACAGTTTGTCCAACTCCACCAGCAAGCTCAAGTTCAAATGCTGTCCCACCTCCTTCTGGAACAGATGCAGACATAAAGAAGTGGAAGACTGCAGATGCTAAGGCTATGAACATCTTAGCCCAAACAATGTCTGATGAAATCTTTCAGAAGGTAGCTGAATGCCACTCAGCCAAAGAAATCTGGGACAAACTCTCTGAAATTATCTCAGGATCTGCTGATGAAAGGAAAGATAGAAGATCTCATCTGATAAGCCAATATGAGAACTTCAAAAAGGGAGAAGCTGAATCAGTGGCTGACATGTACAATAGACTAAGTCTAATTGTCAATGAGCTAAAAACCCTAGACAAAGAAATCTCACTGACTGAGCTAAATGACAAAATCCTGATGTGCTTCCCCAGCACTTGGGATTCAAGAATCTGGCCAATTAAGGATGCCAGAAGTTTGAATGAGATTACTACTGAAGCTCTCCTGGGCAAGCTCAAATCCTATGAGCTGCTCATTAAAAATAGAGAAGAAGAACAAAAGGCTATCTCTCCAGCTACAAGGAAAGAAAAGACCATAGCTTTCAAAGCTGTAGAAGAGGAGCCTGAAGATAAAGCTACAGGAAATGATGAGCTCATAAGTCTTCTGGCCAAAAGATTCTACAAGATGGCCAGAAAAGACTTCAGAAAGAAACCATACAAGGGTCATGATAAACCAAGGTATGATAAATCAAATAACACTAAAGAAATCATATGCTTTGGTTGCAGGAAACCAGGCCATATTGTGCCTGACTGTCCAGAAAACAAGAATAAGGACAAAAGGGAAAGAAGAGAAAGAAGAAAAGAAAAGGATTACAAGAAGAATAGCTCAGACAAAGCCTCCTCCAGCAAGAACAAACATACAAGGAAGGGCTTTGTTGCTGAAACATGGAGTGAGACTGAAGAGGAATCTGAAGCCTCATCCAGCTCCAGTGATGATGAGGATGATGTAGATGAAAAAGAATTTTGCATGATGGCTGTCAATGCATCATAGCAAAACTCTGATGAAGAATCAGATTCAGATTCAGAAAGTCAACCAGATGAGGATCAGGTAATCAACTCTTTTGATTTTGATTCTGAAGACTTCAAAGATGAATTTAAGACACTGTGTCTAGATCTATTAAAATCTGAGAAGGAGATAATCTCTCTCAGGAATCAATTATCTGAGCATAGTGTCCTAAACTCAAAGAACCTCAAACTCTCTGAGGAGTTAGAATGCTGTAGGGAGGAGATAGCTTCATTGAAGAATGAACTATCAAAGGCCAAAAAGTTTGAAGAATCCCTAAATGGGAGAAGTATCAGACAGATGGACATCACAAGCATAGTGAACTCTAGATTTAATAGCACACTGGGCTTGGGTGCTTCATCCAACCAACCTATAATTCTGACAACTCCAATCAAGTTTGTCTCTGACAAAGGAAAGGGAGTAATAGAGGTAACTAGGAAAAATGCAGATCTGTCAGAGAAGAACTCAGTTCAACAGATGGCGTCGAGCAGAGCTCGACGATCGTCGAACAGAGCTCGACGATCGTCGAACAGAGCTCGACGATCTAACTACAGATCGTCGACCTCAGCTCGATGATATCCAAACTCTGAATTTCAGCATAATCGATCTTCGAACGGCGATCGACGATCTGACCCAAGATCATCGACCTCAGTACGACGATCGTCGAACAGAGTTCAGGCTTGTGAACACACCTTCAATGGCACATTCAGATTCAATCCTAGAAGCTCCACATCCCAAGGCTTTAATCCCTATACTGAATGGATAGTACCTCCTAGGAGATACCATCCTGAAGGCTATAAGGATCAACCAGGGATGTCCTTTATTTCAGAATTCAAGGGATATCAACCTAGGCCCAAGGTCAACTGGGTCAAAAACAAATAAGTTGTTTTGTGTAGGTGAAGACCTATCCAGCATCAAACCATCAATGGTATCTGGATAGTGGTTGCTCAAAGCACATGACAGGGGACAAGGACAACTTCACTTCCTTCAAAGCCAAGCTTGGACCCAAAGTAATTTTTGGAGACTCAAGCTTTGGAACTACAAAAGGATATGGTGCAGTCAAAATTGGCCCAGTCACATTCAAGAAGGTGGCATATGTTGAAGGACTCAAGCACAACTTGATAAGTATCAGTCAATTGTGTGATGAAGGATATCAAGTAACCTTCAGCAGAGCCATATGCAAAGTCAAGTCTGTGGACAACACAACTGTGTTGACAGGTAACAGAAGAGGTAACATTTACTTAGTGGATTTTCATTCACCAGTGGTAGATATTTGTCTGTTTAATTCCATTTCAAAATCTAATGTGTTATGGCATAAGAGACTAGGACATATTAACCTTAGAACCATTGCTAAGCTATCTAAAGACAACCTTGTTAAAGGACTATCTTCTGGTCCCTACAAGAAGGAAGGACTCTGCAAGGCCTGTCAATTAGGCAAGCAAACTAAAAGTAGTTTTAAATCAATTAATAAGAGTGATTCACCTAGGATTTGTACCTGTTGCACATGGATCTCTTTGGACCCATATCTGTGCAAAGCCTAGGAGGGAAGTCCTATACTTTAGTGGTTGTAGATGACTTCTCAAGATTCACTTGGGTATTCTTTCTGAGGAAGAAGTCTGATAACTTCAAGTGTTTGACAGATTTTCTCAAATGCATTCAGATTGAGTTCAACACTCACATTGCCCTGATCAGAAGTGATCATGGGACAGAGTTTGATTCTCTTCTCATGCAAGAGTTCTGTCAGAGTGAAGGGATCAGGCACACTTTCTCAGCTCCTAGAACTCCTCAACAAAATGGGGTAGCTGAAAGGAAAAATAGAACACTCATTGAATCTGCAACTACATTATTGGCAGATGCTCACTTACCTCTGTCCTTTTGGGCTGAGGCAGTGAACACCTCCAACTATGTGTTGAACAGAAGCCTGATACACAAGCTGAAGGGCAAGACTCCTTATGAATTGCTCAAAGGGAAGAAACCTAAAATAGGCTATTTCAAAGTTTTTGGTTGCACTTGTTTTATTTGTAATAATGACAAGAAATATCTAGCAAAATTCCAAGCTAAAGCTGATGAAGGAGTGTTTCTGGGATACTCCATGATCAGCAAGGCCTATAGGGTTTATAATAAATCTTCCTGTAAAATTGAAGAATCTGTTCATATTATTTTTGATGAAGCTAACATGTCTTTCAAGGAGAAGAATGCTTCTACCATAGAACCTCTGCAGGTACATTCTCTAGCTGAAGACTTGAACAAACTACAAGTTGCTGAAAAGAATGAGAGCAGTGATGATGAAGAAGAAGTTCAACATCTTGAAGAAAATCATCCTGAAGAGCCAGTTGCTGCTCCACTAGAGGAGACAACAACACAGGCTGGTGAACAATCAACACTCCCTGTTGACTTAGTAACAACAAGAGATCATCCAATCACCCAAGTAATTGGAGAGATCTCAGCTGGTGTGCAAACTAGAAGTCAGGTCAACCAAAACCTGATGCACACTTGCTTTCTATCTCAAATTGAGCCTCAATCCATTCAAGATGCAGAGCAAGATCCACACTGGATCATTGCAATGCAAGAGGAGTTGCATCAATTTGAAAGGAACAAGGTTTGGGAACTAGTGCCTAAGCCAAAGGATCATCCCATTGTTGGAACAAAGTGGGTATTCAGGAACAAGCTGGATGATCAAGGAGTTATAGTCAGAAATAAGGCAAGGCTAGTTGCTCAAGGGTACTCTCAACAAGAAGGAATAGACTATGATCAGACATTTGCACCAGTTGCAAGGCTGGAAGCCATCAGGATATTCCTAGCCTATGCTGCCCATAAAGGTTTCAAAGTGTATCAAATGGATGTAAAAAGTGCATTTCTCAATGGGGACATCAAAGAGGAAGTCTATGTTAGACAACCTCCAGGTTTTATCTCTCTAACTCACCCTGATTATGTTTACAAATTGCATAAAGCATTATATGGTCTCAAGCAAGCCCCTAGAGCATGGTATGAGACCCTAGCATGCTTTCTTCTGGAAAATGATTTTGTTAGGGGGAGAGTAGACCAAACTCTTTTTATTAGAACCCATAAGTCCCACACCCTGCTAGTGCAAATTTATGTAGATGACATTATTTTTGGTTCTACTGATTCAAAATTGTGCAAAAAGTTTTCCAAGCTTATGCACTCTAAATTTGAAATGAGTAGCATGGGTGAGCTATCCTTCTTCTTAGGACTGCAAGTCAAGCAACATGCTGAAGGCATATTTATTTCTCAAACCAAGTATGCAAAAGAGCTGGTTAAGAAATTTGGTATGTCTGATGCATCATGTATGAAAACACCCATGCCCTCAAATGCTGTAATAGATGCTGATGAACATGGAAAACCTGTTGATCAGACAACATATAGAGCAATAATTGGCTCTTTATTGTACCTTACAGCTAGTAGGCCTGATATATTGTTTGCCATATGTATTTGTGCTAGATTCCAAGTTAGCCCTAGAGAGTCACACTTAATCTTAGTCAAGAGAATTCTTAGGTATGTTAAAAGTTGTCCAAATCTAGGTCTCTGGTATCCAAAAGATTCAGCATTTGATTTAACTGGATTCTCAGATGCTGATTATGCTGGATGCAGAATAGACAGGAAAAGCACCAGTGGAACCTGCCAGTTCCTTGGTGATAGACTTGTCTCTTGGTTCTGTAAGAAACAAACATCTGTGTCAACTTCAACTGCTGAAGCTGAGTATATGGCTGCAGGCAATTGCTGTTCACAAATATTGTGGATACAGAATCAGCTCTTAGACTATGGCTACAACTTAGAGAAGTCTAAAATTTTCTGTGACAATACTAGTGCTATCTCTATAGCACAAAATCCAGTCCTCCATAGTAGGACAAAACACATAGAAATTAGGCATCATTTTCTAAGAGATAATGTAGAGAAGAATAAAATTGAAATTCAATATATTCCTACTAATTTGCAAAGGGGAGATATTTTCACCAAACCTTTGGATGAAAAGAAACACAGTTTCTTCCTAAATCAGTTAGGTATGTTAGATGGAGGAAGCCTTAATTAAATTACAAGATTTTGAAAAGCTAAAACAGACCAAGACTAGGTCAAAAATTTCCCTCTTTTTGTGTCTGTAGAATGAGTTTAGACTCTGAACTGCGCTCGACGTTTTCCCCAAAATCGTCGAACAGAGATCGACGATTTTCCAAGAATCGTTAACCAGAGATTGACGCTCTTGCAGTCGTCGATCTGAGTTCAGAGCCCTCGCTAGAGCTAGGCTTTCTCTCCTTCTGATCAGAGGCCGTCGAGCTGAGCTCGACGTTTTTCAACATCGTCGAACGAAGATCGACGATTTTGAAGACTCTTCAGATTCCCTCTGTAGCCCAAATCGTCGAGCTGAGCTCGACGTTTCGTCGAACTGAGCTTAACGATTTTCCTTTTTCGCGTCGAACCCTAATATAAAATCTTTCTTTCAGCCGTCGTTCTCCCTTGCGCTTTCATACTCTGCAACTCTCTTTCTTTTCCCTCCAAATTCTCTACGCTTGGTCGTTTTTGGTTTTCTGTTGCAGGTGAATATGGCTGAATCGAGTGCTGCTTTTGCTAAGATGAAGTTCGACACAGGTTTTGACATCGACATAAACTCCTTCGACGGAAGCGACCAGCGCTTCAAGGACATCCTAAATCTATTCTGAGAACAACAGCTGACTCCAATAATGACTACAAGGATGAAGATCGCCTCAGAAGAGATAAAAGAGTGGTGTTTTACCGCAACAGACGAGTCTGAGAATTCTGTTGTCGGTACCATTAAGGGGACTCAGGTATTTCTATCCCCGGCTCTCCTAACAGAAGTCTTTCAACTCAGCACTGGAGAAGACTCCATTGAACTATCTGGAGAGGAGTTTGACACCATGCTGGATAGGATGGGTCACAATGCAGTAAACCCTAATAAGCTGCTGAAGAAAAATCTGGCAATCGAATTTCAATTCCTGGCTGATGTAGTTGGGAAGGTGCTGTTGGCCAAGCATTCAGCCCATGACACCATTTCCAGATATCAGTTCTGCCTGATGGGAGCCTTATTAGACAAGAAACACCTGGACTGGGGCTCCATCTTCTTCACTCTGATTAAGAAGAAGATCAACAAGAATGCAGTTAGTTATGGAAGAATCTTAGGGGTCTTTCTGCACAACAGGTGCTCTGACCTATTAACCTCCTCTGGCATGTTTATCAACGCATCCAAGAGGCTTTCCTGTGCCCTCTTCAGTAAATGGGACAGGCAGATTATAAACCCCTCCAGGGCTGCTGCAACACTTCATTCAGGCACAAGGACTATTTTAGTCACTTCCTCAGCAGAAGAGCTGCCTGCTTCCTCCCCTCTTCCAGCCATAACCACCCTAACCACCCAAATTGTCACCTCCTCACCACCAGTATCCACCATAATCATCTCATCCCCAATTACCATTTCCTCACCTATGCCATCCCCTCCTCTATCCACCTCAGAGGAATTCCATCCTCTCTTTTCCTATTCAACCTTCACCATTCCATCCTTCTCACTTACAGATGACTCCTTCATGGATGATTCACCCTCTACTCCTCCTGAGCCACCCTCCACTTCCTCCTTTCAACAACTGCTCCATGACATTCTCTCTCAACCCTCCTTCACACCATCTCTTACTTCCCCTATCTCCACCTCAACCTCCTCTATCTCCATTATTCCATCTTCTGAACTAACCATTCCCTCTCCACCTTTCTCCACAATTTCAGTTTCAGCCACCATCCTTCCATCTTCTTTTGCCTCTACCTCTGCTCAAGCCCCACTTGAGCATGTAGATATTCCTATTTTGGCAAACAGGCTGTATGAGTTGCTAGCTCCCAAGCTGACATCTCTACTGGAGTCTTCCCTGGCTCCACTCCTAAAGCAAGTACAGGAGCTGTCTACCAAGATTGCCTTCCTTTCCTCCTCCCTGGCTATCCCATCTTCTGTGTGCCTTGATTCATCTTTCTCTGAACCAAGGCAGGGGGAGATGCCTTATGAAGAAGTGGTTGTGCCAGCTACTGATATTATGTCTGCTCCAGCTGCTCCAGCTCCAGCTCCTGGATGTGCTTTTGCACTCAATCTGCAGAGGCTGCTATCTATATTTGATACAGTCCATTTCAGTTGTCTGCCTGCAATTCCTACTGAAGATTTGTCTAAGGCCATTGTGCCTATAGCTACCTGTGATCCAAGCCATATTGATTCCTACATCAAATCCTGGAAGGCTGTGGATATCTCTGATGCTGATACTAAGGCCACTGTGCCTTTTTCAATTGTTACTAAGGCCACTGTGCCTCCTTTTGTTGAAATCGCTGCTGATGCTACTGCTGACATAGAAATGATTCCAGCAACTGATGCTGATGAAATTGCTGCTCCTGCTCCAAAGTCTTCTTCTGCTTCTGCCTGCTCTGCTGTTGCTCCCTCTCCTCCTGCTCCTGATGTTTCTGCAAAACTTAAAGCTCAAGAAGAGTTTATCAGAAGAATTGATGATCTGTATGATCAACATCAAAGTTCTGAGAGTGACCAATACAGGACTGATTCTGATGATTCTGCTAGAACTATTGCCAAGAAGAGAAAAGCCAGAAGTAAAGCAATGATGTCAGTCCCTCCTGCCAAAGCCAAAGACTCAAATGATATTCCATACTACATTCTGCATGACTGCCCAATCTCTGAGCCTTGGATGCAATATTCCAAAAATCAACTGAAAGCTATGAAGAAGAAGAGGAAGCTTAACAAATATGAAAAGGGTTCTTCTCAATATCAGCCTCCTCCTCCTCCTCCTCCAGATTCAGGCTCAGGTTCAGCCCCTCAAGCTCCAGTCTCCAGACACAGCTCTTCCCAGCATTATCAAAGATCATATCAAAGGGGACAGCATCAAAAAGGATATCAACCCAGAAGGGGTAATTACAGAGGAAATCAAAGAGAACAAAGATTCTATCAAAGGGAAGGACAAGGTCCCCCTGAACCTTCTTCAGGTCCTTTTCCTTACAAGCTGAAAGACACTATTGTTTCCAGGACTCCTTCTACTGTTTCTGAAATCATCAACAGATATGAACCTCCCATTCCTTTTGAAGACCCTGAGAACAACCCTGTATCCTGGACAGCCAGAATGAAAGAATTGGCTGCCCTTGATCAAATAAAAAAGGCCAGAGAACAAGGAAAGGATACTGCAAACATAACTACCTTATCAGAGCAGAGAAAGAAAGAACTGGAAAGATATGCATCAAGGAAATTCTTCAATCCAGAAGATTATATGAAGCTGCACCCAGAGGCTGTTGTTCCAAGGCCCAAATCTCAAACTTCTCTAGGTGCAGAGGATGACAGAAGGTCAAAGAAAGAAAGTCAGAATCCAAATAGAGAAATTTTATTTAAAAAGGGATCTGAAAGGAAGTGAACTGTGTAAGCTAAACATTTCATCCACCTTTGGACATCTGCTGATATTTATCTGTGATCTGCTTTACTGCTATATATCTTCTCTGCATTTTGTATTAGCTTATGTATTGTTGTATGCTTTTCATTTCCTATGATTATCTGTAAATAGTAATCCTAACCCAAATAGGGGGAGATTGTTGGAACACCCTATTACTAATTTGGGTAAGGATCACTATGCTTGTCTTAGGAATCCCAGTTGACCTAGTTGTATAGTTGAAAAGGTCAACATTAGAATGAGTCTAGGTCTTAGAACTTAGGTTTGAAGCTGCCCCCAGGATCATTCCAAGATCAAGGTTGAAGAGCTTAGTCTAAGGCAATTTTTCGTCGAGCTCAGGTCGACGAATCGTCGAACTCCGTTCGACGCTCTCTGAGCTCATCTTCAATAAATCGTCGTACTCCGGTCGACGATCGTCGAGCTCAGATCGACTATCTGCTTTTGTTTAGCTTCTGCTGAGTCGTCGAACTCCCCTCTACTATCTTCTAGCTCAGTTCGACGATCGTAGAGCTCAGATCGACGTTTTCTGTCTGCTTGTCCAATTGATCTCTGAGCTCATTTCGACGATCGTAGAGCTCAGATCGACATTTTCTTTGGAGAGATCGACGCTTTCAGGAATTCAAATGCTGCTGTTCTTTGGAATGTTTTTGAATATTATCAGCATTTATGTCAGAAGATCTCCCAGCCGTTTGTCTTTAATTCTGGAGCAAGTTTCAAAGAATTATTCAGAGAATGTTTGCTGGACTTTCCTCTAGAAGACAAGACTATTTTTGGAAGACATTTATGACTCCCAACGGCTAATTTTGGACAAGGAATCGTCAGAAAGTTTATTATTCCTTTCTTCTGTGTTATTAAGTTTTTAGGGAATACACACAGAAGTGAACACACAGAATAGAATATACTGATAGCAGAAGAACAACAGAAGAACTGGGACTCAAAAATCTTCTTGCTGACTGAAAAGTGTTCACAATCTCATTACTCCAGACACCTCACCTTCAGCCTTCTTGCTGAAACCATCTTGTGCTGGAGATCAAAGTTTTGAAGACCTATCACCCTAGAGCAAAGCTTCTTTTCCTGAACCTTTCTACATCTCAGGGGGAGCTTTGACTTCATCAATCCACTTGTGCTTCTCTCATTTGATTGAGAACAGAGAAGACATCCTTCATTCTTATTTTTCTTTTCCTGCTGTAAAAGGGTTCTTGAACTCCCTTCAAAAGTTCTGTCTGGTTCTGAGAGCCTTGTCAAAACTCAGTGGTGGCAAGACACCTTATCAAAAAATCTAGTTTTGATTTTTGGGCACCTTATCAAAAGCTCATTGGTGTCAGGACACCTGATCAACTCATCCTGAGTGGATTCCTACCAAGGGTGGTAGAAGAGTGGATGTACCCAGGTTTTTGGGGAACCACTATAATTCCTTGTGTCTTCTGGTTTGTTTGTGTGATTTGTTTGCTGTGTGCTGTGCTTTTTACTTCTTAGCTTTTAACTTTTTTACTAGCACTCTACACTATATCATAAAGTAAATTTATATGTGCTGTTCTATTCAACTGTGAAAAATTATTTTAAAATACTCTATTCACCCCCCCCCCCCCCCCTCTAGAGTTGAGATAGATCTTAGCCTCACTTTCAATCACCCCCGGAGTACCAGCATTCCAGGGTCGACCGGGCTCTTCCCGACCCGATGATGTTGCGGGGGACGTGCCGACGCCTGGTAACTCCCTTGCTTTAGCCCGCTTATCAATTGTCGGCTTTCTCTAACTCTGACCTCGCAGGTTACAACACGGTCTCTTCTGACGTCGAAATGAGCGAGGGATATTCGCCTCCCCCCGAGCTAGACGGCATCGCTGGTTATCTGGGCGACCCGCTAGATGCCGCGAAGATGAAGACGCAAGTGACGCGATTATTTCAGAAACACACGCTGCTACTACATGAAATCTTTGATAGAGTAGAGAAAGACAAAGCTGAGATGGAGGAGCGACTCGCGGCTTTGGAAGGAGCTGGGCGAACTGCTGGCGAGGACGGAGCAATGTCGCCAGGCGCGCACATTACGTGGGCCGAGGATCGGCTTAGGCAGGTCTCGGAGCAGGTTGATCTTACCCAGCGGGAGCTGACGGCGGTTCGCGAGTATCACTATCCTCGCGTGCCGCACAAATCTGGCAAGCAGGGGCGGGGCATATGGAAATGGATTCAGTACTGAGCCGTCTGCCTCGGTCCCGTCGGTGCCTGCTGCTATTCGCTGGATCCGAGTTGCCTCGCACGTTGATCAAAACTATCGGAATGGCAAACATTTGCTTGGAAACAATTATTCGTCTGTAATAATTCAAGACCTGTCCCGCCTGCTTATGGGCGTCCGCTCGCTGTGCTTTTTCTTTTGGCTGCTCTGTTCTAACTTTTTAAGAGGTGAGGGCGAGGCGAGTCGGCACCGCCAGTTCGCCTTCTTGCTTGCTCGGCGTCGCGGAGTTGGCCTGCCTGGGCCTTAATCGCATCTATTCTGACGGTAGCGGGCCGACTTCCCGCGGGTCTTCCTCTTAAGGGCTTGCGCGCCACTCTTGGCGAAGCCCGCGTCGCTCGTTACTCTCTCACGCGGGAGCGGGTGCGGGCGGATTGCGAATGAGAACCTCTTGCGGCTGACCTGCGAGTCGACGAGGATCCCGGTCGGGTTCAGAAGTCGAAGCGTCGGCGTTAATCTTCTTATCCGCACTTTTCCGCCACTGAGGTTTTTTCCCGCCCCTCTTGGCTCTATAAATAGGCTCCGCTGATCTACTTTTCACCTACCGCATTTAAAATCTTCTTCTTTCTTTCCCCGCGAGGACCTTCCCCCCTCTTTTTTTGCTTAGTGCACCTCTCGCAAAAAGGTTAACGATGGCGGCAGCGGTGAGGCAGATGGGAGGGGTAAGTGTGCTTGGGTCTTTTCCGAGCACGATTTCCCTCCCATCGCTATCACTGAGAGGGAATTCCATGAGGCCCTTGGCCAATTTGTCCCGCCAAGCTTTGAGGCGAGGCGGCCCGAGAGGAGCGAGCGTATAAATGATCTTTCGGCAGAGGAGCTCGCGATTCCCACCACCCATTTCGAGGCGGGTCTCCGGCTGCCCTTGTGGCCGGAAATCCGTCAAGTATTCAAATATTTCGGGGTTGTCCCTGGACAAATGACCCCTAACTTTGTCGCGGTGGCGGTCGGGTTCGCTTGCTTCCTTCGGGAGGACAGGATCGAGTTCAGCCTCGCGGTCTTCCGCAAGCTGTTCTCCTTTCGGACAAACAAGGATGGAACTGCCTTCTTCGCTAGCAGCCAGGCGAAGGTGCAGGAGACAGTGAACAAGAGCCAAAATTGGCTAAAGAAGTTCATCTTCGTCAAGGGGGACTTCGACAATGTCCCCTTCTCGCCGATCCAGCTCGGCGAGGCAAGCTACCATCCCCCGACTTTGGTGGGCCATGAGGCGACACTATTCGGGTTCTTCGCCGGGAAGAACTTTGAAGTGGCCTACCTCCGCAGGAACCTGGATGACCTCGTCCCCGTCCCGCCCGGTGAAGGTAAGCGATTCGACTGCTTGCATTTTTCAAAAAACCATCCTTTAGAAAAATCTTAAGTCCCACGCTTTTGCAGGCGAGCGTGACATTCCTCTCCATCCTCCCTATGAGAGCGCGCGACTCGCATCTGGCGAGCTTGCCCGGGCCGAGGCGGCGGCCGCCGCACACCGTGAGCTATCGATCCCTGCTCCCCCAAAGCGACCTAGTCGCGAGCGAGCCCAGGAGCCGCCACCGCCCAAGAAGTCGAAGAAAGCGAGTGATGTGCCTCTCCCGGCTCGCGATAAGGGCAAGGCTCCTGATGATCAACCACCCACTGATTCTCTTCCCCCTCTCCCCTCGGCCACTCCGGCCATCGGCCCAGCTGATGCGGGGGTAGGTACGTCGCGGCCGCAAGAAGAGGGCCAGCCCACAGGGAAGTTAGTCCCCCAGGGGTACCGCAACTTCGGATACGGGGAGGGGCCCTTGGATGAGCTCTGAGTCCCATTACTTCAGTGGGACAAGGAGACCAACCGGGTCTTCTTATCTTCGGCACTGCCGGGTTGGGTGGAGCAGGAAACCAGCAGCGGGGATGCGTACAACCTCTCCTTCGGCGTCTACGGGCGAGAGGATGCCACTGTCTATGGCGAGGAGGCGATGCGGGTGCTGATCTTCGAAAGCGCGAGGGCCCAGCTTCGTAGCCTCGAGCTGGCCCATATGGTCAACCAGCGGTGCCTTCGGTCGGACAAGAACATCCTGCCACTTAACAAGATAATCGATGAGAAGGAGGCGGCCCGCAAGCTCGCTCGGGAGGAGGCGTACGAACTGCGGAAGCGGGCCGAGGCATCCGATGCCGCCATTGCGCAGTACCTGGGGGGGGGGGGTTCGTAAGTTAGCTGACTCGCGTTGGCCTTCCCTTGTTTTGCGCGGTTTGACCCAGTGATTTTCCTTTTCGCAGGACGCGACGACGGCTAGCCGGCTGGGTACTGAGATCGCCACCCATCAGCAGGAGAAGCAGGCACTACAGGCGCGGGTGGATGCACTGGAGGCTGCCGCGGCTGCGCCGCCGCCATCTACAAGCGGCTATCAGCTCGCTCATTACAGCGATTATGAGATCGAGGTGATGATGCAGAAGAATGCGGACAGCACGGCGAAGTACACTTTTTAGACGCTACAGTGGGCCAACCTCCTCAGGAGCAGTTGTGTTAAGCTCTCGGCGAACGAGGTGGTACCGGAGCTATTCCTCCCGGTACCAAAGCCGGGCGGCTCCCCCTTTCATCCTATATGAGGGGGGCTCGCCGCTTAGGGCTCGCCTTGCCGAGGGCTTGCGCTCGCTTGATTTTCTTTGTAGTAGTGCCGAGGGCCTATGCTTGGGTTTTTGTAATTTTTCTTTTTGATAAGTTTAGTGTAATCAGAAACCTTTGATTCTTTCCTTCTGCTGTAATGTTAATGTTTTATTTTTCCGCGCTTCGCCACTTGCTTCTCGCGTTCGCTGTTAATATTCTGCCTCGAATGTTCATTCTTTGACTTTAATGCCGCGAGTGAGGGAGGCCATCTGTTCACTCTAGGTTGGGGATCTTGACTTAGGAGCACGGGGGACGTTGAAATAGTCGCGGCGCGGACGGGCGACTCGCATCCTCCGTCCGGGCTCGCTACTATGCTCTTGCCGTGGAGCGGGCGAGTAAGGCCGGGATGTTGCGCTAAGGGGCCTCGCGGAGGTCGGCCTTTCCAGGAGTCTTAGTGCAGCCAAGTTCTCGGTACCCGCATCCTTTCCTCGGGGCTCGCCGAACGACAGGCCGCGACCGACACTCCCAGCTCGCCGATTCGTTGGGGTCTTCTCGCCGGCCTGTCGGCCCAATCGTTCATGATGCGGGCGGCGAACTCCTTCCCTTATGCGCTGCGCCTTCTGGAGTGTCCCGCCTCAGCCAGACGGCGAGGGCCCGGGCGGACTCCTGGAGATGTCCGCCTGATCCCTATGGCTTGGCGGGGTCCATCAGCTGAAACCGGCTGGAGTTTAAACTTGCTCCTCTGAGTGTCACCAAGCCCTGCCAGCATGGTGGGAAACTGGCAGTGGGATCTGCTCGGGGTCTGGGGTAGACTCCTCCGAGTGACATCCAGCCCTGCCAGCTTGATGGGAGCCTAGCAGCAGGATCTGCTCGGGGTCTGGGGAAGACTCCTCCGAGTGACATCCAGCCTTGCCAGCTTGATTGTAGCCTGGCAGCGGGATCTGCTCGGGGTCTGGGGCAGACTCCTCCGAGTGACATCCAGCCCTGCCAGCTTGATGGGAACCTTGCAGCGGGATCTGCTCGGGCTCTGGGGCAAACTCCTCCGAGTGAAATCCAGCCTTGCCAGCTTGATGGGAGCCTGGCAGCGGGATCTACTCGGGGTCTGGGGCAGACTCCTCCGAGTGACATCTAGCCCTGCCAGCTTGATGTGAGCCTAGCAGTGGGATCTGCTCGGGGTCTGGGGCAGACTCCTCTGAGTGACGTCCAGCCCTGCCAGCTTGATGTGAGCCTGGCAGCGGGATCTGCTCGGGGTCTGGGGCAGACTCCTCCGAGTGACATCCAGCCCTGCCAGCTTGATGTGAGCCTGGCAGCGGGATCTGCTCGGGGTCTGGGGCAGACTCCTTCGAGTGACATCCAGCCCTGCCAGCTTGATGTGAGCCTGGCAGCGGGATCTGCTCGGGGTCTGGGGCAGACTCCTCCGAGTGACATCCAGCCCTGCCAGCTTGGTGGGAGGCTGGCAGCGGGATCTGCTCGGGGTCTGGGGCAGACTCCTCCGAGTGACATCCAGCCCTGCCAACTTGATGTGAGCCTGGCAGCAGGATCTGCTCGGGGTCTGGGGCAGACTCCTCCGAGTGACATCCAGCCCTGACAGCTTGGTGGGAGCCTGGCAACAGGATCTGGTCGGGGTCTATGGCAGACTCCTTCGAGTGACATCCAACCCTGCCAGCTTGGTGGGAGCCTGGCAGTGGGATCTGCTCTGGGTCTGGGGCAGACTCCTCTGAGTGACATCCAGCCCTGCCAGCTTGATGTGAGCCTGACAGC
The DNA here is from genome assembly GCA_039513925.1 of Platanthera zijinensis. Classification (NCBI taxonomy): domain Eukaryota; kingdom Viridiplantae; phylum Streptophyta; class Magnoliopsida; order Asparagales; family Orchidaceae; genus Platanthera; species Platanthera zijinensis. The sequence continues at coordinate 92,038,114 of CM077082.1, forward strand.
GGGATCTGCTCGGGGTCTGGGGTAGACTCCTCCTTGTGACATCCAGCCTGTTGGTACCCTAATTTTGATTTGAGTTCAGTCTTCTCTTTTGTCTCTTGACCCAAGATTTATCTATGGTCAAAGGTTAGTTGTTTAGTTTGTTGCTCTAGTTTTTAGAGGCGTCACTTTTCCAGATGAATATTTGGTTAAGTTATTTTTCGTTCGACTGTGGTCGAACGCCGCTCGACTATCGTCTATCGACTGATCGACGATCGTCTATCAGTTGGTCGACGTTCTGTCTGCGTTGATAGTTCGACTATCTATTTGATAGGTCGACTATCTGTTGTGTTTGATAGTTCGACTATCTGCTTGGATAGTTCAACTATCTGATAGTTCGACTATCTGTTTGATAGGTCGACTATCTGTTCGCTTTGATAGTTCGACTATCTGTTTGATAGGTCGACTATCTGCTTTCTGTGATAGTTCGACTATCTGTTTGATAGGTCGACTATCTGTTCTCTTTGATAGTTCGACTATCTGCTTGGATAGTTAAACTATCTGATAGTTCGACTATCTATTTGATAGGTCGACTATCTGCTGTCTTTGATAGTTCGACTATTTGATTGATAGGTTGACTATCTGCTTTCTTTGATAGTTCGACTATCTGTTTGATAGGTCGACTATCTGTTCTCTTTGATAGTTCGACTATCTGTTTGATAGGTCGACTATCTGCTTTCTTTGATAGTTCGACTATCTGTTTGATAGGTCGACTATCTGTTCTCTTTGATAGTTCGACTATCTGCTTGGATAGTTCAACTATCTGATAGTTCGACTATCTGTTGATAAGTCGACTATCTGTTTTGGTTGATAGCTCGACTATCTGTTTGATAGGTCGACTATCTGTTTTGTTTGATAGTTCGACTATCTGTCCTGATAGATCGACTATCTGATAGCTCGACTATCTGTCCTGATAGTTCGACTATCTGCTGTGGTAGTTCGACTATCTTCTTTGATAGTTCGACTATCTGTATCGTTCAACTATCTGTCTGATAGGTCGACGATCTCTGTGCTTCAGTCGACGATCTCCGAGGGTCGTTCGACGTTTTGCTGTATGTCTTGAGTAATTTTGTCATCTTCTATGATGTGATTTATTTCATATTTATTTTGGCATATTTTATAAAAGATTATTTGAATAAAGTTGTGATATTATTTCCATGCAATACCTGCTCCATTCCTTATGCATGAGCCAATCTTTTTCTGACAAAGTTGTTTGTCTTATTAGTTGAGATATGTTTTCTGCTTTATCTGCCAGGCTGTCCTTTATAGCCGTTAGACTCAAAAAGTCTTTTCTGGCTGTAAAGAGTCTCTTCTGATGTGACATTCTCTAGTATTATTTTATCAGAGTTATTTGCAGCTTCATAAAAAGCTTTATCCTCTTATAGGATATCTGTCTGCAGATTTTGTTTTTGCTTTATGCTATTTGCAGCCCAGCTTGCAGATTTCAGTAGAAGACAAGATTCAAACTCAAATTAAAGCCGTTTCAAAGGCTCATATAAAAAGAGTTTCTTTTGAAAGAAGCACAAACAACTTAGAACACAGTACCCAGATCATATACTCTCAGCAGCATTCAAGCTTACAACTTACAGTTTACAACTGCTCTCAGCTCGTTCACATCCAACTGAGAAGAAGTTTTACCTCTTCACTCGTCTTCAACCTGAGTTCTCCTGCCTCCAGGAAGATTTTCACTCAGAGCTTTTTGAAGAAGAAGAAGAAGATAGCTGCCTGAAGAAGAATTTTCATTTCATATTCATTATCTTCTTGTAGCTTTTTCCTTCAGATTTTCTGAAGTGTTTTCTGCACTGAAGCAAGACTTCACCTGGACATTCTTTTAGCAAGGGGGAGCCTTGACTCTTTAGAGCTTTCTAGCTCAGTGCAAGTTCTTGAGCTTCTCTAATTCTATTTAAAATAGAGAAGACATTTTAACCTCCTGTCCCCCTCCTGTAAAGGGTTATTACTCCCTTCAAAAGTATACCTTGGTGGCAGGGCACCTGATCAAACACCTGTGTTGGTTTTTAGACACCTGATCAAAAGTCTAAAGGGTTTCTAGATCTACCTGAAGCAGATCTTGTTGGTGGCAGGGCACCTGATCAAAAACCTGAGTGGATTCCTACCTTGTTGGTAGAAGAGTGGACGTACCCAAGTTGTTTGGGGAACCACTATAAATTCCCTTGTGTCGTCTGGTTGTTTGATTTATTACTTGTGCTGTTGGCTGTGATTAGTTTTAACTAGGTTTGCTGTTGCTGTTTAGGATTCCAAGCCTTAACTGTAATTACAGTTGGCTACCTTTTGTGCACAACACTTGTATTAGGCTTTAGGGTTACTTCTCAAATATCTATAACCTTCATTCCGCAATTAACTCCAAGGGAGTTGAGTAGACAGTCAACTTTGCCAGTGCAATTTTTGATTACTCTATTCACCCCCCCTCTAGAGTAGTATCTATCCCTTTTCTTTCAATTAGTATCATAGGGAGGTTGTCTGACTGTATAGGCTAACACCTAAGTCACAAGATCCTGATAGATACCAAGGATTATAGATATTCACTTTCACTATCATGGCCCAGTCCAAGGATTACTCTGGCACCAGACCTCCAGCATGCATCTTAGCTAAGTTTAGCATCTGGAAGGCAAGGATTAAGTTATATATGAACTCTATTGATGAGAGTATTTTTGCTTCTATTTTGACAGGACCACCAAGAGCACCTGCTGCAGCTACTGCTTCATCATAAACTGAGATGAGTGCAGTGCCTCCTCCAGATTACAATGATGAATACAAAAAGGCAAAGATAGCAGATGCTAAGGCAATGAACATTCTGGCTCAGACAATGTCTGATGAAGTATTCCAGAAGGTTGCTGACTGCTCCTCAGCAAAAGCAATGTGGGATACACTGAACCAGATTGTAGCTGGTTCAGCTGATGAAAGGAAGGATAGAAGGTCCAACCTTATCTCCCAGTATGAAAACTTCAAGAAAACTGATGCTGAATCAGTTGAAGCAATGTACACAAGCCTCAGCTCAATCATCAATGAGCTGAGGACTCTTGACAAGGATATATCATTGACAGAGGTCAATGATAAGATTCTTATGTGCTTCCCTAGCACATGGGATCTGAGGATCTGGCCTATCAAGGAGGCCAGAAGCACAACAGAAATCTCAACAGAAGCCCTTCTCGGCAAGCTCAAGTCCTTTGAGCAAGTGCTGAAGTCCAGGGAAGCTGAGGCTGAAGCAAAGACTCCAACTCCCACAAGAAAAGAGCAAACCCTTGCTCTCAAAGCTGCTGATGCTTCTGAAGGAAGCCAGTCCAATGAGGAACTGATGGCATTATTTGCCACAAGGTTTCTCAAGTTGGGAAGGAAAGAATTCAGAAAGAAATCTTCAAAATATGAAGATAAACCAAGGTATGATCGTAGTCCTACTAAAGAAATAATTTGCTATGGTTGCAGGAAGCCTGGACATATTCTTCCAGACTGTCCAGAGGAAAAGAATAAAGAGAAAAGGAAAGACAAGGATCAGCACAGGAAGCATTCCAAGCCTTCCTCCTACAAGAACAAAAAGAAGGAGAGAGGTTTTGTTGCTGAAACCTGGAGCGATTCTGATGAGGAATCTTCCTCCTCAAGCTCCAGTGAGGATGAGGAAGAAAAGAAGGCAAAGGAAGTTTGCTTGATGGCAATTGATGCCTGCAGCAATCACTCAGCTGCAGAGAGTTCAGATTCTGATGAAGAAATGCCAACAGAAGATGAGGTATTGTCTTCTTATGATTTTACATCTAATGAATTTAAATCAGATTTTAAATCTTTATGTTTAGATTTAATTAGTTCTGAAAAGGAAATAAATGAACTTAGAAATAAACTAGCTGGATCTGAATTAATTTCTAATGAAAACATTAGGTTAACAGCAGAACTCACTAATTCTAGTGAAGAAATAAAATTCCTTAAGAATGAATTAGCTAAGTCCAAAAGGTTAGAAGAATCTCTTAATGGTAGAAGCCTTAAGTTGCTTGAAATAACCAGCATGTCTAACACTAGGTCAGGCAATAATAAATTAGGCTTAGGAGCATCTTCTAGTGAACCCCCAATCATTCTTAAAAACCATCTTTCAACTCCAGTGAATTTTATTTCAGCTAGTGGAATAAAAAACACTGAGCAAGTTAATCAGGTTAATAAAGCTTTAAATAAAGCTAAGAGAGAGAAAAGAAAACAAAAATTTAAGGAAATACAAAGAGCGTCGAACGCTGCTCGACGATCGCAGGCCCAGTGGTCGAACGGAGATCGACGATCTGAGCACCCATCGTCGAACGCTGATCGACGTTTTCAACATGAATTTCAAAACTTCAACCAGAACTTTAGAAACTCGAATGTAAATAGAAACCCTAGGTTCATTGACCCATCATCAGCATGGAGGTTCCCACCTAGGAGATCTTATCCGTTAGGTTATCACCCTCAACCTGCTTATTCATTTATTTCCAGTTTTTCTTATGTGAAAAACAAGGGACCCAAGGTTACCTGGGTCCACAATGTTTAACTTATCTTTCTATAGGTAAAGACCTATCCTATCACTCAGAATAAGTGTTATTTGGATAGTGGTTGCTCCAAGCATATGACAGGAAATAAAGAACATCTATCAAGGTTCAAGGCCAAGCTTGGCCCAAAGGTGATCTTTGGAGATTCAAGCTGTGGTCAAACTGAAGGCTATGGCAGGATGACAATTGGAGCTGTAACATTCAAGAGAGTTGCTTATGTAACTGGACTGAAGCATAATCTCATTTCAGTAAGTCAGTTATGTGATGCTGGATACCAGGTATCATTTTCTAACTCTCTTTGTAATATTACTTTAAATAATAATGTTGTTTTAGTAGGTATTAGACAAGGTAATATTTACATAGTAGATTTTAACTCAACTCACTCTGAAATCTGCTTATTTAATGAAGTAATAAATAACAATACCTTATGGCATAAAATTCTTAGCCATGTTAACCTCAAGAATATATCTAGGTTATCTAAACACAACCTTGTTAGAGGTTTATCTTCTTGCCCCTACAAGAAGGAGAGCCTATGCAAGGCTTATCAATTAGGCAAGCAAACCAAGAATTCATTTAAATCAGTAAATAAAAGTGATTCTCCTAGAATCTTGTATTTATTACATTTGGACCTATTTTGCCCAATAAATGTACAGAGATTAGGAGGGAAGTATTACACCCTAGTCATTGTAGATGACTTCTCTAGATTCACTTGGGTGTTCTTTTTGAGAACTAAAGCTGATAACTTCAAAGCCCTTACAGATTTTCTATTATGTGTGCAGACTGAGTACTCTACTCATGTGGCCTTAATCAGAAGTGATCATGGTACTGAGTTTGACTCTCTTCTTATGTAAGAATTCTGTGAGAGAGAAGGTATCAAACATAGCTTCTCAGCTCCTAGAACTCCCCAACAAAATGGGGTAGTGGAAAGGAAAAACAGAACCGTGATTGAAGCTGCAGGCACATTGTTAGCAGATGCTAATATGCCTCTTTCCTATTGGGCAGAAGCTGTTAGTACAACCAACTATGTCTTGAACAGAAGTCTGATACACAAGCTTAAGTGTAAAACTCCTTATGAGTTGCTTAAAGGAAAGAAACCTAAAATAAATTATTTTAGAGTATTTGGTTGTGTAGTTTATATTCATAATAATAATAAAGAATACCTTAGAAAATTTGAAGCAAAAGCTTCAATGAGAATTTTTCTTGGATATTCCCAAGTAAGCAAAGCTTATAGGGTATTTAATAAATCTTCTTCTAAAATTGAAGAGTCTGTTCATGTGTCCTTTGATGAATCTCAAATATTTTACAAGGAGAAGGAAACTTCCCCTTCCTCAAGTTCATTGCAGGTACCAGAATCTAGCAAAGATGTCACTCAAGAGATTCTCCATCTATCAACTCTTCATATCACTGAATCAGACAGTGATGAAGACCTTGTAGAAGTTGTTGCTGTACCACCAATAGTAGATCAAATTCCTCCTGAGGAATTAATCCCAACTATTGCTGAAGATCACATTCCACCTGCTGATGTTGTCACACTTAGAGATCATCCTACATCTCAAGTGATTGGAGAAATATCAGCTGGTGTTCAAACAAGACATCAGTTAAGACAGGATGTGATGCATGCTTGTTTCCTTTCACAGATTGAGCCCCTCACCATTAAAGATGCTGAGCTAGATCCCCACTGGATCATTGCTATGCAAGAGGAACTTAATCAATTTGAAAGATGTAAAGTATGGACTTTGGTTCCAAGACCTAAAGGCCAACTGATCATAGGCACCAAGTTGGTGTATAGAAACAAGTTGGATGCAAATGGAATCATTGTAAGGAACAAAGCTAGGCTTGTAGCTCAGGGCTACAGACAGGAGGAAGGTATAGATTATGACCAAACCTTTGCTCCTGTTGCAAGGCTAGAGGCAATAAGGATCTTTCTAGCCTATGCAGCCTATATGAAGTTTAAGGTCTTTCAGATGGATGTCAAAAGTGCCTTTCTAAATGGTGAGCTAAAGGAAGAGGTATTTGTTGAACAACCACCTGGGTTTGTTTCTTCAACTCAGCCCTCACATGTTTTCAAGTTCCAAAAAGATCTTTATGGACTCAAACAAGCACCCAGAGCCTGGTATGAGACTCTAGCTAGTTTCCTGTTAGAGCACAACTTTGTTAGGGGAGTAGTTGATAGAACTCTTTTCGTCAAGCACCACAAGGACACAATCCTGTTAGTTCAAGTGTATGTGGATGACATTATTTTTGGTTCCACTGATCCCAAACTGTGTAAAAAGTTCTCTGACTTGATGCATTCTAAGTTTGAGATGAGTAGTATGGGTGAGCTGTCTTACTTTCTTGGTCTCCAAGTAAAGCAAGATGCTGATGGCATCTTCATCTCCTAATTCAAATATGCCAAGGAATTGGTAAAGAAGTTTGGGATGGCTGATGCTTCAGCAATGCATACACCTATGGCTACTAATGTAGTTATAGATTCTGATGATCAGGGAAAGCCTGTTGATCAAAAGAATTATAGGGCCATTGTTGGTTCCCTATTGTATTTAACTGCAAGTAGGCCAGATATAATGTTTGCTACATGCCTTTGTGCTAGATTCCAGGTCAACCCCAAGGAATCTCATCTGATTCTTCTCGAGAGAATCTTGAGATACCTGAAGGGATGTCCAAATCTAGGACTTTGGTACCCAGCAGAATCAGAATTTGAGTTAATTGGATACTATGATTCTGACTATGCTGGTTGTCGAGTTGATAGGAAAAGTACCTCAGGAACTTGTCAGTTCCTGGGAGAGAGATTGGTCTCTTGGTTCTGTAAGAAGCAGGCTTCTGTCTCAACTTCAACTGTAGAGGATGAATATATAGCAGCTGCTAGTTGTTATTCACAGATCCTGTGGATACAAAACCAGCTTTTGGATTATGGGTACACACACAAGAACACAAAAATCATGTGTGATAGTACCAGTGCTATCTCTATTGCACAAAATCCTGTGCACCACTCTAGAACGAAACACATTGAGATCCGGTACTATTTCCTGAGAGATTGTGTGGAAAAGAACAAGATCAGCCTTGAGTTCATATCCACTGACCTTCAGAGAGGTGATATATTCACCAAGCCCTTAGATGAACAGAAGCATCTGTTCTTTTTGGTTCAACTAGGCATGATTAATGGAAGAGACTAAGTGTGACGTCTGCCTTGTTGAAACTTGTTTGAAGATCGTCGAACGACGCTCGAAGATAGTCGATCGGATCAAGCCTATTGTCGACCTATGGTTGATGATAGCTTATCTGCTTGAAGATCGTCGACCGGCGTTCGAAGATCGTCGAATAGGTCGAGCCTATCATCGATCTATGGTTGACGACAGCTTGTTGTTTGTGAAGACAGAAATAGTCGAACGATGGATCGACTACTCTGCTTCAGGAACGATCGTCGAACGACCGTTCGACCATCATTTCCAGTATCTTTTAAATAGATCGATGATCGTTGTTTTAATATAAAGCCGATGGTCGACCTAGGTTAAGAGATCTTTCTTTTTATCGTCGACGGAGAGCGTCTTCTCACATTCCGTCTTCCTGCTTTCTCTTTGTCTCGCGATTTCTGTCATTTCGCTTTTGCCATCTCCCTCGTCTTCTCCAGCCCCTTCGATGGCGATAGATCCTGCTCTCCTGACAGTGGTGAAGTTCGATGCAGGCTTCAGTGTGGATTTCGATTCCTTTCGCTGCTGTGAATCTGGAATAGTGGAAATTCTCAATCTATGCAAAGATCAAGGTTTGGAAAATCTCATGTCCTCCAAGATAAAGATAAACATTCAAGAGATCAAAGAATGGGCATTTACTTCGTCCTCCAATGACGAATCAATTACCGAAACAATTGGCGGAGAAGAGGTAACTTTGACTCCCGCCATTTTAACTGAATTTTTTGGATTGTTAAATGGGGAAGAAGATTACGAGCAAGATACCCCAGAGTTTGGGAGAATGCTGACAGAGTTAGGACATGCCGAAGGCATTCCCTCTAAGCTGCTTAAGGTGAATTTTCCGTTTAAGATTAAGTTCTTTGCTGAACTCGTCGGAAAAGTGCTACTGTGAAAGCACTCTGCCCATGACAATATTACAAGGCAACAGTTTGCCCTAATGTGTGCAATTGTGAACAAAAAGAAGATTAACTAGGCAGGAGTATTGTTTGATTTGATAAGGAAAAAGAACAGCAAGAAAGAAGTCACCCTGGGTAGGGTGCTTGGGATTTTTCTGAAGGAAAAATATCCCCATTTGTTAGTTTTAACTGCTACTTCCATCAATGCCAGCAAGAAGATGGACCCAACCTTGTTTGCCAAGTGGAAAAGGACTTTTCTGAAGCCCGCTCCTGCAGGGGTTGCTCCAGCTGCATCTGATAGAACCAGGACTGCTTCTGTCACTCCTCTCCTATAAGAAGCTGGCTCAGCAAATCTCTCCCTTCCATCTTCTTCATCTGCATTACCGTTTACTTCAGTTGAAGTTCCATCAACTTCAATTGAAGTACGACCTTCTGCTTCTCATCTTCCTGATTCATCTACAATTCTCCATGCATCACCTCCTGCATCTCCTCTCCCTTCTCATCTTACTGGGATCTCACATCCCAGTTTTGATTTGTTGGTTTCTGAGATATCCACTCCTCAGTCTCCAATTCCTTCTTCAGATCACATTGATCATCTTGCATCCACCCATCATTCTCCAGTTCACTCTCCATCTCCAGTTCACTCTCCAGTTCATCAAGAATACACCATTCCTGCTGATCATCCATCCACTGAGATTCCCCCATCATCATTTGAAATCACTCCAACATTCATTTCTAGCATCTTGGAGTTAATTACTCCTTCAATCAAAGTTATGATTGAAGAGGCAATTGCTCCCCTTGCATCCTCCATCTCTTCTTTGACTGCTGCCATCCAAGCTCTATCAAAATCTGCTGAGCCCTCTTCATCTAGGGGCCTGGTTTCAGTATCTACTAAATTCAGGCAGGGAGAGATGCTTTATGAAGATGCCTCCGAGCTGCCCTTGGCCTCTCCTCTAGCAGATCCTCCTGCAGTTGCAGAGAAAGAGATAGAAGAATCAGCTCCTCCTCCTTTGTCTGAAGAAGAAATTTCTGATGCTATAATGAAGTCTGAATTCATTGTCAAAGTTTGCCTAGAAGAATGCTCCACTCCCCTGGTCGCCATATACCTAGAAGGAGTTATCACTTCCTTCCTAGATGAATTATGGGAGTTAGGACACTCAAAGGACAATTCTGAAGGTATCCCTTTTACTCACTTTTTAGACTTGATAACTGATATGCTAGTTTGGGAATACCTAGAAGGAATGATTCGATGTCATTTAGCAAAATTTTGTTCATAATACTACAGATAAAATGGAAGAAGTATTAGATGTTCAAGAGCTTGATCACCAACCAGCTCCAGAAGTTTAATCTGAACTAGAACCAGTTGTTCAAGTTTCTGAGGCTGCTCAGCCAGCTCAGCTAGCAGTGCAAGTAGAACTGGTCTCCATGACAGTTTCTGATCAACAAGAAAAGGCTTCAGATGTTCAAATTGAAAAGTCTACCGTCTGGGATGATTCCCCTGGATTGGATTTAGATGCTCTCCTGGCACAGGATGCCATGGAAGGAGAATTAGAAAAAGCTGCCCTAAAAGAGAAGGAAAGAGCTGTGCAAGAGGCAATTGATCCATATGATCTTCCTATTTCTTCAAATTCTGAGGATGAGATTGATTCTGATGAATCTGATGAGTCTAAGAGAAAAAGATCTGCTAAAAAGAAAAGGAAAGTTGTGGCTCCTCCTCCTCCAAATCCTGATAATGATACTCTCTATTATATCCTGAAAGGCATTGATCCTAAATCTAAAGAATTCCAGCACTGGATGGCATTTTCTAAAAATCAGCAGAAGCAAAGAAAGAAGTCAAAGAGTTATGACAGTCCTGTCCCAAGATGGACTCCTAGAGGACCTCCTCCTCCACCTCCCAGTGCAGGAGCCTCTGGAAACCTATCTGCAAATCCTGCTGCTCAGTCTGATAGGTTCAACCCATCTCAGTCATCAAAAAGGAAAAGTTCTCAAGGATATCAAGGTAAAACTCAATCTGGCTATCAAAGACTTGATGATGATGTTAAGGAACAAGTAAAAGAGGTGGTGTATCAAAGACCAACTTTTTCTCCTCCTCCTTCCAAAGAACTCAAGAGCTCAACCTCTCCAAAGCCAGATCATGCTGTGAAGGCTGTTTCAAAAGGTAAGCGAATTATTTTCTCTGAAAAATTTAGCAAAATATTTGCTGAGTTTGCTCCTCCTTCTTATCTACTTATTCAGGATAAAGAGCCAGCTGAAAGTCTGCTAGACATGTCTATTAAGTTTAAAGCTGTGAAACCTGTTGATACAACCTCTGAAAATGTGTATGAAAGCCCAGAGCTTGATCCTAATTTTAGGATGGTTCGTTTTCTTGAACTTGTTGGTTTAGCACAAATTAAGAAAGCTAAAGCTGAAGGCAAAGACACTGCAGGATTAACCACTATGTCAAAATTCAGAATGAAGGAGCTCGATAAATTCCAGGTTAGACCTGAGGTATTTGATCCTTCAAAATACATGGAAAAGCATCCTGAAGCAGTTGTCCCAAGAACATCAGAATCGATAATCATTGGAGAACAAGACCTGAAGTTGTCAAGGAAAGAAGCTCTAGATCCTTCTAGAATGATTACTTTTATTCCTAGTTCTTCTGAACCTAAACCTAATTCTGAAGCATCTTAAAATTTCATTAATTGAAAGTTATTTGCTTATCTGATTGATTGATGTTATCTGCTTAGTTATTTTTCCCTTCATGTACTTTATTTATTTTCAGTAATTAGTTTTGTATTTAGTTGTTGAGAGACTTAACTCAAATAGGGGGAGATTGTTGGTACCCTAGTTTTGATTTGAGTTCAGTCTTCTCTTTCTGTCTCTTGACCCAAGATTTATCTATGGTCAAAGGTTAGTTGTTTAGTTTGTTGCTCTAGTTTTTAGAGGCGTCACTTTTCCAGATGAATATTTGGTTAAGTTGTTTTTCATTCGACTATGGTCGAACGCCGCTCGACTATCGTCTATCGACTGTTCGACGATCGTCTATCAGTTGGTCGACGTTCTGTCTGCGTTGATAGTTCGACTATCTGTTTGATAGGTCGATTATCTGTTGTGTTTGATAGTTCGACTATCTGCTTGGATAGTTCAACTATCTGATAGTTCGACTATCTATTTGATAGGTCGACTATCTGTCCGCTTTGATAGTTCGACTATCTGTTTGATAGGTCGACTATCTGCTTTCTGTGATAGTTCGACTATCTGTTTGATAGGTCGACTATCTGTTCTCTTTGATAGTTCGACTATCTGCTTGGATAGTTCAACTATCTGATAGTTCGACTATCTGTTTGATAGGTCGACTATCTGCTGTCTTTGATAGTTCGACTATCTGATTGATAGGTCGACTATCTGCTTTCTTTGATAGTTCGACTATCTGTTTGATAGGTCGACTATCTGTTCTCTTTGATAGTTCGACTATCTGTTTGATAGGTAGACTATCTGCTTTCTTTGATAGTTCGACTATCTCTTTGATAAGTCGACTATCTGTTCTCTTTGATAGTTCGACTATCTGCTTGGATAGTTCAACTATCTGATAGTTCGACTATCTGTTGATAGGTCGACTATCTATTTTGGTTAATAGCTCGACTATCTGTTTGATAGGTCGACTATCTGTTTTGTTTGATAGTTCGACTATCTGTCCTGATAGATCGACTATCTGATAGCTCGACTATCTGATAGCTCAACTATCTGTCCTGATAGTTCGACTATCTGCTGTGGTAGTTCGACTATCTTCTTTGATAGTTCGACTATCTGTATCATTCGACTATCTGTCTGATAGGTCGACGATCTCTGTGCTTCGGTCGACGATCTCCGAGGGTCGTTCGACGTTTTGCTGTATGTCTTGAGTAATTTTGTCATCTTCTATGATGTGATTTATTTCATATTTATTTTGGCATATTTTATAAAAGATTATTTGAATAAAGTTGTGATATTATTTCCATGCAATATCTGCTCCATTCCTTATGCATGAGCCAATCTTTTTCTGACAAAGTTGTTTGTCTTATTAGTTGAGATATTTTTTCTGCTTTATCTTCCAGGCTGTCCTTTATAGCCGTTAGACTCAAAAAGTCTTTTCTGGCTGTAAAGAGTCTCTTCTGATGTGACTTTCTCTAGTATTATTTTATTAGAGTTATTTGCAGCTTCTTAGAAAGCTTTATCCTCTTATAGGATATCTATCTGCAGATTTTATTTTTGCTTTATGCTATTTGTAGCCCAGCTTGCAGATTTCAGTAGAAGACAAGATTCAAACTCAAATTAAAGCCGTTGCAAAGGCTTATATAAAAAGAGTTTCTTTTGAAAGAAGCACACACAACTTAGAACACAGTACCCAGATCATATACTCTCAGCAGCATTCAAGCTTACAACTTACAGTTTACAACTGCTCTCAGCTCGTTCACATCCAACTGAGAAGAAGTTTTAGCTCTTCACTCATCTTCAACCTGAGTTCTCCTGCCTCCAGGAAGATTTTCACTCAGAGCTTTTTGAAGAAGAAGAAGAAGATAGCTGCCTGAAGATGAATTTTCATTTCATATTCATTATCTTCTTGTAGCTTTTTCCTTCAGATTTTCTGAAGTGTTTTCTGCACTAAAGCAAGACTTCACCTGGACATTCTTTTAGCCAGGGGGAGCCTTGACTCTTTAGAGCTTTCTAGCTAAGTGCATGTTCTTGAGCTTCTCTATTTCTATTTAAAATAGAGAAGACATTTTAACCTCCTTTCCCCCTCCTGTAAAGGGTTATTACTCCCTTCAAAAGTATACCTTGGTGGCAGGGCACCTGATCAAAAACCTGTGTTGGTTTTTAGACACCTGATCAAAAGTCTAAAGGGTTTCTAGATCTACCTGAAGCAGATCTTGTTGGTGGCAGGGCACCTGATCAAAAGCCTGAGTGGATTCCTACCTTGTTGGTAGAAGAGTGGACGTACCCAAGTTATTTGGGGAACCACTATAAATTCCCTTGTGTCGTCTGATTGTTTGATTTATTACTTGTGCTGTTGGCTGTGATTAGTTTTAACTATGTTTGCTAGTTGCTGTTTAGGATTCCAAGCCTTAACTGTAATTACAGTTGGCTGCCTTTTGTGCACAACACTTGTATTAGGCTTTAGGGTTACTTCTCAAATATCTATAACCTTCATTCCGCAATTAACTCCAAGGGAGTTGAGTAGACAGTCAACTTTGCCAGTGCAATTTTTGATTACTCTATTCACCCCCCCTCTAGAGTAGTATCTATCCCTTTTCTTTCACAGCCCTGCCAGCTTGATGGGAGCCTGGCAGCGGGATCTGCTCAAGGTCTGGGGCAGACTCCTCCTAGTGACATCTAGCCCTGCCAGCTTGATGTGAGCCGGGCAGCGGGATCTGCTCGGGGTCTGGGGCAGACTCCTCCGAGTGACATCCAGCCCTGCCAGCTTGATGGGAGCCTGGCAGTGGGATCTGCTCGGGGGTCTGGGGCAGACTCTCTCTTCAACTTGCATAAACATATGAACCTGAGCATCTCGACAAAGAATTTCATTTCATAGAACAAAGTTTACATGATTTAGGGATAGAAATATTTCAGGTCGTCACCACTCTAGGTGGGACCCAGGGTCTCGCCTCCAGCATTCCGAAGGCGATAACCTCCTGACTTTAAGACCTCTTGCACTATATACGGCCCTTCTTAATTTGGGTTGAGTTTCCCTACTGCGGCTGATCTCCCTGCGGCGTCCACCTTCCTCAGGACCAAGTCCCCTTCCGCGAATTGTTTGATCCTGACGTGCTTGTCAAAATATTTGGCCATTCTTCTCTTCACCTCCTCTTGCCTGATGGTGGAGAGGTCTCGCAATTCTTCTACAATGTCAAGGGAGAGCCGCAGTTCCTCCTCATTCTCAACTCTCCACTCTTCCCTGTCTTCTCCTGCCTCCACTACCCGGGGCGTTCGGACCTCGAGCTCTATGGGAAGCACTGCCTTGCATCCATGGGAAAGCTTGAATGGGGTCTCTCCTGTGGATGTGTTGGGCGTGGTTCTGAGGGCCCAGAGGACCGAGGGGAGCTACTCCACCCAACTACCTTTTAGGTTTTCTACTTTCTTCTTGAGGAGGTTGATGATAATCTTGTTCGCTGCCTCCACTTGCCCATTACTTCTCGGATGATGGATCGAGGCAAACCTAAGGTCAATTCTAAGCTGTTCGCATAAGCCGAAGAATTCGGCGCTCGCGAACTGAGGTCCATTGTCCGTGACGATGGCTTGGGGCATCCCGTGGCGGCAGATGATCTCCCCCCATACAAAGTTCCTCATGACTTGGGAGTTCATCTTGGCTAACGCCTTAACTTCCAGTCACTTGGAGAAGTAATCGATCATCACGAGCAGGAACCTCCTCTGGTTGCTGGCTTGGTGGAAGGGTCAAACCAAATCCATTCCCCAGATCGCGAAGGGCCAAGGGGCCGTGATGCTCCTGAGGCACTGGGCCGGTTGTAGCTTGAAAGTGAGGGTAAGATCTATCTTAACTCTAGAGGGGGGGGGGGGGTGAATAGAGTATTTTTTAAAATAACTTTATAATTTAAACAAGAAAAACAATTAAGATTTAATTTATGTATAAGTGTAAGGTGCCTTGCTATATAATTTAAAACTAATACAGCAGAAAGAAAATCACAGCACACAGCAAAGAAAATACTCAAGCAACCAGAAGACACAAGGAGCTATAGTGGTTCCCAAAAAACCTGGGTACATCCACTCTTCTACCACCCTTGGTAGGAATCCACTGCAGGAAGGGTTGATCAGGTGTCCTGGGCACCAATGAGCTTTTGATAAGGTGCTCAAAAACCACACTAGATTTTTTGATCAGGTGTCTTGCCACCACTGAGTTTTGACAAGGTTCTCAGAACCAGAATCAAGACTTTTGAAGGGAGTTTTGGTAACCCTTTTACAGCAGGAAAGAAAAAGGAAAAGAGTGAAGTTGTCTTCTCTGTCTCAATCAAAGAGAGAAGCACAAGTGGATTGATTGTGTTGTCAAAGCTCCCCCTGAGATGTAGACTAGTTCAGGAGTGGAAGCTTTGCTTCATGGTGATAGATCTTCAGAAGCTTCAGATCTCCAGCAGAAGATGGTTTCAGAAAAGGCTAAGAAAATTGAATTGTCTGGAGTCCTTGTGATGAAGCTATGATAACTTTTTCAGTATGCCAAAATGTTCAACTGATTCTTCAGAATTGATCACTCTAATTTTTGAATTGATCTCTCTATCTTGTGAATCTATACTGAGAGTTTCTTGTTGTTGACTATCTTAGTTTGTGTAGTCTCTTGTTATGTATATCTGTCAGACCAAGAAAAAGTTCATTTATTCTCTGAAGATCCTCCATCCAAGATAGCCGTTAGCAGACATTAAATGTCCTCCATAAAAGTCTTGTCTTCTAGAGGAAAGTCCAATAAACATTCTCAAAAAGAATTCCTTGAAACTTGCTCCAGAATAAAGGAAAACGGCTGGCAGATCTCTTGAAATAAATGCTGAGATAATTTGAAAAACATTCCAAAGTCTGACTTGATTTGAATCCTTAAAAACGTCGATCTCTTAGGAAAAAGTCGATCTGAGCTCTACGATCGTCAACCTGAGCTCAGAGATTGGAATAAAGATCTGACAAAAAACGTCGACCTGAGCTCGAAGATCGTCGACCTGAGCTCAGCGACCTGAAGGACAAGCCGAAGACAGATCGTCGATCTGAGCTCGAAGATCGTCGACCGGAGCTCGACGATTTAGCATAGTTGAGCTCAGAGAGCGTCGAACGGAGTTCGACGTTTCGTCGACCTAAGCTCGACGATAATTGTCTTTGCCTCAGCTTTAAGTCTGATTCCTTGAATGGTCCTGGGGGCAGCATCAAACCTAAATTCTAAGCCCTAAACACATTCTAATGTTGACCTTTTTAACTATACACCAAGGTCAAACTGGTTTCCTAAGATAAACATAGTGATCCTTGCCCAAATTAGTAATAGGGTGTTCCAACAATCTCCCCCTATTTGGGTTAGGATTACTATTTACAAATCTCAGAAATAAAAACAACAACAACATACAGAAGAGCAATAAACTAAAACAAAAGAGCAGAGCAAGCAACAAAGCAACAGTCATATGGAATATCAGCAAATGTTCAGAATGATTGTATTGTCTGCTTACAGATATTACTTCTTTTCACTTCCTTTCTTAAATAGAATTTCCCTGTTGGGATTAAGAGCTTCCTTCTTTGACCTTCTATCATCCTCTGCACCTAAGGAGGTTTGAGATCTAGCCCTGGGAACCACAGCCTCAGGATGCAATTTCATGTAGTCCACTGGGTCAAAGAATTTTCTTGATGCATACCTTTCCAGTTCTGCTTTTCTCTAATCTGATAAAGTAGTAATATTGGAGAAGTCTTTCCCTTGTTCTTTGGCTTTCTTCAACTGATCGAAAGCAGCAATTTCTTTCATCCTAGCAGTCCATGATAGTGGATTGTTCTCTGGATCTTCAAAAGGAATTGCAGGCTCATATCTGTTTACAGTTTCTGAAGCAGTAGGAGTTCTAGTATCAACATTTTCTCTGAATTTATAGGGGAAAGGACCTAAAGTTGAGTCCATGTGCCTTTGTCCTTCCCTTGCATGAAATCTATGTTCTCTTTGATTTCCTCTATACTGTCCCCTTCTGGACTGAAAACCCCTTTGGTATTGTCCCTTGGGATGATATCTTTATGAGGACTGGGAGGAACTATGCTTTGAAGCTGGGGTTTGAGAAGCTGAGCCTCCACCTGATCCTGAATCAGGAGGAGGAGGAGGAGGCTGAAATTGAAATGAACCTTTCTCATACTTTTCAAACTTTCTTTTCTTTCTCAAGGCCTTTAGTTGATTTTTAGAATATTGCATCCAATGTTCAGTAATTTGGCAATCATGCAAAATATAGTAGGGAATGTCATTAGCATCCTTGGCCTTAGTAAGAGGAACTTTCATCATGGCCTTGCTTCTGGCCTTCCTTTTCTTGGCAATAGTACCAGAAGAGTCATCAGATTCAGTGTGAAACTGATCATTTTCTGAACTTTGAGGTCTATCATATAAATCATCAATGCTCTTTATATATTTCTCTTGTTGTTTCAATTGATCAGGAGTTTGAGAAGGAACAACAGCAGCAGCAGAAATTAGAGCAACAGCAGGAGCAGATGTTGGAGCAGCAGCAGGAGCAGATTCTTCCAGATATGTAGCAAGTTCTTTAACAGCAGTATCATCAACAATAGGCAACATTTCAATATCAGAAGATTCAATGAAAGCAGTAGCAGCAGCAATAGAGATGGAAGCAATAACATCCACAGCCTTGAAAGAATTGACATATGAGGCAATCAGGCTGGGATCACATACTGAGATAGGCACAATGGCCTTAGTAAGATCTTCAACTTATTGCACTGGCAGAGAACTGAGAGAACTGAAATACACAGAATCAAATACTGATAGCAGACTCTGAAGATCCACTACAAGGACAGGAGCAGGAACTGATCCTTCAGCAACCTCAGGCACAACCAGAGCTTCATAAGGCATCTCCCCCTGCCTGGATTCATTGGCAACTGGATCAAGGCACCCAGAAGAAAGGATTGCCTGAGAGGAGAGGAAGGGAGACAGCCTGGTAGACAGCTCCTGAACACTTTTCAGAAGTGGAGCCAAGGTGGTCTCCAGCAATGAGGTTAGCCTGGGGGCTAGCAACTCATATAACCTGTCTGCCAAGGCTGAGAGATCTACATGCTCAAGAGGGGCTTGAGTAGAGGTAAGAGAGAAAGTGGCTGGAATGATGTTGGTCGGAGCTGATGGAATGGAGAATGTGGAGGTAGGGGGTGTATGGATGGATGGCCTAGGAGTAGGAGGTGTTGAGATTGATGTAACTGAGTTAGAGATGGATGAGATGGTAGGGGAAAAGGATGGTTGAGAGAGTATGTCTTGAAGAAGTTGTTGGTAGGAGGATGTTGAGGGAAGCTCAGGAGGAGTTGGAGGAGAATCATCCATGAAGGAGTCATCCAAGAGAGAACATGATGGAGTGGTGACAGGTGGATAGTAGAATAAAGGATGGAATTGTTCTGAGGTAGTGGCTGGAGGAGGTGAGAGGGGTGAAGAGATTGTAATGGGGGAAGATATGGCTATGGTGGAGATTGAGATGGCTGGGGCAGAGACAGCTGGAGGAGGAGGAGAAGCCGGCAAATCTTCTGCTGGGGCAAAGACCTGAGGAGGAGTGACTGAGGCAGTCCTTGTGCCTGAAGCAGGTGTTACTGTAGCAACCCTGTTGGGGTTTATGATCTGCCTGTCCCACCTACTGAAGAGGGCACAGGTAAGTCTTTTGGATGCATTGATATACATCCCACTTGAATTCAGCAGTTCAGGGCACCTGGAGTGCAGGTAAACCCCTAAGATCCTCCCAAAGCTTACACAGCTTTTGCTAAGTTTCTTCTTGATCAAATTAAAGAAGATGGAGCCCCAGTCCAGATGTTTTTGTCAACCAATGCTCCCATTAGACAGAATTGGTATCTTGAAATTGTGTCATGGGCGGAGTGCTTTTCCAGGAGCACTTTTCCAACAACATCAGCCAAGAATTGAAATTCAGTAGATAAATTCTTTTTCAGCAATTTATTAGGGTTCACAGCAGAGTGACCCATTCTATCTAGCATTGAATCAAACTCTTCTCCAGACAAATCAATAGAATCATTTCCAGTACTGAGGTTGAAAAGTTCTGTTAGTAGAGCGGGGGACAATGCTACCTGAGTCCCTTTGATCGAGCCGACTATAGAATTCTCATTCTCATTTGTGGCAGAAAAACACCATTCTTTTATTTCGTCTGCTGCAAGCTTCATTCTGGTGGACATAATCTGAACTAACCGCTGTTCTTGGAAAAGATTTAAGATGTCTTTGAATCTCTGGTCGCTTTCATCGAAAGAATTCATGTCGATGTCGAAGCCTGTATCATATTTCATTTTTGAAAAAGCAGCAAGTGACGCAGCCATCTATACCTGCAAAGATTGAGCAAACACGACCAAGTGTAGAAAGTTTGGAGGGAAAGAGTTGCAGAGAGTATGAAAGCGTAAACGACGAGCGGCGGCCGAAAAATGATTTTATATTAGGGTTCGACGCGAAAAAGGAAGGATCGTCGATCTCCGTTCGACCATCAGGACTCCTGATGGAAGCTGGAAGGTCTTCAATATCGTAGATCTCAGTTCGACGATCTAGGGAGAACGTCGAGCTCGGGTCGACGATCGAAGGCCTGAAAGAGATAGTATATAACTATCTGACACACTATGAACTCAGGTCGACGTTTTGGGAAAACGTCGATCTCCGTTCGACGTTTCTCTGGTAATCGTCGATCTCCGTTCGACGCTTTCTGGGGAAAATGTCGAGCGCAGTTCAGAGACAGAAACTATCCTACAGACACAAAAAAGATGAGTTTTTAGCCTAATCTTGGTCTGTTTTTAGCTTTTCAAAATCTTGTAATTTACTTTAGGCTTCCTCCATCTAACCTGCCTAACTGATTCAGGAAGAAGTTGTGTTTTTTTTTCATCCAAAGTCTTGGTGAAAATATCTCCTCTTTGCAAATCAGTTGGAATATATTGAAGTTCAATTTTATTTTTCTCAACATTATCCCTTAGAAAATGATGCCTAATTTCTATGTGTTTTGTCCTACTATGGAGGACTGGATTTTGTGCAATGGAAATAGCACTGGTGTTGTCACAAAATATTTTAAACTTCTATAAGTTGTAACCATAGTCTAGGAGTTGGTTTTGTATCCACAATATTTGTGAACAACAACTGCCTGCAGCCATGTATTCAGCTTCAGCAGTTGAGGTTGACACAGATGTTTGTTTCTTATAATACCATGAGACAAGTCTATCACCAAGAAACTGACAAGTTCCACTGGTGCTTTTCCTGTCTATTCTGCATCCAACATAATCAGCATCTGAAAATCCAGTTAAGTCAAATGCTGAATCTTTTGGATACCAGAGACCTAGATTTGGACAACTTTTAACATACCTAAGAATCCTCTTTACTAAAGTTAAGTGTGACTCTCTAGGGCTAACTTGAAATCTAGCACATATACATGTAGCAAATATTATGTCAGGCCTACTGGCTGTAAGGTACAATAGAGAGCCAATCATTGCTCTATATGTTGTCTGATCAACTGGTTTCCCATGTTCATCAGCATCCAATACAGCATTGGTAGGCATGGGTATTTTCATACATGATGCATCAGACATCCTAAATTTCTTAACCAATTCTTTTGCATATTTGGTTTGAGAAATAAATATGCCTTCAGCATGTTGTTTGACTTGTAATCCTTAGAAGAAGGATAGCTCACCCATGCTACTCATTTCAAATTTAGAGTGCATAAGCTTGGAAAACGTTTTGCATAAATTTGAATCAGTAGACCCAAATATAATATCATCTACATAAATTTGTACTAGTAGGGTATGAGACTTATGAGTTCTAATAAAAAGAGTTTGGTCTACTCTCCCCCTAATAAAATCATTTTCCAGAAGAAAGCATGCTAGGGTCTCATACCATGCTCTAGGAGCTTGCTTTATACTATATAATGCTTTGTGTAGTTTAAAAACATAATCTGGATGAGTTAGAGAGATAAAACCTGGAGGTTGTCTGACATAAACTTCTTCTTTGATCTCCCCATTGAGAAAAGCACTCTTCACATCCATTTGATAGACTTTGAATCCCTTGTGAGCAGCATAAGCCTGGAAGATTCTTATGGCCTCTAACCTTGCAACAGGTGCAAAGGTCTGGTCATAGTCTATCCCTTCTTCTTGAGAATATCCTTGAGCAACTAGCCTTGCCTTGTTCCTTATAATAATTCCTTGATCATCCAGCTTATTTCTGAACACCCATTTTGTTCCAACAATGGTATGATCCTTTAGCTTAGGCACTAGTTCCCAAACTTTGTTTCTTTCAAATTGATGCAACTCCTCTTGCATTGCAATGATCCAGTGTGGATCTTGCTCTGCATCTTGAATGGTTTGAGGTTCAATTTGAGAGAGAAAGCAAGTATGCATCAGGTTTTGATTGACCTGATTTCTGGTTTGCACACCAGCTGAAATGTCTCCAATCACTTGGGAGATTGGATGATCTCTTGTTGTTACTAGATCACCAGGGGGTGTTGATTGTTCACCAACCTGTGTTGTTTCCTCCTGTGGGACAACAACTGGCTCTTCAAGAAGATTTTCTTCCAGATGTGAAGCAGCTTCTTCATCTTCACTACTTTCATCCTTTTGAGTAACTCGTAATCTGTCCAAGTCTTTAGCTAGAGAATGCACCTGCAAATGATCTATGGTAGAAGTATTTTTCTCCTTGAAAGACATATTAGTTTCATCAAAGGAAATGCGGACAGATTCTTCTATTTTTAAAGCAGTTTTATTATAAACCCTATAAGCTTTACTGATCATGGAGTATCCCAGAAACACTCCTTCATCAGCATTTGCTTGAAATTTTGCTAAATATTTCTTGTCATTATTGTGAATGTAACAAGTGCAACCAAAAACTTTAAAATAGTCTACTTTAGGTTTCTTCCCTTTGAGCAATTCATAGGGAGTCTTGCCCTTCAGTTTATGTATTAGACTTCTATTCAACACATAATTGGAGGTGTTCACTGCCTCAGCCCAAAAGGATAGAGGTAGGTGAGCATCTGTCAATAATGTAGTTGCAGATTCAATAAGGGTTCTATTTTTCCTTTCAGCTACCCCATTTTGTTGAGGAGTTCTAGGAGCTGAGAAAGTATGCCTGATCCCTTCACTTTGACAGAACTCTTGCATGAGAAGAGAATCAAACTCTGTCCCATGATCACTTCTGATCAGGGCAATGTGAGTGTTGAACTCAATCTGAATGCATTTGAGAAACTCTGTCAAACACTTAAAGTTATCAGACTTCTTCCTCAGAAAGAATACCCATGTGAATCTTGAGAAGTCATCTACAATCACTAAAGTATAGGATTTCCCTCCTAAGCTTTGTACTGTAATGGGTCCAAAAAGGTCCATGTGTAACAGATACAAAATCCTAGGTGAATCACTCTTGTTAATTGATTTAAAGCTATTTTTAGTTTGCTTGCCTAATTGACAAGCCTTGCAGAGTCCTTCCTTCTTGTATGGGCCAGAAGACAGTCCTCTGACAAGGTTGTCCTTGGATAGCCTAGCAATGGTTCTAAGGTTAACATGTCCTAGTCTCTTATGCCATAGAATATTAGGTCTAGATATGGAATTAAACAGGCAAATATCTACCTTAGATGAATGAAAGTCTACTAAGTAAATATTACCTTTCCAGTTACCCGTCAACACAGTTGTGTTGTCTTTTGACTTGATCTTGCATATTTCTTTGTTGAAAGTCACTTGATATCCTTCATCACACAGCTGACTAATGCTTATCAGGTTGTGCTTGAGTCCTTCAACATTAGGCTACTTTCTTGAAGGTGACTGTCCCAATTTGGACTGCACCATATCCTTTTATAGTTCCAAAGTTTGAATCACCAAAAATTATTTTGGGTCCAATCTTGGCTTTAAAGGATGTGAAGTTGTCCTTATTCCCTGTCATGTGCTTTGAGCACCTACTATCTAGATACCATAGCTGGTTTGATGTTGGATAGGTCTTCACCTGCACATAAGCAGCTTATATGTTTTTGACCCAGTTTACCTTGGGCCTAGGTTGATATCCCTTAAATTCAGAAATAAAAGACATCCCAGGTTGACTCTTATAACCTTCAGGATGGTGTCTCCTAGGAGGTATTATCCATTCAGTATAAGGATTAAAGCATTGGGATGAAGCACTTCTAGGATTGAATTGAGATTTGCCTCTAAAAGAAGGTTCAAAGTTCTGAACTCCATTCGACGATTGTCGAGCTGAGTTCGACGATCTTGGGTAAAATCATCGAGCTCCGCTCGAAGATCGACTGTGAGGGAGTTCAGAGTTCAGGAATCGTTGAGCTGAGTTCGGCGTTTCAGCCTGAGATCGTCGATCTCTGTTCGACGATCGTCGACCTCTGCTCGACGTTTTCTGTTGAACTTTGCTTTTCTTAGGTAGATCTGAATTCTTCCTAGCTACCTCTACAACACCCTTCCCTTTATCAGAAATAAATTGGATTGGGGTTGTTAATACTATGGGTTGGCTAGATGAAGCACCCAAGCCCAGTGTACTATTTAATCTTGAGTTCACTGTGCTTGTGATGTCCATTAATTTGATACTTCTCCCATTAAGGGATTCTTCAAATTGCTTGGCCTTGGATAGTTCACTTTTCAGTGAAGCTATCTCCTCTCTATAGCATTCTAACTCTTCAGAGAGTATGAGGTTCTCTGATTTTAAAGTGCTATACTCAGATAGTTGTTTTCTGTGGGAAGTGATTTCCTTCTCAGACTCCAACAGATCTAGGCATAGTACTTTAAACTCATGTTTAAAGTCCTCAAAACTGAAATCAAATGAATTGATTACCTGATCTTCTTCTAGTTGAGCTTCTGAATCTGATTCTGACTCTTCTGCTTCTGAATCTGTTTGAGAGGCATTGATAACAATCATGCAAAATTCCTTTTCATCAGCATCATCCTCATCATCACTGGAGCTAGATGAGGCTTCAGAGTCCTCTTCAGTTTCACTCCATGTCTCAGCAACAAATCCCTTCCTTGTATGTTTCTTCTTGCTGGAGGAGGGTTTGTCTGAGCTATTCTTTCTGAAGTCTTTCTCCTTTCTTCTTTCTCTTCTATCTTTCTTGTCTTTGTTCTTGTTTTCTGGACAGTCAGGCACAATATGGCCTGGTTTCCTGCAACCAAAACATATAATTTCTTTATTGTTATTTGATTTATCATACCTTGGCTTATCATGTCCCTTGTATGATCTTTTTTTGAAGTCTTTTCTAGCCATCTTGTAGAATCTTTTGGCCATTAGACTTAGGATCTCATCATTTCCTATAGCTTTATCTTCAGGCTCCTCTTCTGTAGCTTTGAAGGCTATGATCTTCTCTTTCCTTGTGGCTGGTGATGCAGCATTCTGTTCTTATTCTCTATTTTTAATAAGCATCTCATAAGATTTGAGCTTGCCCAGGAGAGCTTCAGTGGTAATCTTATTTAGACTTCTGGCATCTTTGATTGGCCAGATTCTTGAATCCCAAGTGCTGGGGAAGCACATTAGGATTTTGTCATTCAGCTCAGTCAATGAGACTTCTTTATCACGAGTCTTTAACTCATTGACAATCAGACTTAGTCTATTGTACATGTCAGCCACTGATTCAGCTTCTCCCTTTTTGAAATTCCCATATTGGCTTATAAGATGGGATCTCCTGTCTTTCTTTTCATCAGCAGATCCTGAGACAATTTCAGAGAGCTTGTCCAAAATTCCTTTGGCTGAGTTGTATTCAGCTACCTTCTGAAATATCTCATCAGGCATTGTCTGAGCTAAGATGTTCATGGCCTTGGCATCTGCAGTCTTCCACTTCTTTATTTCAGCATCTGTTCCTGAAGGAGGTGGAACAACATTTGTACTTGAGCTTGTTGGTGGACTTGGGCACACTGTCAAAATAGAATTAAATATGTCTTCATCAATAGAGTTCATGTAAAGTCTAATCCTTGCTTTTCAAAGTGCAAACTTGGATAGATTGCACACTGGAGGCCTGGTGCTTGCATAATCTTTGTTCTGTGCCATGTCTTTATATTAAATATAATGAAAATAACCCTCTTAAAAGATTGATCTTATCAAGGATCTTTTGGTTCAGGTGTTAGCCTGTATGAACAACCAACCTGCCTCTGATACCAATTGAAAGTGAGGGTAAGATCTTTCTTCACTCTAGAGGGGGGGGGGGGGGGTGAATAGAGTATTTTTTAAAATAACTTTACAATTTAAACAAGCAAAACAATTAAGATTTAATTTATGTATAAGTGTAAGGTGCCTTGCTATATAATTTAAAACTCATACAGCAAAAAGAAAATCACAGTACGCAGCAAAGAAAATACTCAAGCAACCAGAAGACACAAGGAGCTATAGTGGTTCCCCAAAAACCTGGGTACATCCACTCTTCTACCACCCTTGGTAGGAATCCACTGCAGGAAGGGTTGATTAGGTATCCTGGGCACCAATGAGCTTTTGATAAGGTGCTCAAAAACCACACTAGATTTTTTGATCAGGTGTCTTGCCACCACTGAGTTTTGACAAGGTTCTCAGAACCAGAATCAAGACTTTTGAAGGGAGTTTTGGTAACTCTTTTACAGCAGGAAAGAAAAAGGAAAAGAGTGAAGTTGTCTTCTCTGTCTCAATCAAAGAGAGAAGCGCAAGTGGATTGATTGTGTTGTCAAAGCTCCCCTGAGATGTAGACTAGTTTAGGAGTGGAAGCTTTGCTTCAGGGTGATAGATCTTCAGAAGCTTCAGATCTCCAATAGAAGATGGTTTCAGCAGAGGTTGAGAAAATTGAATTGTCTGGAGTACTTGTGATGAAGCTATGATCACTTTTTCAGTATGCCAAAATGTTCAACTGATTCTTCAGAATTGATCACTCTAATTTTTGAATTGATCTCTCTATCTTGTGAATCTGTACTGAGAATTTCTTGTTGTTGACTATCTTAGTTTGTGTAGTCTCTTGTTATGTATATCTGTCAGACCAAGAAAAAGATCATTTATTCTCTGAAGATCCTCCATCCAAGATAGCCGTTAGCAGACATTAAATGTCCTCCATAAAAGTCTTGTCTTCTAGAGGAAAGTCCAATAAATATTCTCAAAAAGAATTCCTTGAAACTTGCTCCAGAATAAAGGAAAACGACTGGTAGATCTCTTGAAATAAATTCTGAGATAATTTGAAAAACATTCCAAAGTCTGACTTGATTTGAATCCTTAAAAACGTCGATCTCTTAGGAAAAACGTCGATCTGAGCTCTACGATCGTCGACCTGAGCTCAGAGATTGGAATAAAGATCTGACAAAAAACGTCGACCTGAGCTCGAAGATCGTCGACCTGAGCTCATAGATTGGAATAAAGATCAGATAGAAAATGTCGACCTGAGCTCGAAGATCGTCGACCTGAGCTCAGCGACCTGAAGGACAAGCCGAAGACAGATCGTCGATCTGAGCTCGAAGATCGTCGACCGGAGCTCGACGATTTAGCATAGTTGAGCTCAGAGAGCGTCGAACGGAGTTCGACGTTTCGTCGACCTAAGCTCGACGATAATTGTCTTTGCCTGAGCTTTAAGTCTGATTCCTTGAATGGTCCTGGGGGCAGCTTCAAACCTAAATTCTAAGCCCTAAACACATTCTAATGTTGACCTTTTTAACTATACACCAAGGTCAAACTGGTTTCCTAAGACAAACATAGTGATCCTTGCCCAAATTAGTAATAGGGTGTTCCAACACAGCTGAAGGGGAGCGAATAGCTGGCACTTGTGACACTCCTTGGCAAATCTTGCCGCATCGCGGCCTAAGGTTGGCCAAAAGTACCCTTGTCTGATGATCCTCCCCTCCAGTGTCCGGCTCCCAGAGTGGCTCCCGCACTCCCCGGAGTGAACTTCCTCCAAGATTTTTCTGACCTCCCCCTCGGCCATGCATCAGGCCAACATGCCCGAGAGAGTCTTCCGGTATAGCTGGCCATCTGGCAAGAGGTAATATGCCGACTTGTACTTGAGCTTCTTCCTATCCATCCACTCGGGGTATTCCCCCGTGGACAGGAAGGTCGTGAACGGGTCCATCCTTGAGGGGCGTTGCTCCACCTCCATCAGTCCCCCCCCCCCTCGATTGAAGGCCGAAATAAGTCAGTGATGATTCCTCCCGCCCAAGGACCATATTTTGCTAGTTGGTCCACCTGCTCATTTTCCTCCCGAAGCACGTGCCGAATGGAAAAAGTCTGGAACGCGCCGATAACCCCCTTCACCTTAGTTAAGTACAGCTGCAGGGTGGGCTCCCTGGCCTCGAACTCCTCCTTGATCTGGGAGGCCACCACCATGGAGTCAGTGAGGACATCCACATCATGCACCCCCAATTGCTTGGCCAAGCGTAGCCCTGCAAACACTGCTTCATACTCAGCCTGGTTGTTGTTTATGGGGAAGTGTACTACCACCGTCTGCTCTATCCTTGTCCCTTGGGGGCTTTCTAGGATGACCCCGACTCCCAGGGAGTGCCTCCACGAAGCCCCGTCCACCATAATCTTCCAAGGAATCGGGCGAGTGAGGCCTTCCTCCGCCACTTCGACCACGTATTAAGCTAGAAAATCTGCCATAGCTTGTGCCTTGATCGAGAGGCGAGGGACGAAGGAGATGTCGAACTCGCTCAATTCCACCGACCACTTTGCCAACTTGCCCGAATGCTCCACCCCACCAAAGATGTTGCGAAGGGGGTGGTCGGTCACTACTCGGATCGAGTGTGCCTGGAAGTAAGGCCGAAGCCTCCAGGCCGAGATGATTAGAGCAAATGCCAACTTTTCCAGGATGGGGTAGCGGAGCTCGGCCTTCCTTAACACCCTACTAACATAGTAAACTGGAAGCTGTTTCTTCCCCTCTTCCCGAACCAACACGGAGCTCAGGGCCTCCGCCCCGACGCCCAAGTATAGAAATAAGTCCTCCCCCTCCTTTGGCCCTTGGAGCAGGGGGTTGAGTCAGCTGCCTCTTCAAAGCCTGGAACGCCTCCTTGCATTCCGAGGTCCATTCGAACTTCCGACCTCCCCTCACAGTTTTGAAGAAGGGGGAGCACTTCTCCCCGGCTCGAGAGAGGAACTTACTATGTTGGAACACCCTATTACTAATTTGGGCTAGGATCACTATGTTTGTCTTAGGAAACCAGTTTGACCTAGATGTATAGTTAAAAAGGTCAACATTAGAATGTGTTTAGGGCTTAGAATTTAGGTTTGAAGCTGCCCCCAGGACCATTCAAGAAATCAGACTTAAAGCTGAGGCAAAGACAATTATCGTCGAGCTTAGGTCGACGCAACGTCGAACTCCGTTCGACGCTTTCTGAGCTCAACTATGCTAAAACGTAGAGCTCTGGTTGACGATCTTCGAGCTCAGATCGACGATCTGTCTTCGGCTTATTCTTCAGGTCGCTGAGCTCCGGTCGACGATCTTCGAGCTCAGGTCGACGTTTTCTGTCTGATCTTCATTCCAATCTTTGAGCTCAGGTCGACGATCGTAGAGCTCAGATCGATGTTTTTCCTAAGAGATCGACGTTTTTTAAGGATTTAAATCAAGTCAGACTTTGGAATGTTTTTCAAATTATCTCAGCATTTATTTCAAGAGATCTGCTAGCCGTCTTCCTTTATTCTGGAGCAAGTTTCAAGGAATTCTTTTTGAGAATGTTTATTAGACTTTCCTCTAGAAGACAAGACTTTTATGGAGGACATTTAATGTCGGCTAACAACTATCTTGGATGGAGGATCTTCAGAGAATAAATGATCCTTTTTAGTCTGACAGATATACATAACAAGAAAACAACAAGAAATTCTCAGTACAGATTCACAAGATAGAGAGATCAATTCAAAAATTAAAGTGATCAATTCTGAAGAATCAGTTGAACATTTTGGCATACTGAAAGAGTGATCATAGCTTCATCACAAGGACTCCAGACAATTCAATTTTCTCAGCCTCTGCTGAAACCATCTTCTGCTGGAGATCTGAAGCTTCTGAAGACCTATCACCCTGAAGCAAAGCTTCCACTCCTGAACTAGTCTACATCTCAGGGGGAGCTTTGACAACAAAATCAATCCACTTGTGCTTCTCTCTTTGATTGAGACAGAGAAGACAACTTCACTCTTTTCCTTTTTCTTTCCTGCTGTAAAAGGGTTACCAAAACTCTCTTCAAAAGTCTTGATTCTGGTTCTGAGAACCTTGTCAAAACTCAGTGGTGGCAAGACACCTGATCAAAAAATCTAGTGTGGTTTTTGAGCACCTTATCAAAAGCTCATTGGTGCCCAGGACACCTGATCAACCCTTCCTGCAGTGGATTCCTACCAAGGGTGGTAGAAGAGTGGATGTACCTAGGTTTTTGGGGAACCACTATAGCTCCTTGTGTATTCTAGTTGCTTGAGTATTTTCTTTGCTGTGTGCTGTGATTTTCTTTTTGCTGTCTTAGTTATAAATTATATGCAAGGCACCTTACACTTATATATAAATTAAATCTTAATTGTTTTTCTTGTTTAAACTGTGTAGTTATTTTAAAAATACTCTATTCACCCCCCTCTAGAGTTAAGATAGATCTTACCCTCACTTTCATACTCAACCCCGCTAGCTTTCCCTTCAGCCATTGTACCTCTTTGGAATTTTGCGGTGGCCCCAACTACAAAACTGCCTTTACCTTGTCTAGATTGGGTTCCATACCGGCGGAGGTGAGGAGATGTCCCAGGAATTTCCCCCTGCTTGCCCCGAAGATGCACTTCGAGGGGTTCAGTCTCATTTTGTACTCTCGGAGGGTAGCGAAAGTCTCCTCCAAGTCCCGGAGGTGAGAATCAACGTCGAGGCTTTTGAACATGAGGTCTTCCATATACACCTCCAAGTTTCTTCCCCTTTGCTATTGGAAGACCCTGTCCATCATTTTTTGGTAAGTTGCACCTGCATTCTTTAGCCCGAAGGGCATCATTTTATAGCAATATCACCCATCTCCCGTGATGAAAGAAACGTCTTTGTCATCGGGAGGGTGCATCCTGATTTGATGATATTCTGAAAACGCATCTAGGAAGCTCATTACAGGGAAACCGATGGCTGAATCAACCAGCGCGTCGATCTGAGGTAAGGGGTAACAATCCTTAGGGCATGCTTTATTAAGTAAAGAAAAATCAACACACATCCTCCACCGGCCGTCTCCTTTTTTAACCATTACAACGTTGGAGACCCAGCCGGGGTATTGGATTTCAGATACAAAACCGGCCTTAAGAAGCTTGGCCACCTCCTCTCGAATTGGCTCGGCCAGCCTGTCTGTCGTGGACCTCTTCTTCTGCTGGATGGGGCGAGCCTCTAGATCCAGGTTGAGGCGATGGCAAGCCACGTCGGCGTCAATCCCTGGCATCTTCGCAGCACTCCAAGCGAAGATGTCCACGTTCTTTTGGATGCATTTCAGCATCCTGCCTTGAGCCTCTGGAATCAGACCTCCGCTGACGCAAACCCTCTCTGCCCTGCCGCCGAAAGTGAGAACCTCCATCTCTACCAGCTCTTCCACCGCCTCCAAACAGGACTGCTTCCCCCACTCCTCAGCATCCTCTCCTCCGGGGGTGAAGACTTCTTCCTCGACTTCCTCCACAACCATTGCTTCGGCCGGTCCCTGGACTTCCTTCGCCACTTCTTCTCGGGCGCGGCTCTCCTCCGCTTCCATACCTTCTCTGTCAGCCTCCTGCTCCGCCTCCTCCATCCTCCGCCCCATCTCCTCGGATCCCTCCTGCCAAGAGATAGAGTTCACCACCGTGACGTAGCACTCCCTCGCTACTTTGTGGTCTCCGCGGACCCGGACCTGAACCCCCTCGACGTTGAACTTGAGGCAATGGTGAAAAGACGAGGGGACGCAGCGGAAGGCGCTGATGAGGGGCCTCCCGAAGATGGCGCTGTAGCTAATGGGGGCATCCACAATGACGAATTTGCAATTGCAGGACTGCCCCCCCCCAGAGAAACATTGAGTCCCACCCCTCCTTCGACTTCCTTCCTTTCCCCAGAGAAGCCAAACAGGGGCCCGTCTGAGGCCAATAACCTCCTAGCCTCCACCTTCATTGCGTTGAATGCCTTCTTAAAGATGACGTTGACCGAGCTCCCGTTGTCGATGAGGATCCGGAAGATGGTGAAATCCTCGATGGCCGTCTGGATGACCAACGCATCGCAAAAGGGGTCCTCATGTCCTGACATGTCCTGGACAGAGAACGTGATTCTCTCTTCTGGGGGGGGGGGTCTGGGATGTGGAGCCAACGCTCCTGCGATACATGGTGTGGAGGCTCGGCTTGCGGGAGGCCTCGACCCCTGCCCCCCCTTGGATTGCTCCTATACCTCCCCGGGACCCCACATCTGCCCGGTATTTGCATCTGTCCTCCTCCCTTCGGGGCAGGACTTCTTCGATCCGCACTCCCTGGCGGTCTTGTTGGTGTTACTGCTCCCTGTTTCCCCTTATCTCGAGGAACTCCGGGAACGTGACGGTGGAGTGCCCTTCTTCCTGGTGGAAGTCGCAATACGACAACTCTACCCTGACTTCCCTTCTCCTCCTCCTCGCCGGCCTTCTTCTCTCCCCCATGGCTATGGCCATTGCCTGTTCTTGGTCGGGGAGAGGCGGCCTTTGGCCTCGCCTCCCTCCGGGAGGGTAGAACTGGCCCTGGCCTCCCTGGCGACAGTCCGCTTCGTGGAACCCTCTCCTCGCCCTCTGCTCCTGCCACTCGGGCCTCCATCCTAGCTGATGATTTTGCTCTTGGCGCCCCCAACCGGGCTGCTGCTACTACTGCTGATGCTTCCCATCCCTCTGACGGGGCTCGGCTCTCCTCTCTTCCTGGCCCCTACCTCCTCTGGGCCTCTCCTCTTCCGTAGCCCATTTGGCTAGCTTCTGGGCGAACTCTGGGTTCAATGCCTCCCCGTCGATTTCTCTCGCCGCCCTCTCTATTAACTCATCGTAGGAGAGGGGGAACCCTTTTCAACTCCATGCGAAAGAAACCCTGCTGCAACCCTAGGGTGAAGGCCATCATCAGGGTATGGCTCGACGTCTCTTGGACCTGGGCAACCTCCTCCTGGAAGCGGTCGACGTAGCTTCCCATGGTCTCGTTCATCCCCTACTTGATACGGAACAGGGATTCCGACTCCCTCTTCCTCCTCTTAGAGGCGGTAAATCTCAGCACGAACCCCCGACGTAGATCTTCGAAGCAGTAAATGGAGTTGGACGGCTGCTGATGGAACCACTCTCTCGCCTTCTCCCTAAGGGTAATGGCGAAGAGTCGGCACTTGAATCCGTCCGACATTTGCCGGATTGAGACCACGTCCTCAAACCACTGGACGTACTGGATCGGATCCCCTTTTTCGGTGTAGTAGGACATCTCGGGCTCTCTGAACCCATCCGGGACTGGCGCAGAAGAAACCAATTCACTGAAGGGACTACCTCCACTCACCGGGCGAGTTGGAGGATCTCGCACCCCTAGCTCACCGAACCGGCCGCCGCTCCTCGAGCCTGGGAAGAGCACTCGCCCTGGGAGTTCGGCACCTCGACCTTCTTCAGTGACTTCCTTCCCGGCTCATCTGACGGGGGCCGCCTCGCCGAGTGCCGGGTCCGCGAGGACTGGGATCACCGGGGTCACACTCTCGGCCTGCATGACGAGTGCGAGTCGGACCATGCCGAGCATCTCCTGTCTGAACTCCTCGAACATCCCCGTGGTGGCGAGAGAGGGTGGGGGTGGCGAGTCGGTCCTGTCTGATCCCTGCCCTTCTCCTCCAGTCATTGAACTCGCTGAAGGTTTTCTGAGTTGACCACGCTCCACGCTCACCACACCAAAATGTTGAAACCGAAAATCGGTCTCTGTGGAGTTCAACCCTTGGGGAAGGGGTGGTCGCACTCCTACTTCGCCCCTACAATAAAAATGACAAGAAGAGAAAGAGTGCAAAGGACTAGACCAAGGGCCCGGTGCGGAGGTCCCACCACAATCCCGGAAGATCTCAGAGCGCTTCCCCTCCTTAGCCAAAGAGCCGGGCTATGGCACCTCAGAAAGAACTGGAATACTTGAGACAAGTCGCTTTTTTGAGGTGCCCCCTTGGGTCCTATTTATAGATTTCCGGAAATGGCCTGCAAATAGCCAACCTCCGCTGTTCTAAACAGTTATGTGCAGGCTAGCTGGGTCTGCCAACAGCGTAACTCCGCTGTTCTAACCGGCTATGGGCAGACCAGCCGGGGCAAAATGGTAAAAAAGAAAATACTTCACGGCTGAGGGGCGAGTGGCCCTATGATGGCTGGTACTCGGCAAGGGCGCTGAGTACTGGATAGAGTCGGGTGGAGCCGGTACTCGCCGCCCGGCTTGGCGCTAGGTAAGTGTGAGCTCGGCCTGTCCTACCCGCCCACTATTTGGCGAGCTCTTGCCTCCCGCCAGGACTGACCCGCCAAAAGGCGCGGGTCGGGGCTGACCCGCCTAAGGGCGCAGGCCGAGGGTTGGCCTGCCTGAGGGCGCAGGCCGAGGGCTGGCCCGCCTGAGGGCGCGGGCCGGGGCTGACCCGCCTGATGGCCCAGGTTCCCTCGGCGAACACGGGGTTGTACAACACACACTTCATCACAGGTGCAGGCACGCACGACCACACACCTCGTGCACTCAGGGCACATTCACGGCGAACCGGCCAACGTCAAGTCAATTTAAGCAATAGACGTTCCTGTCTCACCACCGTCCCTTGGACGGCCAACCATATGAGCAATATGTCTCCCTGACATTGGTCACGTCAATTTAAGCCATAGACCGCTGAAGACCCTAATCTATGCCAATGGTTCCGCCGAACGACATAGATCGGGTACGGTTCCGCCTGACCCATGCTCTTACCGCAATGACAATTTAAGCCATATGCGCGGGTCAAGACTCCTCGAGTCCCGTTTCCATCACACAATACACATAACCCGGTTATGTCCAAGTTGACACCCCGGCCACCATGTTGGCAACATCCCGCATTTGCCCAGTTTTCTGGGTGTACCTTGGAGTTAGTGCCCAAGGCTCCCTGTTGCAATCTACCTCGTAGAAAACCCAAAAAACAAACATTCACCCGGAGTCTTCTCCGGTTATTATGCAATCGCAACATCACCGATCCAGACCAACATGTCCAGATTGGCTTCACACAACATGCCTATGTCCGCTGATGGCCGCGGAACAGAGACCTACTGTGGTTGATTCGAAATGGTCAGATTCCGCGGGCCGGTTAGAAGATCGAGTTTTCTAACGAGAGGAGGCAAGCGCACCTATCGCAAGTAGTACTCGGTATTCGGGAACGCGTTGATTATATCTACTCTTCCAGGAACAGTATTATCTTACTAATAGTAAGGTGGGATTTTTTTAGTTTAATTAAAACAGAAAGAAAGAAAGCAGAATTTTACTAAGCTAGTTCGATGACGGGTTAACGCTCGGCATCAAATCGGATTAAGACTAAAATAATTCTTAACAATTATTGAACTTTGTTTTTAATTTAATAAAAGGCACTTGGCCGTGGGGGTTCCAAAAATATGAGCGCACTTATCTCTAGGAATATTGCTCACCTAAACATTAAGACTATTCGACCGATCGTTAGACCGACGAAGGATTCCTCTTAATGCCCGCTTTACGCTAAGAACCCCGCTATTGGGTGGGGAACCCAATCCGGCAGAACTACGTTTCTCCTCTTTCGAGGGGGCGTACGCAGTTCTCTTTACCCAAGGGGGATCGGTCCATAAGTACAGCCTCTCGGCATCGCGTATGGATAACGGAAATAGAGCCCACACATCGATTATGTGGTCCTATGCGTCGTTAACCCGGGGTAAACCTTAAGTCCTTAAATTAAAATAAAAATAAAGTTTTTTAATTATTTCAAATCATTTTTTATGTCCCAATGCTCTTCGATGCTGAAGGCTAAAAGAGATTAGCCACTCATCGGTATGGGGACGGCTTTATGTTTTTAGGTGAAGCGTGAGTGTTAAATTAAGCACTGAACAATTATAAGAGAAAACACGAAAAATAGGACAATTAGATAAATTGAAAGCTAATTGATGTAGGCACTCACGCACACTTCAAAACCATAAAGAAAATTGAATAAAGCAAGCCCTACTCAAATGAGTAGGCGGAAATAAATCCACACACGCACACACTCTTCTTAATTGAAGAAAGCGATAAATAAAGCGGTAAAATTATCTCCTACACGCACACACTCTACATAATTGAGAAAGCGATAAAATTGCAAGTCCCGGCTCAAATGAGTGGGCGGGAGTAAATTTATCTCATACACGCACGCACTCTACTTGAAAGTAAAACACACACACGCACTCTACAGAAATGAAAACACACGCACCCACACAAAGTTTTCCTACTCAAGTGAGTAGGAAGAAAATGAAAGCAGTAAAAAGACAAGTCCCACTCAAACGAGTGGGCGGGAAATGAAAGCAGAGCGCCATTTAACTCTTAACGAGTAGGCAGAAATAAATGCATACGCACACACGCACTCTACAGAAATGAAATAAAGCAGTAAAACCTAACTCATACACGCACACACACTTGCAAAAATGAGAAAAACAAAGAGCTCAGAAAATTTAAACGACTGCATTTCTACCGCTAGAATGCGGCAGAAATGCATAAAAAGTGAAAATAAAAATTAACCGGAGCGAAAAGTTTTGCAAATAAACGCAAAATGGAAGTACTCGAAAAATTAATACAACTGCATTTCTACCGCTAGAATGCGGTAGAAATGCATAAAAAGATGAAATAAAAATTAACCGGACTAAAAGTTTTGAAATTAAAAAGTTAAAATGAAGTGAGCGAAAAATTATAACGACTACATTTTTATTCATAAGTTTTTATAAAACCTCCAAAAAATTGAGAATAAAACTAAAAAGGAACGAGTTCCTAAGAGCCTAAGTTAAAGAAAATAAAAACGAACACTTTTAGGGGAGTTTTTATAAAACCTATATGAATAAAAATGATAAAGAAGAAAAAGCTAAAGTTAAAAAGTGCGGGAAATGAAAACTAGACGGACGGCACAACGGCTAGAAATGCCGATAAATCCTAAGTCTAACTAAGTAATGAAAGCTAAAAAGATGAAAACATAAAAGAAATACAAAAAGTTGAACGAAAAATTGCTTAAATAGGCGCATTCAAATGGAGTATTCATACAAATTAAGAGAGAAAAATTCATATTTTATTAAAGTAAAAACCCTAATACAAACTAAGAGAGAGAGAGAGGGGGGAGAAATTCTCCTTACATAAGTATGGAATCCAATTGGGCAGCACCTCCCCTAAGCAAAGTGGTCAAAAAAGTGGACAAAATAAGCTTCATGGAAGCTCTTATTTATAGGCAAATTTTCGGGTTGGTCACGCCCTAGGTCACGGGCGTGACAGGGGGGCGTGTCACTACTATTCATGAGCTGATCGGTTGACTTGACTGGAGCTTTGACTTCGGCTGAAAACGTGGCGGTCACGCCCCAGGTCACGGGCGTGACAGGTGTCAGTCACGGGCGTGACTAGGGCTTGACGGGGAGCTGGCTCTGGGGATTTGACGCGAGCTTTGACTTCGGGGCGGTCCACGTGGCGGACACGGGCGTGACACGAATTTCACGGGCGAGTATGGTGGGCGTGACTTGGACAGCTGGCAGCTCGATGTCGGCAGCGTTGACAGTTGACGAAGCGTTGAGTGCCGACATCGACACGGGCGTGACGGATCTTGGACACGGGCGTGACATGAAGGCGTTGAGTCTTGAACAGTGAAATCGTTGAGTGTCGACTCGATGATGGCGTTGAGTGCCTGACACGCCCGTGTCGGGGGGTGACACGGGCGTGACTAGGCTGAAAAAATATTTTTCTGAAAAAATTCAGAAAAACAAAAAATGCTAAGTTAGAATATATTTTTATAAAAAGAAGCAATTTTATTGAACAAAACAAACTAAAAAAGCAGAAAATAAAGTAAAACAACAAAATAAATACACTATAAAATGGATATATTTACAACTCATCAAATACCCCCATACTTAAGCTTTTGCTATTCCAGAGCAAAAGTTTGAGGTGAACTTATAAGGAATAATAAAAAACTCTAAGTTCTACTACCGCTAAATTAATTATAAGAGAGATCAAATAAAAATATACGGGGTATAAGAGTTAAGTCCTAAAATTATTTAGATGATTTAAACAGGGCAAAAGTTTTGGCCAAAAGACTTCTTGATGTAATCAAATAGAAAGCAATAATTGTATTGATTAGATTAACAGAAAATAGTTTGGAGTTATACGAACTTTAGCTTATAGGAGTGTTATCGGAAATAATGCAATTTACGAAATATGCTCTCAAAAAGATTTTTGAATTAATTCTAGAGTCATGAAATTGGCTAAGGGGGGTTGATGTTGGTTTATGAAGATGCTTGGATTTTGAGGCGAGGTTATTTTTCTCGAACCTCCAATTTTTTTGATTTGGATGTTAAAGGAAAACGAAATCTTATTTTCCTTAACATAAAATTTCTTCTTCTTCATAAATAAAAATAACCCAATGTATATGTGTTGGAGTAATGAATTTTATCCTCTTACTCCGTAACGTATAATCTTTTAAATTATTGGGTGCCTATGTTTACGGAATGAAATCTTATTCCCATTGACATAAGATCTTTTTCTTTTTGGGGAAATAAATTTTTATCATACCAAGTAGGTTATGATAGGATAGGTAAGGGGAGAAAAGAGAACTAGATTTTTAATTGAAAAATAATTGAGAGCAACCTTTATAAATTGTACGTTCCAATTTTTCAGAAAGCTAAAAGCAGGCATAATTGAATTCTATAGTCGTTATTTTCTAACATGGTACACATGCTCCTATCTATGAAAAATTAGAAGTAGTGCCTAAAACGAGTCCCCTATTTTTAACAAAGTATAATAAATTCTTTAAAACTTAACCCCGGCTATTTAGATTTTTCAATCTATAATTAACAAACGAATACTGAACAAAGAATTGATCAAATTCGCATATAAATAAACTCAAAACGGAAGTTTTGGATAACAAGAAACTTAAGAATGAAATGTTTGATTTATTTGTTTCAAAACTTACATAAAAAATTTTTTGTTGTTTTTTTTTGTTTTTTTTTTTGAAGTTATGCCTTTTTTTTGTATTTTTGTATTTATTTCTTTAATATATACATACTAAAAAGAAAGAAAAAAAAAGAAAATGAATTTTTTTTTGGATTTTTAAGTTTTGTGAATTTTTTTGTATTTTTAATGAAATTTTCATTCTATTTACAAAAATTTGGGAAAAAGAAAAAATATTTACAAGGATGAGAGGGAAAAAGGGAGAGGGGAAAGAGAAAGAATATTTACAAAAAGTATTTACAAAAATTATTTACAAAAATATTTACAAGAATATTTACAAAAATATAAACTAGGTAGCCGCGAGATAACTCGTTATGTGGATGGCTCGATGAGCCGGATCTCGCGGACCGAGTTAAAAATAAGTCAAAGTTTCAAAAATGGAACTTCAAAAATTTTTAATTAAAATTTTTTTGATTTTTTGTGTTATATATTTTTTTTGAAGTTTTTTTTTTTGTTTTTTTTTTTTTTTTGTTTTATTTTGTTTTATTTTGTTTTTTTTGTAAGCGAAAAAGAAAGTACGAAAATACGAAACGAAAACACCCCCATACTTAGATCCAACATTGTCCCCAATGTTGTATGCTAAGCATGAGGAACAAGACAGCAGGTATATGTACAAAAAAGGAAAAAGAGGGGGGCAGAAAACCTCCCTGATCCGCGCACGGGGAAGCCCATTAGAAACCCTGCATTTATTAGAAAAATAGAAAACATAATAAATAAAGACGGAAAAAAGATAGCCGTGGGGTTCCTCCCAGGAGCGCTTTATTTATAGTCGCGTAGCTTGACTATAGTGGCGGGTTTATATATGGAGAAGGGTTATGGTTTCGCTCCTACTGATCACAGGGTCGCCCGCTATATAAGACTAACCGATTACCGTTCACCTTAAAAGTGCCTTTTTCGGGGTGGGAGACGAGTACGGTCCCATATGGCCAAACCTCTTCAACCTTGAAGGGGACGAACCATCGCGATTTTAGCTTACCCGGGAAAAGCCTAAGACGTGAATTGAAAAGAAGGACTAGATCGCCCGGAGAAAAGATTTTTGGGGTTTTAATTTTTCGATCGTGATAAAACTTAGAACGCTCCTTATAGAACTTATTGCTCTCGTAAGCGTTCGCACGCCATTCATCGAGCACATTTAGTTGCAGTTTTCTATTCTGAGCGGCTAAGTTAGAGTCGAGGTTTAAGAGTTTTAATGCCCAAAGTGCACGGTGCTCCAGTTCTACGCTTTGCCATAGACTAATCGAAACGGGGTACAACCGGTAGCGGTTTTGTACACCGTACGATACGCCCATAACGCGTCGTCGAGCTTAGCGGACCAATCTTTCCTATTAAGTGAAACGGTTTTTTCTAATATGCGTTTTATCTCTCGATTTACTACCTCAACTTGGCCACTTGTTTGCGGGTGGTAGGGGGTGGCAAGCTTGTGCGTGACTCCGTATTTAGCTAACGTCTTAGCCATTAGAGCGTTACAGAAATGCGTTCCCCTATCACTAACAATAGCGCGAGGCGTGCCGAAGCGAGAAAATAATTTTTTTAGAAATGTAACGACGACTCGCGCATCGCTGGTGGGGAGAGCTTGCGCTTCCGCCCACCGTGATACGTAGTCGACCGCCACTAGAATATACATATTTTTATAAGAAGGAGGTAGGGGGCCAACAAAATCTATGCCCCATAAATCGAAAACTTCGCATTCTAAAAACATATTTTGGGGCATCTCGTCGCGACGTGAGATGTTACCCGACCGCTGATAGCTATCGCATGCGCGCACAAAATTGTGCGCGTCTTTGAAGAGAGTGGGCCAAAAGTAGCCCGCCTCTAGCGCCTTCCTAGCGGTCCGGTTGGCTTGATAGTGCCCCCCGGCTGGACCCTCGTGGCAGTGCCTCAATATCTATGTGCACTCCACTCCCGCGACGCATCTTCGAACCGCTTGGTCCGCGCAGATACAGAAAAGAAAGGGGTCATCCCAAAAGAAATTTTTCAAGTCGGAAAAGAATTTCTTCTTTTGATGACTTGAAAAATCTTTTGGAAGTACCCGCGCGACTAAGTAGTTCGCAAAATCTGCGAACCAAGGAGAAGATGACGAAGACGAATGAATGGCGAGAAGGCGTTCCTCGGGGAATCTGTCATTTATTTCAGATTCGACGAGCGCTTCCGCACCCAGATTTTCTAGACGGGAGAGGTGGTCTGCCGCTAGATTCTCC
The DNA here is from genome assembly GCA_039513925.1 of Platanthera zijinensis. NCBI lineage: Eukaryota > Viridiplantae > Streptophyta > Magnoliopsida > Asparagales > Orchidaceae > Platanthera > Platanthera zijinensis. Next base: position 92,078,659 of record CM077082.1, read on the forward strand.
GCGCCCTTCTTATCTCGGATCTCCAAGTCAAACTCTTGTAGGAGGAGAATCCATCGAAGAAGGCGGGGCTTCGCGTTGGCTTTAGCTAATAGATATTTAAGGGCGGAGTGATCAGTAAAAACGATAACTTTAGATAGCGTAAGGTACGAGCGAAACTTATCGAAAGCGAAAACGATGGCTAAGAGTTCCTTTTCCGTCGTCGTGTAATTCACTTGTGCGGAAGTGAGCGTCTTGCTAGCGTAATAAATAGGATGAAAATGTTTTTCTACGCGTTGGCCAAGAACGGTGCCTAAGGCAATATCACTAGCGTCGCACATGATTTCGAACGGAAGGGACCAATTAGGGGCCACTAGAATCGGAGAATTGATAAGTTCTTGTTTTATAAAATTAAAAACAGACTCGCAATCGCTACTAAAGACAAAAGGTGATTCCTTTTCCAAGAGGTGAGTAAGCGGCTTTGTTATTTTTGAAAAATCTTGAATGAAGCGCCTATAAAAGCCCGCGTGGCCTAAGAAACTCCTAATGGATTTTATGTTTGTCGGCTGAGGAAGTTTTTCTATGATTTCAACTTTGGCCTTATCGACCTCTATCCCCTTAATCGAAATCTTATGGCCGAGGACCAAACCTCCTCGAACCATAAAGTTACACTTTTCCCAATTTAAAACAAAATTCGTGTCCTCGCATCGCTGGAGGACACGATCAAGATTACGAAGACAGTCCGGGAATGAGCATCCGAATACAGAAAAGTCATCCATAAATATTTCCATAATATCTTCTACTAGCTCACCAAAAATTGCTAGCATACATCTTTGGAATGTAGAAGGCGCATTGCAGAGGCCAAATGGCATTCTTCGATAGGCGAAGGTGCCAAATGGGCCAGTAAAAGTTGTTTTCTCTTGGTCTTCGGGGGAAATAGGGATTTGGAAAAACCCCGATAAACCGTCGAGAAAACAATAAAAAGGATGACCGGAAAGACGCTCAAGAATTTGGTCAAGGAACGGTAGTGGAAAATGGTCTTTGCGGGTGGCATCATTAAGTTTGCGATAATCGATGACCACACGCCAACCCGTAACAGTACGAGTTGGGACGAGCTCGTTGTGCTCATTCGCCACTACGGTTAGACCGCCATTCTTGGGCACGACATGAATGGGACTAACCCATGCACTATCAGAAATGGGATAAATAATCCCCGCATCTAATAATTTAATTATCTCAACTTTCACGACGTCTTTCATGTTTGGGTTAAGACGCCGCTGCGGCTGAATGGTTTTGCGGCAATTATCGTTTAAGAAAATTTTGTGAGTGCAGAAAGAAGGGTTAATCCCCTTTAGGTCAGAAATTTGCCACGCAATTGCGTGACGATGTTTAAGCAAAACCTCCAATAAATCGGAGGTCTCCGAATCACTTAAATACGAAGAAATGATTACCGGGAGTGTATCATTTTTCCCCAAAAAGGCGTATTTTAGGGATTCGGGTAATGGTTTGAGTTCTAGGATGGGCGGTTTTTCTAGTGAGGTTTTAGTGCTAATGTCTTTTGAACCAATTGGTTCAAAAGGCATATTCGTAGACTCGTCCTCATCGCAATAAAAATTTTCGAGCGAGAAAATATTTTCGTTTAAAAACTCGGACTCAAAAATCGGAGAAGAACAATCTCCATAAAAAGAATCTAAAGAATAGCAGAAATCGTCGCTCGGCAATGAGTATTCCATAGAGGAGTTAATAGAAAAAGTAACTTGGTCGTCGCCTACCCGAAGGAGAAGCTGACCATTACTTACATCAATTAACGCACGTGAGGTCGCGAGGAAAGGGCGACCAAGTATTATTGGTACGTTGGCGTCTTCCTCGATGTCCAAGATGACGAAGTCCACCGGGAAGGTGAACTTGTCGACTCGGACAAGGACATCCTCAACAACCCCGATGGGGAACCTAACCGAGCGATCCGCTAATTGGATGCGCATATTGGTAGGAGCAGGAGTACCCAAACCTAAACGCAGAAAGAGCGAGAACGACATCAAATTAATGCTCGCGCTTAAGTCTGCCAAGGCGTATTTTACAAATACATCGCCAAAAAGGCACGGGATGGAGAACCTTCCCGGGTCGTTTTGTTTTAAGGGCAATTTACTAGTAAGAGCCGCCGAGCAGACAGCGTTGAGAGATATATACGAAATATCCTCTAGTTTGCGTTTATTAGAAAGTAGTTCTTTTAAAAATTTCGCATATTTAGGCATTTACGAGATAGCCTCGCAAAAAGGAACATTAATATGAATTTGTTTAAGTAATAAAATAAATTTTTCATATTGCGCGTTTACTCGCTCATTATCTAACTTATACGGTAGGGCAACGCCTTGTTTAAAATAGTTTTATCGTTAAAAATCGGTAAGGGTTGCGTAATCGAAGAAGAGGGAAGAGGGGTCGGAGGTGAAATATGTACCTGAGGATCGATCCGTTTTGGATCGACCACCTCCTTACCGCTACGGAGGGTTATAGCGTTGGCGGTTTCCCTTGGATTGGGCTCCGTGTTCCCTGGCAGTGCCCCCATGGCGCGTTCTGACATAAGTCGCGCCAGCTGTCCAACTTGGAGTTCTAAATTTTTTAGCGATCCGGTGATGTTCCGGATATTAGACTCGTTGGACGCGACATAACGATTAAAATTTTCCTCCACCGGGGATGGCTTCATAGGAGGGGGAGGAGGAAATGTTGGCGCAAAAGGAGGGGGAGGGGGACGCTGCGCGTTGTTCGGGTTGCTCCAGGAGAAATTCGGATGGTTCCTCCCACCCGGATTATAGTGGCTACTATAAGGGTTGTTTTGAAATGAGGGACGCACCGAATTTCCCATGTAGTCCACGAATTCGTCGACTACGCAGACGTTGGAGGGGGGGGGGGAGAAAACAAGGCGGAGTGGAGGAGACAACAGAAATCTCCGCCACCTGCTTAGTTAGCCTTTCCACTTGGAGGGCTAGCTGAGCAGTGGCATCCACTTCAAAAATGCCCGCCTGCTTAGGGCGTGCCCGCGGGACATTCCACTGGTAGGCGTTCACCGCCATTTCCTCAAAAAGGTCCTGGGCGGCCTCGGGGGTCTTATTGTTCAGAGTGCCCCCGGCAGCCGCGTCAATCATTTGACGCGTCTGACTATTCAGTCCATTATAAAAAATTTGTACCTACAACCACGTTGGCAGAGCGTGGTGTGGGCACCGGCGGAGGAATTCCTTAAAGCGTTCCCAAGTCTCGTAAAGAGACTCGGAGTCGTTTTGGACGAACGAAGATATGTCCGCCCGCAGTCTTGCAGTTTTCGCGGGCGCAAAATACTTCGTAAGGAATTTCTCGGCCAATTCCGCCCAGGACGTGATGGATCCCCGCGGGAGGGAGAGTAACCACGCCTTAGCCTTGGACTTAAGAGAGAAGGGAAAAAGGCGCAAACGAATGGCGTCATCAGTGACACCATTAATTTTAAAAGTATCGCAAATTTCAAGAAAATTAGACAAGTGATTGTTGGGGTCCTCATCCGGCAGTCCGTCGAACTGCACGGCATTTTGGATCATTTGAATCACACTTGACTTAATTTCAAAATTATTGTTGGCCACAGCGGGCCGAACAATACTCGACCCCGTATCATCCAAGTTAGGCCGAGCGTAATAAGACATAGTACGCTCGGCCGGTTGGGAATTATTCGGGTCGGCCATAGAAGAAGAAGAGGGTTCTCCGATAGATTCTGCGGGGTCTAAAAAGGGAATTCGACGGAGAGATCGGATACGCGCAAGAGAGCGGTCGATCTCGAGGTCGAATTCAAGATTTTCAGAACTCGAAGGTTGTCCACGGGTCATGCACCCAAAAAAAAATGAAAGGGGGAAGGATTTTTTTTTTTTTTTTGTATAAAATTTTTTATTTGAAAATAAAGTAAAATTAATAGAGTCCCAGATTCAATATAACAACCGGATTCCCCGGCAACGGCGCCAAAAACTTGATGGCCGCGGAACAGAGACCTACTGTGGTTGGTTCGAAATGGTCAGATTCCACGGGCTGGTTAGAAGATCGAGTTTTCTAACGAGAGGAGGCAAGCGCACCTATCGCAAGTAGTACTCGGTATTCGGGAAAATACCGAGGTCGTATTATTCTCGGGGACGCGTTGATTATATCTACTCTTCCAGGAACAGTATTATCTTACTAACAGTTAGGTGGGATTTTTTTAGTTTAATTAAAACGGAAAGAAAGAAAGCAGAATTTTACTAAGCTAGTTCGATGACGGGTTAACGCTCGGCATCGAATCGGATTAAGACTAAAATAATTCTTAACAATTATTGAACTTTGTTTTTAATTTAATAAAAGGAACTTGGCCGTGGGGGTTCCAGAAATATGAGCGCACTTATCTCTAGGAATATTGCTCACCTAAACATTAAGACTATTCGACCGATCGTTAGACCGACGAAGGATTCCTCTTAATGCCCGCTTTACGCTAAGAACCCCGCTATTGGGTGGGGAACCCAATCCGACAGAACTACGTTTCTCCTCTTTCGAGGGGGCGTACGCAATTCTCTTTACCCAAGGGGGATCGGTCCATATGTGCAGCCTCTCGGCGTCGCGTATGGATAACGGAAATAGAGCCCACACATCGATTATGTGGTCCTATGCGTCGTTAACCCGGGGTAAACCTTAAGTCCTTAAATTAAAATAAAAATAATGTTTTTTAATTATTTCAAATCATTTTTTATGTCCCAATGCTCTTCGATGCGAAGGCTAAAAGAGATTAGCCACTCATCGGTATGGGCACGGCTTTATATTTTTAGGTGAAGCGTGAGTGTTAAATTAAGCACTGAACAATAATAAGAGAAAACACGAAAAATAGGACAATTAGATAAATTGAAAGCTAATTGATGAGGCACTCACGCACACTTCAAAACCATAAAGAAAATTGAATAAAGCAAGCCCTACTCAAATGAGTAGGCGGAAATAAATGCACACACGCACACACTCTTCTTAATTGAAGAAAGCGATAAATAAAGCGGTAAAATTATCTCCTACACGCACGCACTCTACATAATTGAGAAAGCGATAAAATTGCAAGTCCCGGCTCAAATGAGTGGGCGGGAGTAAATTTATCTCATACATGCATGCACTCTACTTGAAAGTAAAACACACACACGCACTCTACAGAAATGAAAACACACGCACCCACACAAAGTTTTCCTACTCAAGTGAGTAGGAAGAAAATGAAAGCAGTAAAAAAACAAGTCCCACTCAAACGAGTGGGCGGGAAATGAAAGCAGAGCGCCATTTAACTCTTAACGAGTAGGCGGAAATAAATGCATACGCACACACGCACTCTACAGAAATGAAATAAAGCATTAAAACCTAACTCATACACGCACACACACTTGCAAAAATGAGAAAAACAAAGAGCTCAGAAAATTTAAACGACTGCATTTCTACCGCTAGAATGCGGCAGAAATGCATAAAAAGTGAAAATAAAAATTAACCGGAGCGAAATTTTTTGCAAATATACGCAAAATGGAAGTACTCGAAAAATTAATACAACTGCATTTCTACCGCTAGAATGCGGTAGAAATGCATAAAAAGATGAAATAAAAATTAACCGGACTAAAAGTTTTGAAATTAAAAGCTAAAATGAAGTGAGCGAAAAATTATAACGACTACATTTTTATTCATAAGTTTTTATAAATCTCCAAAAAATTGAGAATAAAACTAAAAAGGAACGAGTTCCTAAGAGCCTAAGTTAAAGAAAATAAAAACGAACACTTTTAGGGGAGTTTTTATAAAACCTATATGAATGAAAATGATAAAGAAGAAAAAGCTAAAGTTAAAAAGTGCGGGAAATGAAAACTAGACGGACGGCACAACGGCTAGAAATGCCAATAAATCCTAAGTCTAACTAAGTAATGAAAGCTAAAAAGATGAAAACATAAAAGAAATACAAAAAGTTGAACGAAAAATTGCTTAAATAGGCGCATTCAAATGGAGTATTCATACAAATTAAGAGAGAAAAATTCATATTTTATTAAAGTAAAAACCCTAATACAAACTAAGAGAGAGAGAGGGGGGAGAAATTCTCCTTACATAAGTATGGAATCCAATTGGGCAGCACCTCCCCTAAGCAAAGTGGTTAAAAAAGTGGACAAAATAAGCTTCCTGGAAGCTCTTATTTATAGGCAAATTTTCGGGTTGGTCACGCCCTAGGTCACGGGCGTGACAGGGGGGCGTGTCACTACTATTCATGAGCTGATCGGTTGACTTGATTGGAGCTTTGACTTCGGCTGAAAACGTGGCGGTCACACCCCAGGTCACGGGCGTGACAGGTGTCAGTCACGGGCGTGACTAGGGCGTGACGGGGAGCTGGCTCTGGGGATTTGACGTGATCTTTGACTTCGGGGCGGTCCACATGGCGGACACGCGCGTGACACGAATGTCACGGGTGTGTACGGTGGGCGTGACTTGGACAGCTGGCAGCTCGATGTCGGCAGCATTGACAGTTGACGAAGCGTTGAGTGCCGACATCGACACGGGCGTGACGGATCTTGGACACGGGCGTGACATGAAGGCGTTGAGTCTTGAACAGTGAAATCGTTGAGTGTCGACTCGATGATGGCATTGAGTGCCTGACACGCCCGTGTCGGGGGGTGACACGGGCGTGACTAGGCCGAAAAAATATTTTTCTGAAAAAATTCAGAAAAACAAAAAATGCTAAGTTAGAATATATTTTTATAAAAAGAAGCAATTTTATTGAACAAAACAAACTAAAAAAGCAGAAAATAAAGTAAAACAACAAAATAAATACACTATAAAATGGGTATATTTACAACTCATCATCCGCTTTCGCATACGAACTCTACACAAGGGGGACTTTACATATCTACCCCAAGGAACGCCTCAACTCATCGCACACTCGCGTGAGAGGGCTTCCCATGTAAAGGAAAAGAGGACTTCACATGTCCTAGGATGAGAATCGTTATCCTAGCGTTCTTCCTCCGCGCCATGGAAATCTATGCAGATGGAAAGCACCGCAATCTCCTCGCCTCCACGGATCCGAAGTCGGCTCGCAATTTGGAGCTCCGAAGCTCCGCCGGTGACCGGATCTAGCCCTTCTTCCTCCTCCTTGCTCTCCCTTCTCTCTAGATTTTAGAGAGAGACCCACTCAAGAGAAATGAGGGTTTCTAAACCCTATTCCCGGGTTTAAACCCTCAGACCCAACCCCCAGCCGTCGGATCCCATAGCAAAGAAACGAACGGTCACGATCGGGGCTTGAAATACAAAAAATTGGGCCTAACACGGGTTGCAACACGGCCATGTGCATGGCCATGTCACTCATTCGCCGTCACAAGAAATTGCCGACCAGAACACGGCCTCTGACACGGCAACCGACACGCCCGTGTCATAATGTGACACGCCCGTGTCATGGCCCGTGTCACGACCCGTGTGCAAAATCCACAATTCTCCCGAGAAGGACACGACCATGAGACACACCTGTGTCACATACCGTGTGCTAGATATGCCCTAGGACATGCCCGTATCCCAGGCTGTGTAATCTCCTTAGCACAAAACCACAACCTGCCTGAGCAGAATACGCCCTGGTACACGCCCGTGTCCCAGGCCCTTGGCCTCACTTGACACGCCCCGGGACACGCCCGTGTCCCAGGCCGTGTCACCTGCTCCAAGTCCCAGACTTGGCTTAAAAAGTCACCCATCCCTCTTTTGAGTTTCAGGGTGTTACAACTCTCTCCCTCTTAAAAGAATTTTGCCCACGAAATTACTAAAGGAAAGAAAACGGAAAACTTTTAGCGGTACCTGAGCGGAATAACTCCGGGTACTCCTCTAGCATGGTTTGCTCCCGTTCCCAAGAGAGCTCCTCCCGACCGCAATTGTCCCACCGGACCTTGACCATCCGGATCTCCTTGTTACGGAGTCTCTTGACCTCAAAGTCCTCAATATGAATAGGCTTGACCTTAGTCGTCAACCCTTCATCCACCGACACTTGATTCACTACGATCACCTGTGAACGCTCTTGCACCGCCTTCCGTAATACAAAAATGTAAAACACATCGTGTAGTCCACTCAACTCCGCCGATAGCTTCAACCGATAAGCCGCTTTGCCGACCCGCTCCAAAATCTCAAAGGGTCCAAGGTATCTTGGGCTCATCTTCTTTAAGCGTCTCACCCGCGAAACACCCTTGAACGGCTTTATCTTCAAGTACACCCAATCACCGACCGCGAACTCCACGTTCCGGTGCTTGGCATTGTAGTACTTAGCTTGCCTGTCCTGAGCGATCAGCAAATGCTCACGAATGATCCGCACTAGAGATGTAGCATTCTCCTCCTCCTGCTTCTTGTACAACCTTGCCTCACCTATTTCTAGCCATGATAACGGCGTGCGACACTTCCTACCATACAAGGCCTCGAAGGGCGCCATTTGAATACTCGCCTGGTAGCTGTTGTTGTACGCAAACTCCACCAAATACAGGTGGTCTTCCCAATGCTTCCTGAAGTATAAAACACACATGCGAAGCATGTCCTCCATAGTTCTGTTGACCCTCTTGGTTTGCCCACCCGTCTGCGAATGGAAGGCTATGTTGCAACTTCAATTTAGTCCCCAACATCTGTTGTACCATCCTCTAATCATTGGACGTAAAACGCTCATCGCGATCACTCACGATGCTGCGGGGCACACCGTGCAGTCTGACTATATTATCCACATATAGCTTCGCCAGTCACTCCACTGAATCATCGTTCCTATGCGGAATAAAGTGCGACACCTTTGTTAACCGGTCTACGATCACTCATATGGCGTCATTCACTTTCTGCGACCTTGGCAAGCAATGCAAAAAGTCCATTGATATGTCGTCGAACTTCCATTCTGGAATAGACAAGGATTTCAAGAATCCTCCAAGCTTTTGGCACTCCGCCTTTACCAATGCGCACGTTTGACACTTATCCACAAACAGTGCTACGTCCTTCTTGAGCCGTGGCCACCAAAACAGCTTCTTTAGGTCCCGGTACATCTTCGTGCTCCCTTGGTGGATTGAGTACTTGGTATTATTAGCCTCGTACATCAACTCCGCCCGAAGATTTCCCCCGCTTGGGACACACAAATGATGGTCCTTCCTTAACAGCCCATCCCTAACTGAAAACTGGGAATTCGACCCATCCAACGCTGCATCCATAAGCTCCTTCATGCTACAATCCAACTCTAATGCCTGCCGAACATGATCAGCCAGGTCATACTTAACTTTCGTCCAGTTCAACAATGCTTTAGCACTAGACTGCTTGTCCACGCAATAGAACTCCAACGCCTCCAACTCTCGAATTAGCCTCTCATCGTGCACCGACGACCAGTTGGCTTGGGCAGGTGCCCTGTGACTCAACGCATCCGCAACTGCATTGCCTTTGCCGGGTACATAATGAATCTTGAAAGTATAGTCCCCCAGGAACTCCATCCATCCCCGCTGTCTCATGTTCAGATTCTTCTGATCCAATAGGTATGTCAGGCTCTTATGGTCGGTATAAATATCGACCTTAACGTCGTACAAGTAGTGTCTCCGGAACTTAAGCGCAAATATCACGGCTGCAAGCTCCAAGTCATTGATCGGATAATTCCTTTCGTGCACTTTTAGCTGACGCGATCCATAAGCTATAACATTACCATGCTGCAGCAACATGCAGCCCAAACCACTACCTGAGGAATCACTATAAATCTCGAAGCCCTTAGTCCCACTTGGCAAACTTAGCACTGGCGCCGTGGTAAACCATCCCTTCAGCTCCTCAAACTCTTGCACGCACTCCTGTGTCCACAAGAACTTCTGATCCTTCCTTGTCAAATTCGTGAGAGGTAACGCTATCCGCGAGAAGTTCTCTACGAAGCGCCTGTAATAGCTGGCAAGCCCAAGAAAACTATAGACTTCCGCTACCAAAGACAACACAGGCCACTCCTGTATCGCAAGAATCTTCGCCGGATCCCCCGCTATACCTTCCCCACTTATAATATGACCAAGGAATGCTACTGAGGGTAGCCAGAACTCACATTTGGAGAATTTTGCATAGAGTTCATTCCTTCTCAGCGTCTCCAAGACTAGATGCAGATGCTTGAAGTGATCTTCTTCACACTGCGAGTACACCAATATGTCGTCAATGAAGACGATCACAAAACGGTCTAGGTACTCTCGGAACGTCATGTTCATCAAATCCATAAAAACCGATGGCGCATTCGTCAGTCCAAACGGCATGACTGTGAACTCGAAGTGCCCATACCTTGTGCTGAATGCCGTCTTCGGGATATCACACTCCCTTATCCTCAGCTGATAATACCTAGACTTCAGATCCAACTTGGAATATACCGATGATCCGACTAACTGATCGAAGATATCATCAATCCTTGGGATCGGGTATTTATTCTTCTCCGTTATCTTGTTCAACTCCCTGTAGTCGATACATAGCCGCAAACTCCCGTACTTCTTCTTAATGAAGAGGGCCGGTGCGCTCCAAGGAGACGAGCTCGGACACACATACCCTTGATCCATTAACTCCTCTAGTTGAACCTTCAATTCCGCAATCTCCTTAGGCGCCAACCTATAAGGAGAACGTGACACAGGTTTGGCATCTTGCACTAGCTTGATAGTGAAATCAATTTCTCGCTGCGGTGGGGCTCTAGGAAGATCGCCCGAGAACGCGTCGGGGTACTCACATACCACTGGGATACTATCCAAAGTGGCCTTAGGGTTTACAGCCTCCACTAATGTGAAGAACAGCTCTGCTCTAGCACGAACCGCCTTCACCACCTGAAGAGCAGACATCAGTGTCTTGCTCGACCCCTTTAGTCCCGCAAACGTCATCTCCTGCCCAACACCCAGCTTGACCTCCTTACGGTTGCAATCGATACAAGCCTTTTGCTCCGAAATCCAATCCATACTAAAGATGACATCGAACTCTGCCAGCAGCAGCAATGACGCTAGCAAGTCGAACTCTTGGCTTCCAATAAGAACCTTCATGGCGTAAACTCTATCCGCACGCATCGAACACCCATTCGGTAGCAACACATCCAATCTGTCCTTTGCCATCGAAGAAGGGACTCCGATGCGCGTTACGAAACTTTTAGACATAAAGGAGTGTGAAGCACCCGTATCAAAAAGTCTCGCGTCGGACTACCGCCAATCAGAACAAAGCCTATACAACAGTATTAAGCTAACAAGCACTGAGTAACAGTATTTAAAGCTAACTTGCTATAAATTAGACCGTACCTATCAACACGTCAGCCTGTTTAATGGCCTCTGCTGGCCCAAGTTATAGACTCTCAGTTGATTTGGAGCATAGTTGGACGCGATTGACTCCACCGTCTTGCCCTTCTCTTCATTGGTGGCTCCTTGCTTTCTCTCGGACTTCGGACGTCCGCTCCAACAGTCACGGGAAAAATGCCCCGTATTTCCACAAGTATAACAAGCGCCCGAGGTTCGATTGGTAGATGCCCCCGAGGCACCTAAAGAAGTGGTTGGACCCGACATCTTAGCCTTCTTATAGAACTTACGATATCCAGACTTCGAAGTAGTCGGCACTTTAAACTCCGATTTCTTGCCACCAGATTCCTTCTTCGCTTGAACATTCTTCATGTCCTTTTCCAAGGACCGGGCCGAGTTGACCAAGGTCATGAAACCCTATGCCATAGGCCCCGAAAGTAACAATCTCAGATAATCTCTTAACCCTTCATAGAAGCGGTTCGTCTTTCCCTCCTCATCGGCAAAGGTAGCGCTAGCGTATCTTCCCAAATGAGTGAACTCGTGGAGATACTCGTCCACGGTGCTATCTCCTTGCACCAACTTTTGAAACTCATTTTCCAACGCGATCCTCTGCGCTGAGGGGAGGTATCGAGCAAAAAACAACCTCGAAAATTCTCCATAGAGACATCAACCAACTTCCTTCCCCTCAGGTGGTGTAGCTCAAGCCCTTCCCACCATAACCTCGCATCCCCGTCCAACAAGAACGTTGCAATCGTGGTCTTCGGCCACTCTTCAGTTTCCATTGCTGTCAGCACTCTCTTGACTCTCGATAGCCAATCCTCTGCCTGAGTCGGGGTTCCCATTCCCGAGAACACTGGCGGATGGAAACCCATAACATGCCTAAGTTTCTTTTCAGTTGCTCTTCGAGGAAACTCCAGCTCCACCATCACCTGTTCTAACCCCCTAGGCTCTGCCGCTTGGAGCGTTACATGCTTCATAGCAGGAGCAGGCTGCTGCACCTGCCTCGCAGGCTGCGTATTGATCATTGCAAGTACAGCTTCCGCCACCAATGTAATGGTCTCGGCTGAAGGAGGTGTTGCAGGTGCATCATTTGGTGCGATGCTTGCCTCAGAACCTGGCCGTTCCGACGGTCTAACACCACTTCTGGTCACCTATAATTGTGCCACACACCGATAAGCGACCAACAATATTGCAAACAATAATTATAGGAACACGCAAGTTCCTCAAACATGTGTATTTTCATTCCTAAGTGGACATTCATGGGTTCTTTTCATGTTATAATGATGACACAAACAACCGTGCTCACCACCCCTTAAAGTGAATTTGCCCATGAATTCATTTAAGCTAGACCGAAACCGGTACTCTGATACCAATTTGTAACACCCATATCTGTCACAAAACATATAGCAGTAGGTCCGGCCGGGGCCCGACGCCATATACTACAGACAGACTGGTTGGTTACTTATTGAAACCATTCAACCAATCACAACGTCCTACAAAGAGCACCTAGCGGAAGCAAATTATTAAGTTGCATGATAAAAGAACCCATCCAAGGCAAGAATGTCCACTACAAAAGACCCATAGGAATGTATAATACAACAAACAATGGCCTTATGGCCTTACAAGTGTTTGCTTATTAAAAGTGTCTTCCAAACCTCGCCACGCTGGCCGATCATACATGAGTACAGAAGAAAACACTCAAAACTTGGCCTTCGAGGGCCAGCACAGCAACTTGGGCTTTAGCCCGCTATTTGCCACTCGGCTCCACAATACCTGCAAGCAACAATCCACCGCCCGGTGGTAAACAAAAGCAACGGTAAGCTATGTTGACCCAATTATAACGACCCGCCCCAGACTCGGGGCGGTGATGCTCTTCCTTGCAATTTGTTAGCATAAATAAGCGGTATAGAGTAAACACACACTTCATCACAGGTGCAGGCACGCACGACCACACACCTCGTGCACTCAGGGCACATTCACGGCGAACTGGCAAACGTCACGTCAATTTAAGCCACAGACGTTCCCGTCTCACCACCATCCCTTGGACGGCCAACCATAAGAGCAATATGTCTCCCTGGCATTGGTCACGTCAATTTAAGCCATAGAACGCCGAAGACCCTCATCTATGCAAACGGTTCCGCCGAACGACATAGATCGGGAATGGTTCCGCCTGACCCATGCTCATACCGCAATGACAATTTAAGCCATATGCGCGGGTCATGACTCCCCGAGTCCCGTTTACATCAAACAATACACATAACCCAGTTATGTTGAAGTTGGCTCCCCGACCACCATGTTGGCAACATTCCGCATTTGCTCAGTTTTCCGGGTGCACCTTGGCGTTAGTCCCCAAGGCTCCCTGTTGCAATCTACCTCGTAGAAAACCCGAAAGACAAACATTCACCCAGAGTCTTCTCCGGTTATTATGCAATGCAACATCAGCGATCCAAACCAACATGTCCGGATAGGCTTCACACAACATGCCTATGTCCGCTTTCGCATACGGACTCTACACAAGGGGGACTTTACCTATCTACCCCAAGGAACGCCTCAACTCATCGCACACTCGCGTGAGAGGGCTTCCTATGCAAAGGAAAAGAGGACTTCACATGTCCTAGGATGAGAATCGTTACCCTAGCAATCTTCCTCGGTGCCATGGAAATCTATGCGGATGGAAAGCACCGCAATCTCCTCGCATCCATGGATCTAAATTCGGCTCGCGATTTGGAGATCCAAAGCTCCGTCGGTGACCGGATCTAGCCCTTCTTCCTCCTCCTTGCTCTCCCTTCTCTCTTGATTTTAGAGAGAGATCCACTCAAGAGAAATGAGGGTTTCTAAACCCTATTCCCGGGTTTAAACTCTCAGATCAAACCCCCAGCCATCAGATCCCATACCAAAGAAACGAACGGCCACAATTGGGGCCTGAAATATAAAAAACTGGGCCGAACACGGGTTGCAATACGACCGTGTGCATGGCCGTGTCACTCATTCGCCGTCACCAGAAATTCCCGACTAGAACATGGCCTTTGCACGGCCACCGACATGCCCGTGTCACAATGTGACACGCCCGTGTCATGGCCCGTGTCACGACCCGTGTGCAAAATCCACGATTCTCCCGAGAAGGACACAACCATGTGACATGCCCGTGTCATATGCCGTGTGCTAGATATGCCCTGGGACACGCCCGTGTCCCAGGCCGTGTAATCTCCTTAGCACAAAACCACAACCTGCCCGAGCAGGACACGCCCTAGGACACGCCCGTGTCCTAGGCCGTATGCCTCCCTTGACACGCCCTGGGACACGCCCGCGTCCCAGGCCGTGTCACCTGCTCCAAGTCCCAGACTTGGCTTAAAAAGTCACTCGTCCCTCTTTTGAGTTTCGGGGTGTTACACTTCCAGCCGTCACAGCCGGCCATCCGACCACCTCCCTGGCCTGCCACCGCCACCACCACCTCTGTCGAGGTGGTGGCCATCACTGGGCGCCGGCACGACCGCCTGAGGGGCCAACTCCGGCGATCCCGCAAGTTTATTTTTCTCGGAAAAACTAGAAAAATTAAAGGTTGGATCGGGCTCAATTGAGCCCGATCCTCATCCTAAATGAAAGTTATGATTTACCCATAGAGTAAGGAGAGGAGGAGGACATTTTTGGTGGTCTGGAGTCGCGCCGATCGTCGGGTCGTCATGGTGGTGGCGACGCTCAGGTTTCTGCTACTACATAGTTGAAGGGCTTGAATTCTTCAGGTAACTGGTGGGAAAAATTCCTCTCAGGCCACTGATGGTGTTTAAAGCCTTAGTTAGGGAGGGGAGAGGCCAAGTCATCAATGGCCATTAATGGCCATGAATAGCCTTTCTTAGCCATGGTGGTTCACTGCATTCAGTCAGTGGAAAAGCCTTGAAAGGCTCTTGATCTTCTCAGGGCTGTTAGGGGAGATGAATCAAACAAAGAAGGGTTGTCCTTGGCTTCTTTATGCCATGAATGGCTTTAACCCATTTTCTCTCTCCTCCATTAAAGAGAAATTGAACCTTTCTCTCTCCTTCCCCTCATGGCCGAAATTGTTCATCACACTAGCCTAATTGCAACCCACTAATTCCTAATATTAAATGATTAAGAGGTGGTTAGCCCAAGTAAATAGGGCTTGAGCTTGGGTTAGCCCATTTGGACTAAGTTGACCTAAACTAGACTAGAGTTGACTTTGTCAATTTGACCTTTTGAGTTGACCCCAATGGGTTCTTGGTGACCATTGGCCTCCCCTATGGCCTAGGTAGGGCTGGGTAGGGTTATATTGGCACTTGGGGGTAACTTGACCCTTAGGAAGGGCACTTTGACCAAGTTAGGGCTAGAGTTGACTTGGGTCAACTCAGGCTCTAAGGTTGACCCCAATGGATCTTTGGTGACCCATTGACCCCACTTTAGGTCTCGGAAGACCTTGGTAGGATGGGTTGGGCTCATTAGGGCACATTGTCCTTAATTAGGGCACCTTACCCAATTTAGGACTAGGATGGTCCTAGGTCAACTTGGCCACCCTAGGTTGACTCTAATGGACCCTTAGGGCCTTTCTATAGTTTGGTGAGTTCATAGTGGGGTCTTGGAGTCATGGTGAAGCCTCATTATCATCCTAAACTAGGGTTGATGAATCTACTATTTACAGACCATAATGATCTCACTTATATTCCTAGGTCCACTTGGTCTTCTTGGGCTTCCTAGGGTTTTGTAATGACTTAGTCATGACAAAATCACTCCTAGGGGGTCTAGTTGTCCGAGGGATGTTAGGTCAAGGACCCCCCAAGAACTACTCATTCCTCCTGATAAGTCTTTATAAGCATTGTAAGGATGAGCACCTTGGTTCAAAGAGTCATTTCAATCTTGTGCATAGACTCTAACTTAAGCTTAGTGACCCTAGTTCAAGTCTTGGTATGACATAGATAGCTATGTGATGTGATTATTCAATATATTTCTCTTGTGTTAGCATTTTAAAGGATCGAGATAAACATGTAAAATATGAAATTTTTTCTTGGTGTTTTTCTCTCTTGTTGATGCTACATGTACACGTCATTGCCTTATTTAACGCTTCTATGTATAAGAATTGGACTAAAACTACACTATATGTTTTTAGCACAATACGTACTAGCACACAATGTACACTCATGACATTTACAATGTTGTCAATTTGATTAGATTTACATTGTATTCCTACTCATTTTGTGCTTAGTCTAGTCCGTGTTGTCTAATTCACATTAACTTTGATAAATGTTTTATCTATGTCTGTATATTCTGCTCCGGTTTATGACCCATATGCGTTATATTCTCTGATTTGCATTTTGTTTTTGGTCACCCATATATTTAACACGTCTACTTTTACCTTTTTTGTGCATTGTCTACTATCTATATGACGCTTATCATATCTTCTGTTTTTATCCCGCATGTCTGGTTGGCCTTGCCCCGCCTCTGTTTGATATTATCGAAGGGGGAGAATAGATTGTTCATGAGTATGAGTCACGGGTTAAGAAAGGTCATATGTAGGTGGATCATGTTAACAATGTGTGCACACAGATAGGGGGAGTATGTCGAACATGTTGATAGAGGGAACGTTCTTATCAGAGAGCTATATAGAGAACACGAAACCTGAACTTTAAGGATTTTTTGTTAAATATATTCGCTCTATCATACATCTCACTGTTATTTGTCATGAACGGGATTTTATATTATCAAAAGGGGGAGTTTATTGGAACCGATGTTTAACATTCCCTGTGTTTAAGAATATGAACTCCCAGGTTGTATTTGATAACGTCCTGTGTTGATAGAGTGTGTAGGTTGACAGGTGCAAGCAATGAAAAAGAAGACTCCTATGGATACTACCGCCGAGCGATAGATATTACCGCGGGGCGATATCGGTGAATTAATTCAACAGAACGATCGGGAAGCTATCGCTTCGTGCTAGTCCTACCGCCCGTGTTAGACCACTCAATGATCCATGGCATTGAGTGTGTTGAGACAACACTACCGCCGGGTAATAGCTCTGGTACTGCGCCGCGGTAACCTACTCAACTCTCCCAGGTATCAAGTGCATTGAGACAGCACTACAGCATGCGCTAGCTTTGTACTGCGCTACGGTAACCCACTCAACGCTCCGAGGCATTTAGTGCGTTGAGTCTGGCCTACTGCCGAGTACTATCTGCTTATTGCTCCACGCTAACTTTGAAAAGAGGAAAATATTCGTTTTGAATATTTTTCCAAATTTGGAGGACAGCTGGCACATAAAGCGTGCAAACCTACCACCGGGCTCTAGTCTTACCTCCAGATGTATCCTATTTTCACGAAGTCATATATAAGGCAGCCATGGTTTCTGTACTGGGGATCTACGACAAAAAGAGACAGGAGTTCGTGCATTCTAGGGTTTAGGCACTCTCTTTGCCTATCGGTGTTTTGCATGATTATAGGTGACTAGGAGTGGTGCTGGGCCATCAGAACGGCCAGCTTCTGAGGCAAGCAGCGCACCAAACGATGCACCTGCAACACCCCCTTTAGCCGAGACCATTCGATTGGTAGCAGAGGCTGTGTTTGCGATGATCAATGCGCAACCTATGAGGCAGGTGCACCAGCCTGCTCCTGTTGTGTAGCAAGTACCGCTCCAAGCGGCAGAGCCAAGGAGGGTGGAACAAGTGGTTTTGGAGCTGGTGTTGCCGAGGAGAGAAACGGAGAAGCAGCTGAAGCACATGATGGGCTTCAATCCTCCTATTTTCTCAGGGATGGGAACCCCAACTCAAGCGGAAGATTGGCTCTCTAAAGGTAATAGAGTGCTGACAGCGACTGAGATTGAGGAGTGGTAGAAGACCATGATTGCGACGTTCTTACTGGACGGGGACGCAAGGCTATAGTGGGAAAGCTTAGAGCTACACAATCTGAGGGGCAGGCAGTTGGTTGATGTCTCAATGGAGGAGTTTTCAAGGTTGTTCTTGGCTCGATACCTCCCCTCAGCTCAGAGGATTGCTTTGGGGAATGAATTCCAGAAATTGGTTCAAGGAGACAGTACTATAGATGATTATCTCCATTAGTTTACTCGTTTGGGACGATACGTAAGCGCTACCTTTGCTGATGAGGAGTGCAAGACGAACCGATTCTACGAAGGTTTGAGAGATGACCTAAGATTGCTTCTTTCGGGGCCTATAGCGCTTGGTTTCATGACCTTGGTCAATTCGGCCCGGTCCAAGGAAAAGGACATGAAGAATGTTCAGGCGAAGAAGGACTCCAGTGGCAAGAAATCAGAGTTTAAAGTGCCGACTACTTCGAAGTCTGGATATCGCAGATTCTGCAAGAAGGCTAGGACATCGGGTCCAACCCCTTCTTCAGGTGCCTCGGGGGCAACTACCAACCGAACCCCGGGCGCTTGTTTTACTTATGGAAAGACGGGGCATTTTGCCCGTGATTGTTGGAGCAGACATCTGAAGTCTGAGAGAAAGCAAGGAGTAACTTATGAAGTAAAGGGTAAGGCAGTGGAGTCAACCGCGTCCAACTATGCTCCGACTCAACCGAGAGTCTATAATCTGGGCCAGCATGAGGCCATCAATGAAGCAGATGTTGTGACAGGTACAGTTTAATTTATAGCAAGTTAGCTTTAAATACTGTTACCTAGTGCTTGTTAGCTTAATACTGTTTGTATAGGCATTGTTCTGATTGGCGATAATCCGACACGAGCACTTTTCGATACGGGAGCTTCACACTACTTTTTATCCGAAAGTTTCAGAACGCGCATCGGAGTCCCTTCTTCGATGGCGAAGGACAAACTGGATGTGATGTTGCGGAATGGATGTTCGATGTGCGCGGACAGAGTTTGTGCCGTAGCGGTTCATATTGGAAGTCAAGAGTTCGACTTAATAGCGTCGTTGCTGCCGCTAGTAGAGTTTGACGTCATCTTCAGTATGGATTGGCTTTTTGAGCAAAAAGCTTTTATAGATTGCAACCGTAAAGAGGTCAAGCTGGGAGTTGCGCAGGATACAACGTTTGCGGGATTGAAGGGGTCGAGCAAGAAGTTGATGTCTTCTCTTAAGGTGGTCAAGGCAGTTCGTGCTGGTGCAGAGCCGTTCTTCACGTTAGTGGAGGCTGTAAAGCCTAAGCTCACTTTGAGTAGTATCCCAGTGGTTTGTGAGCACCCCGAGGTGTTCCCGGACAATCTTCCGGAAGCCCCACCGCAACAGGAGATTGACTTCACGATCGAGCTCGTGCAAGGTGCCAAACCCGTGTCACGTTCTCCTTATAGATTGGCGCCTAAGGAGATGACGGAGTTAAAGGTTAAACTAGAAGAGTTGATGGAGCAAGGGTATGTGTGTCCAAGCTCGTCACCTTGGAGCGCACCGGTCCTCTTTGTTAAGAAAAAGGACGGGAGCTTGTGGCTATTTATTGACTACAAGGAGTTGAACAAGCTAACAGAAAAGAATAAATACCTGATCCCAAGAATTGATGATCTTTTTGATCAGTTAGTCGGGTCGTCAGTGTATTCAAAATTGGATCTTAAGTCTGGGTATTATCAGCTAAGGATAAGGGAGAGTGATATCCCGAAGACGGCTTTCAACATGAGGTATGGGCATTTCGAGTTCACGGTCATGCCGTTTGGGCTGACTAATGCGCCATCGGTGTTCATGGATCTGATGAACAAGACGTTCAGAGAATACCTAGACCATTTTGTGATCGTCTTCATTAACGACATATTGGTGTACTCGTAGTGCGAGGAAGATCACTTCAAGCATCTGTATCTGGTGTTGGAGACGCTGAGGAGGAACGAACTATACGCAAAGTTCTCCAAGTGCAAGTTTTGGTTATCCTCAGTGGCGTTCCTTGGGCATATTGTCAGCAGTGAAGGAATAGTTGTAGATCTAACAAAGATTGTTGCGATACGGGAGTGCCCTGTGTTGTCTTCGGTAGCGGAAGTCCGGAGTCTTCTCGCGAGTAGCGTTACCTCTCACGAAGTTGACAAGGAAGGATAAGAAGTTCTTATGTACGCAGGAGTGCGTGCAAGCGTTTGAGGAGTTGAAGAGTCGGTTGACCACGGCGCCAGTGCTAAGTTCGCCGCATGGGACCGAAGGTTTTGAGATTTATAGTGATGCCTCAGGCAGTGGCTTGGGCTGCGTGATACTATGGCATGGGAGTGTTATTGTGTATGGATTGCGTCAGCTGAAAGTGCACGAAAGGAATTATCCGGTCCACGACTTGGAGTTGGCGGCCGTGATATTTGCACTTAAGCTGTGGAGACACTATTTGTACAGTGTAAAAGTCGATATTTATACCGACCATAAGAGCTTGAAGTACCTGTTGGATCAGAAGGATCCGAACATGAAGCAACGGAGATGGATGGAGTTCCTTGGGGACTATACGTTCAAGATTCATTATGTACCCGGGAAAGGCAATACAGTTGCGGATGCATTGAGTTGTAGGGCTCCCGCCCAAGCCAACTGGTTGTTGGTTCATGATGAGAGGTTAATTCGGGAGCTGGATGCGTTAGAGATTTGTTGTGTTGAGAAGCATACTAGCACCAAAGCATTGTTGAACTGGACGGAAGTTCAGTATGACCTGGCTGGTCGGATTCGACAGGCTACGGGTTTGATGACGACATGAAGGAGCTCATGGATTCAGCATTGGATGGGTAAAATTCCTAGTTTCTAGTTAAAGATGGACTTCTAAGGATGGACAATCGTTTGTGCGTCCAAAACGTGACAAATCTACGTGCGGAGTTGATGTACGAGGCTTATCATATAAAGTACTCAATCCACCCAGGGAGCACGAAGATGTATCGGGACCTTAAGAAAATATTTTGGTGGCCAGGACTCAAGAAGGATGTGGCACTATTCGTGGATAAATATTAGACTTGCGCCTTAGTAAAGGCAGAGTGCCAAAAGCTAGGAGGATTCTTGAAATCCTTGCCTATTCCGGAATGGAAGTTTGACGACATATCAATGAACTTTATGCATGGCTTGCCAAGGTCGCAGAAGGGAAACAACGCCATCTGGGTGATCGTAAATTTGTTAACAAAGGTGTCGCACTTCATTCCTCATAGGAAGGATGATTCGGTGGAGAAACTGGCGAAGCTGTACGTGGATAATATAGTCAGACTGCACGGTGTGCCCCACAGCATTGTGAGTGATCGAGATGGACGTTTTAAATCCAATGATTGGAAGTTGGTGCAGCAGATGCTGGGGAATTGATTTAAGTTCAGCACAGCCTTCCATCCGCAGACGTATGGGCATACAGAGAGGGTAAACAGAACTACCAAGGACATGTTTCGCATGTGTGTTCTATACTTCGAAAAGCATTGGGAAGACCACCTATATTTGGTGGAGTTTACGTACAACAATAGCTACCAGGCGAGTATTCAAATGATGCCCTTCAAGGCCCTATATGGTAGAAAGTGTCGCACGCCGTTGTCGTGGCTAGAAAGGGGTGAGGCAAGGTTGTACAAAAAGTAAGAGGTGGAAAGCACTACTTCTTTGGTGCAGATCATTCGAGAGTGTTTGCTGATCACTCAGGATAGAAAATCTAAATACTACAATGCCAAGCATCGGAACATGGAGTTCGTGGTTGGCGATTGGGTGTACTTGAAGTTAAATCCATTTAAGGGCGTGTCACGGGTACAATGCTTGAAGAAGCTAAGCGCGAGATACCTTGGACCATTTAAGATTCTGGAGCATATCGGCGAAGCGGCTTATCGTCTGAGGCTTTCGGTGGAGTTGAGTGGTCTACACGATGTATTCCACATTTCAGTGTTGCGGAAGGCAGTGCAAGAGCCTTCGTAGGTGATCGCAGTTGATCAAGTGCTAGTGCACGAAGGGTTGATGACTAAGGTCAAGCCCGTTCGTATTGAAGACTTTGAGGTTAAGCGACTCCGTAACAAGGAGATCAGAATGGTCAAGGTCCGTTGGGACAATTGTGGTCCTGAGGAGCTCTCTTAGTAATGGGAGCAGACCATGCTGGAGGAGTACCCAGAGTTATTTCTCTCAGGTAACACTTTTGGTTTTGTTTATTTTTCCTTCAGTAATTTCGTGGACAAAATTCTTTTAAGAAAGAGAGAGTTGTAACACCCCGAAACTCAAAAGGTGACGGGTGGCGTTTTGAGCCAAATCTATGTTTTGGTAGAGGTAATACGGCCTGGAACACGGGCGTGTCCCAGGGCGTGTCGTGCTCGGGTTCGGCATTGGTCGCATGGTCGAAGATTTTGGAGTCAACGATCGTCGGGGGAGGGGGGGTGAACACGGCCTGGGACACGAGCGTGTCCCAGGGCGTGTCAGTCACTCAGTGCCTTGCACTCAATGACCATTGAGTGAGGGTTGCACGGCCTGAGCCCAGGCGTGTTTGGGCTCAGACACGGGCGTGTGAAATTCGACAAGGGCGTGTCGAATACCCGTGTCCTCCTCGGGTCGTGTGGCAGTTTGTGCTAAGGCAGTTACACAGCCTTGGACACGGGCGTGTCCAAGGGCGTGTCTAGCACACAGCATATGATACGGGCGTGTCACATGGTCGTGTTGTGCTCGGGTTGTTTTGTACCTGTGGCATTGAGGGAACACGCCAAGCTACACGGGCGTGTACTGGCTGACACCGGCGTGTCAAGCCTAACACGGGCGTGTCGGAACCTGTGTTCGGCCCAGGTTTTGGAAATTTGGGCTGAATCTCAGCTATTCGTTTCCTTATTTTTGGATCTGATGGTTTAGGCTCTTCCCACCTTAGGGTTAAGGACAGTTCATGGGTGCTAATTCCTCATAATCTTGGATTCACTCTCTTTCTAAGATCTAGAGAGAGGAGAGAGCAAGGAGGAAGAAGGAAGGCTAGATCCGGTCACCGGCGGAGTTTCAAAGCTCCAAATCACGAGCCAACTTCGGATCTATGGAGGCAAGGAGATTGCGGTGCTTTTCATCTGCATAGATTTCATGGCGCCAAGGAAAACGATTGGGTAACGATTCTCATCCTAGGACATGTGAAGTCCTCTTTTCCTTTGCATAGGAATCCCTCTCCCGCGAGTGTGCGGTGAGTTTGTGGTATTCCTTGGGGTAGATATGTAAAGTCCCCTTTGTGTAGAGTCCGCATACGAGAACGGACATAGGCATGATGTGTGAAGCCTACCCGGACAAGTTGGTCTGGATCGGTGATGTTGCATTGCACAAATTGCTGGAGAAGACTCCGTGCGAATGTTTGTTTTTCGAGTTTTCTACAAGGTAGATTGCAACAGGGAGCCTTGGGGACTAACTCCAAGGTGCACCCGGAAAAATGGGAAAACGCGTGGTTTTGCCAAAATGGTGGCCGGGGAGCCAACTTGAACATAACCGGGTTATGTGAACTGTGTGATAGAAACAGGACTCGGGGAGTCTTGACCCGCGCATATGGCTTAAATTAACGTTGCGGTGTGAGCAACTGGTCAGGAGGAACCGTACCTATTCTATGTCGTTCGGTGGGACTGTTGGCATAAATGAGTGTCTCCGGCGGTCTATTGCTTAAATTGATGTGACCCGAGCCAGGAAGACAAAATGCTCATAAAGTTGGCCGTCCAAGGGACGGTTGTGAGACAGAAATGTCTATGGCTTAAATTGACGTGACGTTGGCCGGTTTGCCGTGAATGTGCCCTGAGTGCACGGGTTGTGTGGTCGTGTGTGCTTTCACGTGTGATGAAGTGTGTTTACACTATACTGCTTGATTATGCTAACGAAATGCAGGGAAAGAACATCGCCGCCCCGAGGTTGGGGCGGGGTCGTAATTATTTTATCAGCATAGCTGACCATTGCTTTTGTTTGCCACCGTGCGGTGGATTGTTGCTTGTAGGTGCTGCGGAGCCGAGCGATAAATAGCGGGCTAAAGCCCAAGTTCCTGAGCCGGCCCTCGAAGGCCTAATTTTGAGTGTTTTTCTTATATTCTCATGTATGACCGGCCTGCGTGCCGAGGTTTGGAAGACACTTATTTTTGAGCAAACTATTATAAGGCCATAAGGCCAGTACTCGTGTATTGTACATTCCTGTTGGGTTGAGTAGTGGACATTCATGCTTTGCCGGGTTCTTTATTCTTTGCAACTTAATAAACTTCTTCCGCTAGATGCTCTGTGTAGGATGTTGTGATTGGTTGGTTGGTTTCAATGAGTAACCCACCGGTCTGTCCGTGGTATATGGCGTCGGGCCCCGGCCGGACCTACTACTATATGCGATGTGATGGATAGGGGTGTTACACCCTCAATGAAATTTCATCCTGAACTTCTAGAAAGAAAGGAAATAGTAGAATAAGAAAAACTAGAATGGTACCTTAGCGGAATAGATCGAGAAACTCCTCAAGCATAGCCTGCTCTTATTCCCAAGAAAGCTCTTCACGCCCGCAATTGTCCCAACAGACATTTACCATTTGGATCACTTTGTTCCGCAACTGCTTAACTTCAGTGTCCTCGATGCGAATATGTTTGACTTTAGTCTTTAACCCTGTGTCGACCAACACCTGATCAACGAAGACTACCTGAGTAGGCTCCTATTGGGTATTGTATCTACAATTACCCTGATTTGAAGAAGTGTCCATTGAACTAAGATGAATTGAGTTGTATTTGATGCTCTCTATTTTGTTATGTGCTTGCATGACTATATTGCTAAGTATAACCAAATATCAGGTTATAGTGGGTCATGAAACACATGACTATACAATGTAATCCTTCATTGTATATGCCAATGTGTTGACTCACGTGTAATCGCTCTATTGGGGTGTACTTCTATCCAAAGTGCATTAGAAGGATCAAGGAAGGACAAGGAACTGGAATCAGAAGAACTGAATTTTACACAGGTAAAATTCGTCGAGCATAGTAAGGGATATTCGTCGACTTCGTCGGTTATACTCTTAGATACTCGTCAAATTAGTCGTGTGTACCTACTGACACACATCTAATTCGTCGTATTTACATAGGGTAAAAACTCTGAGATTTGGAAAATCAGCTAAGTAAAAACCGTCAAGTATCATCAGGTATACTCGTCGAATTCGTCGAGTGTATCTTCCGATACCCGCCAAATTTGTTGAATATACATGTCGATACACGCCTAATTCGTCGAGATTCATTGGGTATACCCTTGAGTTTCTGAATTTACTTCTCTAGAATTTTCTAAGTCAGATTTGTCGAATATCGCTTAGCTCATGCGTCGATTGCGTCGAGTGTATCAGCCGATACTCGTCGAATTCGTCGAGTATGTCAGCCGATACTCATCGAATTCGTCGAGTTTTTCTTCTACAAAGCTTTGAGTTTTAGGTTCGATTGGGCTTAAATTCTCCTAGTTAATTTCATCGAGTTTATATGCAGTTCGACGAGTACACTCGGCTATACTCAACAATACTCGACGAATTATACTTAAGGTTATTTTCTTTTCTTTTTAAAAACCTTCGGCTCGGGTTTCCTAGATCGCAATGTACAGTATGAGCGGAGTTCTCGGTATGGAAAGTCTTTTCTAGCCATTGTAGGAGGAGGATCCGTATATATATCTAGGGTGGATTTTATATCAACCCTAATCATGCACAAATCAAATCGAGAAAACTTCTGATCAAAAAGATCCTGTCGGCTCCCGTACATATTTCGCAAATCTGCTCGGCCGACGACTGTGCTTCATGAGTCGATCTTCCTCAACCTAATCGACTGGATCATTGTTCTCTAAAGATTATGATTTTCTTAGATCTAGTCAATCCTTGATTCCAGTTCAATGACTTCAAAGCATTATGATTTTCTTTGTTCTCAAAGACATTCAAGATCAACCTTTTCTAAGAACGACAAATTGAAAACTTTAGATCTAACTAAGATTATTTGTAATCCTTATTGTGTAAATTTTCTTTACTCTTATAGGAGGTTTTCTGTCCGAGTTATAGATCCGTGTTTGGATCGAGTGCTAGATTCGTGTTTGGAACAAGTTATAGGAGAGTTTGTTCTCTGAGTGGTAGGAACGTTGTATCTGAGTTGTAGGAGTTGAGGCTCCGAGGTGTAAGATTCGTTGTAATCTGAGATAGAGGTGAAGTAGCCGAATCTAGCCCTTCATGGTAGATAGGCGAGGCGAGACAGTAGACGTACCCAACTCGGGGAACCACTATAAATCTCTGTGTTCTGTGTGCTTTATTTTTCAGTTGTTTTTATTCCTCGAAAAGACTCAGAACTCACCTATTCTCCCCCTCTAGGTGATTTAGGTAGACACTAGACTCTTTCAATTGGTATCAGAGGGGTGTTGTTTGTCATAAGGTTAACATCTTGAACAAGATCTCTTATCTAATATCAAGAGATTTTGCTTCGTTGCTATGGACAAAAGCAAGGACATGTGTTCGATAAAGTTACCTGTGTGCACAAAAGAGAACTTTCCTATGTTAAAATAAATAGTTAGATTCTTCGTGAAAGCAGCGGATCCTAGGATATTTCAGATTGTTAAAGAAGGACCTCATATTCCTACTCAGCCGTCTGCTCTGAATCCGACTGTCATGATCCCTAAGAATATGATTGATCAAACTAAGGATGAAATTGCACTGGTCTCTTTGGATAAGAAGGCAAAAAATATTATAGCCAGTACAGTGGACAATTCAATGCTTCAAAATTTATTCCACTACAAATCTGCCAACGAGATATGAGACTGCCTAGTAGTTCTCATGGAAGGAACCGAGGGAGGTAGTGACGGTCGTAGATCTGCTAAATCAGGAATATGAAGCATTTAAGCAGGGTGCAAATGACACTATTGCTGACAGCTTTAAGAAATTTTTCAAGATAGTAAACGAGCTCAGAAACTATGACCGCAGCTTCACTAATGGTGAACTAAACGGCAAATTCCTCAGATCCTTGACAAAGGACTGGGACACAAAAGTTATAATAATTAGGGAGTTTGGGAAGCTACAAGAGATTGACCCCCAGAACCTTTTCGGAAAGCTGCTCTCCTATGAACTTAAGATGATTATCAGAAAAAAAAGAGGAGCAAAGCAGCAGGACTTCAAGCAGAGAGAAGCCAGTTGCCCTGAAAGTTGAGTGGGCAAGAAAGTCTAAAGCTGTGTCACTAGTAAGGAAATGAGCTCTAGATACCCCAAAAGACTCTTAGCGACGCACGTCGGGCTCTGAATTGTCTGATGGAGAGTTCTTTCTAATCTCCAAGCAATTCAAGAATTGCTCAGCAAGAGGAGGCAAATGAAAAATTAGTCCTTCTCATCCGATTTCAAAATATAACATCGTGATGATGATCGCTCCAAGTAGTTCTACAACAGAGATGACAGGTATACGTCCAAAATGAACAAACATTATTCTTCTGACATTATTTATTATTGTTGTAATAAGCCAGGGCACGTAATTGTGGAGTGTCGATACAAAAATAAGGAAGGATCCAAAAAGGAAGATAAGAGATCTTTCAAAGGTAAGAGGAAAGAAGAGAAGAGCTTCGTTGCTATGAAGTCAAAGAATCTCAGTGACAGTGACACAAGTGAGTCCAGCTCTGAGAATGAAGAAGCCTACTTCGGGCTTATGGCTCAATCAGATGAGGAAGTAGGAGACTCCAACTTTCACGAGAAGGTAAACATGCACACTATGCTGTTAGTGTTAGAAACTTCCACTAACGGTCATGAAGAATACTCTTCCGAGGAAGATTAAGCTGACTTGATGGCTCAACATCAAGAACTCTATAAAGCTTTTGACAAATGCCACAAGGTAGTCAACAAGCAATTAAAAGAGATTGCTTCTGTCAATGCAGTGGAATCAATCTTGAGGGAGGAAATTGCTGAATTAACTCCTCTCAGAAATGAAGTTCACTCCTTGCGAGAGGAATTGAAATGCTCTACTGAACTATTAAGTTAGAAGGAGAAATACTTAGATGAGCTAGAAGAAAACCTCTTGGTGGAAAGGAATCTGGTTGAAAGCTACTCGAACAAAAGACCATTCTTCCCCTCATTGATGAGTTTTCTGCTCCTAAAAAGGGTAGTGGTCTTGTCCACGTAGATGGAAAAGGTAAGGTTACTAAAAAATCCAATACCAAAGGCAAAGGGAAGGCACCTCAAGGTCAACCCTCATTTAATAAGGTAATATTACCAACAAATCAATACGACCTTGAGACGTCCTATGGTCACCTTGCTAGGCCTACCTACGTGGAGCCAAAAAGGCACTACCAAAGATATACCCGTCCTCGAAACTTTGGTGCTAGTGTTTTCAAAGCACCTTATGAGGAAATTACTCTCAAAATCTATAGTCCTTATATTCATGGACCAAGTAGCAAAAAGGCTCCAAAAGCCAACACTGTTGTTCCCAATGCTAAGAAAATAGTGAAGCCTTGTATATGCTGTGATTACGAGGCTTCCACTTCCAATTCAGTGGATCTTGCTAGATCTCCCGTTCAAAAGGTAAAGTAGGATCCCAAGAGATGGTACAATAGGTTTGAATGTTGGTGTTACGGGAAGATTGGTCACTTTTTCGTAGATTGTTGGTTTTATCCGGTAAAGCTTGAAACTTCACAAGTTAATAGTGTGAGGCTGACCACTCACAACGTTAATGTTCCTAGTGGTGTTAAACTATCAAGGAACCAAGGACCCTAGTCTTTTTGGGTTTCTAAGGTAAAATGATTTATGTTTGCAGGTATGTCAATAGGCCAACAAAACACCAATGTAGTATTTGGACAGTGGATGCTCTCGGCATATGACCGAGAATAGACGCCTACTCCGAGAATTTACCCCAAGTTGAAGACGGACCAAAAGTTATCTTTGGAGGGTCTGATAGGGGAATCACTAAAGGCTACAGTATGATTTCCAATGACATAGTCTCGTTCACAAACATGGCCTATGTTGAAGGATTATAGCATAATCTGATAAACATCAGTCAATTATGTGATAAAAGCTATATCGTTCAGTTCTACAAGGACAAGTGCCTTATAAAATAATCGGCTAATTTGGAGACAATCTTAACAGGCACTCGGAATAGAATTTTTTTTAAAAAAATTTTCTATGCTTAGACAACTCTACAACAGTGTGTTT
This sequence comes from Platanthera zijinensis, assembly GCA_039513925.1. Taxonomy (NCBI): domain Eukaryota; kingdom Viridiplantae; phylum Streptophyta; class Magnoliopsida; order Asparagales; family Orchidaceae; genus Platanthera; species Platanthera zijinensis. Next base: position 92,107,857 of record CM077082.1, read on the forward strand.
TTTTAGCAAAATATAGCGCGTCTCTCTGTGACCAATGACATAAGAGATTAACACATATTAACTTCAAAATAATAAATATGTTGTTTTCTCACAACTTAGTGCGAGATGTCCCCAGCATTAAGTGCCTTAAAGAGAGTCCTTATCACGCGTGCCAAATGGGTAAGTAGACAAGGGCTACCTTTAAGGATATTTCTGAAAAAGACTCATCTAGAAGTTTGTTCTTATTTTATATGGACTTATTCGGTCCTATGCCAATTCACAGTTTGTGGGGTAAAGTTTATACGTTGGTTATTGTTGATGACTACTCTCGTTTTACTTGAGTGTTCTTTTTGAAACACAAGTTTGACACCTTTGAGGCTTTCACTAATTTTGTTAGGCAAATACAGAAAGAATTAAACGGCTCGATTGTCAAAATCAGAAGTAATCATGAAACATAATTTGAGTCTTGTCCCATGACAAAATTCTATGGAAGTCAAGATATTTTTCATGTGTTTTCCTCTCCGCATACTACGCAACAAAATGGAGTTGCTAAGAGTAGCAATAAAACCCTCATTGAAGCATGTATAACTATGTTGAATGACGCTTCACTGCCAGAGTACTTCTAGGAGGAAGTAGTCAACACAACTTGTCATGTGTAAAACCGAGCTTTAATCAACATAAGCCATCGTAAAACTCCATAACAACTATTGAAGGACAGAAAACTGACTGTGTCCTACTTTAGAATCTTTGATAGTGAGTGCTTCGAACTGAATAATGGGAAGTACTACCGCACGAGGTTTGTTGATAAATGTTTTGAAGATATTTTTGTAGGGTATAATAGTCATAGTAAGGTATATAGAATTTTTAATAAGAAAACCCTAGTGGTAGAAGAGTCTATAAATGTTGTATTTGATGAGACAAGTGATAAGTCACTAATTATAAATATTTTTATATAGTTTTTATTTAATTAATAATAAGATTATAGTTATATTATAGTAATTATGATTATAATTGCTTTATTTTAATATTTTAGGTCAATCTAGTCCGTGAATAGCAATTTGGAGCTTGCAGGACTGATCAGGAGTTGAAGCGGTGAAAATGAACATTTTTGGTCACGTATAGCTGAACTTCAAATGGTCATAACTTTCAAACAAGGAAGAGTTACGAGACGTGCAACCAGTTAACGAAAAGAGGACGACGTCCTCTACAAATCTTGAGAGTTTCACAAGTACATGCCCCCGCGACACGGGCGTGTCGAGGGCGTGAACACGGGCGTGTCTAGTTCAAAAAAATATTTTTCTCCAGAAATCATCCCGGGACAATTCTGAACCATTTCTCAAGTACACGCCCCCCTGTCACGGGCATGACCTAGGGCATGACCTACCCGAAACTGCCAAATTAATCCCAAATTGCGCCGTCTCCAACCAATTTGCTGACCCAGTCAGACATGCCCTAGGTCACGGGCATGACCTAGGGCGTTACCACTTCAGAAACGCCAGAATTACTTCGCGTCATTTCCCCTTCCCGCCGTTTCCTGTAACAGACTAGACACGCCCTAGGTAATGGGCGTGACCTAGGGGCGTGACCCGCAAAATTGTGACTTTTGGCGGTTTTTCTCCAACATTCCCGGGCTTTCAAGACAGCAGTTTCCGAGGCCGACATGCCCTAGGACACGAGCGTGACCTAGGGCGTGACTCCCAAGCAGAAAAATCTATAAATAGCAGATGTGTTCAAAAGCTCAGGAGGAGGATGAGGAGCTAGTTTTAGGCCTATGTTATAGCTTAGTTTACTCTTTTTAAGCATTTCTTTCTTGTACTTTTAACTTTGTTTTCTTTTCAAGCAATTACTTTCAGCAATCAAGTGTTCTTGTTTATGTACCTCCATTTTCATGTCATGTAGCTAACTTTCTTAGCACTTGATCAAAACCATTTTTGAATAAAATAAACTTTATTAATTTTCTCAAAAACGTGTCAAGCTCTCAATTTTTACTCGCTATCGATTTATCTTTGATTTATTTTGTATCGAATTCATATTTCGCGAATATGTTCTTCGATCTTAGATCCGTATCTTAAATGTCCGAGAGGTTGCAAATACGAGGAGATCGCTCAAGGATAAAAGGATTTGAATGCACTCCTCGAGAGAGGATGACATAAATCTGCTGGATTGGAGTCAAATCCAATAGTGGGATTCACTGCGTAAAGCAAGCTTAGGGGTTTCGACTGGCTGAGAGGTCTTAATCGATCAACCTAAGGTTAGTTCGAAGCATGAGCTCGAGAGAGACGCTTTTGTACTTTAGGAACCTCCAATGTCGAAGTAAGTAATTAGGAGCTTGTACTTTTACTATTTCGTGAAGGTTTATTTTAGTTCAAAGTGAGTCTAGATCAAGTGCTACTTTTTATTTAATTTTCTTCAATTAGTTAAACTAATCTCTTTTTATATTTAGATAAAATAATATTAATTTGCGTGAGTAGAAGTACTCAATAGGCCCCGAGTCTAATACGACATTTCCTATACTATATTTCGATAGGTACACTTGCCTATTTGAGATTTTAGTTTAGATAATATTTTAAAACTATAGAAAAAATTCATTAAGTTTTTGGCGCCGTTGCCGGGGAATATTTTGTTGATATTTTGAAAGCGCAGATTTTATTAATTTTATAAAGCTTCTTCTCTATCTCAATTCTCTTTTATTTTATTTTTAAATTCATTTCTATTAGGTAAAGGTTGTGTTATTTCTTTTTATTAAAAATATGTTATCTAATTTGGTCGCCGATCTTGCCAACCTTCAAAATCAACTAGAATGTTTGAAAGCTGCACAAAAGCGCGAAATTTTTTGTTATAATTGTGGTGGTTATCATTGAAGTGAGTATTGTTATCATTATAATTATTATAAAAACTTTTCTTATGAAAATAATTTTGATACTAATTATGATAATAATTTTTCTCACTTTTATTCTAATTCTAGTTCAAATTTTTATGAAACTAATTTTTCAAATGTTCATGAAACGAATTTTTCAAATTATAATGAGAATAATTATTATGATTTAAATAATTATTCTTCCAACTCGGATGTCAACTTCTCTTGGTCACAAGATCACCCGGAAAGTTTCCCGAGTTTTGAGAATAATTATTTGGAGCCGAATTTTTGTTCTTCTTCTTCTGTGCCGCAAGCCTTCTCTCCTAATTTTGGGGATTCTTCTCAATTTCCAGGTGATTCTTCTCGCCAAAATTTTGTTGAGATTTTTTTTTCTATTAGTGATTTTTCTCCTTCTTTGGATAATATTGTTAATGAGGAACATGACTCTTCATGTACCCCAGCAGTTGTTTATACCGAAGAAGAGAAAAAACTATTATTTCATGAGTTTGTCAGGTGTATGGATGCGCTAGGAGGAGTAGAAGAAGAACATGTTTCTCCTCCTACGACTCCCAATTTTTCTCCTATTCATGAATTCCCATGCACAATTTATGACTTTTTAGGAGCAAAAATTTATGATCCTGATGCATCCGATGATTTTATTTCCCATAAATTTTCGGACAGAAAATTATTTTTAGAAAATAAACAACCGGAGCCTAATCTTATGACTTCGCAAGAGCCTCCTCCTTGCGAAGATTTTTCTGACACGCTTACTTTTGATTTTCCTTATACTAATGATTTTCATGTAGAAGAGGAACCGTTGCAAATAAACATCATCCACGATCCATTTGCCGCTCCTCTACAAAAATTCAAATCACCTCAGGTATGGATAAGTGATTTGAATTTACATTTTCAAGTCAACTGCAACAATAAGGAACATCAAGAAGAAAGCGGAGGAGACGTCGGGCAAGCAACTTTGGCATCTTCGCCAAAGCATGAATTAAGGGAGTTGCCCGTCCATTTGGATTTTTATTTTCCATTTTCTTAACAATAACCGTCTAGCTTAAAGACGGGAAAAAGAAAAGCGCTCTTGGGAGACACCCCTTGATTATCTTTAAATTAATGGAATTTTTTAATGCTTTTTTCCCCTCCTACTTGGCTTATAAACATTGGGGACAATGTTTATTTTTAAGTATGGGGGTGGATTCCTATTTATTGTTTTTATTAAAAAAAAATTGAAAATGCTTTGTTTTCATTTTATCATCAAAAATTAAAAAAATAGAAAATCTAAAATTAATTTCTTGGATAGGGCCGTGTTGGGTTTTCATCTCACAAAACCGCCTAGTACCTTGCGTACCCGTCACTGGGTAGCCTTTGGGAAGTCCAAGAATAATAATAAAAATTAGGATTTGTTTTTAATAGAAAATAAAAAAATATATAAGAAACCCCTACTTAATATTTGGTGATTTTCGGAAAATAATTTTGAGTTTATTTATAAGAATTTTTATAATTTTTTATTTTCTAATCTTTTATTTCATCATAGTTAGTTAAATTAATATTTAGGTGATTTGACTTTAAGAAATAAACTTATGAATTAAATTTGTTTAGAGTGTCTTATTTACTTCTTTTTCTCGTAATTATAATTAGTTTCAATATTATAGTGCTTAGTTCAACAATCTTTAGATTTTAATTATAATCACTTGTGCTTTAAAAATTCTTAGGAAATTTTGATTTACTATAGTTGCTCTCTAATTATTTTAATTTAATCTAAATATTGTTTAGCCTTCCCTTGTATTTAAACTTTCTTGTTAGAACATATGTCAAGGAGATAAGAGGATAAAATTCATTATCCCTTGGTACACATATGCAATTTTTTTATTTTGGTTAGATCATATGTCATGGGAATCAAGCATTCTTTGGTACACATATGAAACCCAAAAAACTAAAAGATGGAGTAAGAGAATAAAATTCATTACTCCTAATTTTTTTTTGAAGGGAGAGAAAAAATATTTGTTCATATATCATGGGAAATGAGAGAATAAAATTCATCATTTTCTTGGTAAACATATGCAAATATCAAAAAAATAAAAAATGGGAATGGGGTGAGAGGATAAAATTCATCACCTCAATTTAAATTCCTCTTCATAGTGTTTGTTCCTAAAAACCTTTAGCCAATATAATTATTTTAGACTTAAATTAAAATATTAAGAGAGCATAAGTATCAACGTTTTAAAAACCGGACCGGACTGGCTGGTTCGACCGGTCGAACCGCCAACCGGTCTCCCGTTCGGTCCGATTAGCTTCTAAAACCGGATTCGCCAAGAACCGGCCAAGAACCGGCGGACCGGCCGGTCAAACCGGGCAACCGGGAACCGGCCCGGTTTTACCCTAACCGTCCGGTTCATAAAACCACCGTGGATTTCAAATCCAACGGTGGATATGACTTTTAATCTTTTATCTTAGGTTTAGCCGGGTGCCCCCAACTCGCAGGCAAGCCGTATATCCCCATTCCCGATCTTCTTTGTGGCGAATGGCGATCTTCTTCAGCTTCCTCCCGACGATCTTCTTGGCGTGAGATTCCCACCTTCTTCCTCACGTGATTTGCAAGCCACAGGCGAGGAGGTCCTGATCTTCTTCCTCGCACAACTTAAGGGCACCCGGCTCAAGGTATCCTTCGGTCCTTCCTCTTCCTCCATGGTAGTAACCTTTCTTGTCATCGCAAGTCGCTAAAGAAGGTGCAACATTCCTGAAATACATAGCAAGATCGATCCTCAAAACATTGTAGTGGGTCAAATAGAGGTTTGCAGGAGGATAATAAGAGCAAGAAAATGAAAAGCCCTTGAATGAAATATCAGGCTATGGAGCATCGAGGTCCTAGAAAACTTTCTAAATACCAACCCATGGGAAATCAAAGCAACAGAAAAATAAGATGCATTTTAAATCATCTAAGCGGAGTAAATACCAGGAAGAACAATAGGAAATGTGAATCTATTGCTAATTTACCTTCTCCTGGAGAGATGTGAGGTCGCCTGCAGAAGCAATGCAACAACTTTCTTTCCGAATGAACTTCTAATACCTCATCTCTGAAATAGTTTTCAAATCAAAAATCATATCAAATCAAATAGCGCGCCTTTTACAATTTGCTAGCAAGATCTCATCGTTTTCATGAATCATTAGGGGGACGATTCAAGTTCTTAGTCACATACGGATCGAAAATAATATATTTCCATTGATTTTTGATTTTGTTCCATTGATAAATGATAACTATCAGTATATTATTGAAGAATCTAATTGCATTGTTCAGTATATTCTTTTTTGTTTTGAACAGTTTTAGGACATTTGGTGTTTGAGTTTACTAGTTTATTATTGAAGAATCCACTTTAACAATTACTTTTCAATTTGCACTTTTGCAGTGTTATTTCCATTGATGAGAAGGCTCACCTTCAGAAAAAATTCAATTAGATATTCGTGAAGAGAGCTTTCAGGTAACTTACTAACTATATCACTTTATATCCATGCACTTTATATTTTAGGGGTGCTTTGAGGTATTAGTCAAGTAGTGGCTAAGCAAAGCATGTAGTCTCTATGATGATGTGATGATTACTTGTAGGACTGCTCCGTAGTGTTGACCGGTAGAGGGTCAAGCGGAGTAGATAGATTTTTAATTATTTTGTGTATTTTTTTAACTTGCAATATTTCTTAGCACGATGTGTGATATGCATTCCATCAAAATTCAAAACCATCACAATTATTATTTTATTTTGTATCAAAAAATGGACACTTCTTCCGAACCATCTAATGTTTCCTTACAAACTGTTCGTGAAAAAAATGATCCCGGTTGGAATCATTTTAGTCTCATTCAAAGTTCTGATGGTAAAAAACACTATAAGTGTTTACATTGTGGAGTAACTTATAAAGGTGGAGGAATTAATAGAATGAAACAACATCTTGCTGGGATTAAAGGAAATATCGGTCCTTGCAAAAAGGTTTCACATGACATTCGACAGCAGTTGCAAGAAAACTTGAAAGGAATAACCGAGAAAAAACAAGAAGCACAAGAATCTTTGGATAGTACAAATCCATATGGTGATCATGTGAATGATGATAGAGTTTCTCTTCCAAGGTCTGAAAATTCCATCATACAAGAAAAAGGAAAGAGAAAAATTGATAATGTTAACCATTACTTTGCCCCTAGAACATCAGCAGGATCACAACCATCATTGAAAAGTGTCTTGTCCTCAAAAGAGGTTGTACATCGTACTGATATGGCGGTAGCTAGATGGTTTTTTGATAGCTGTATACCCATAAATGCTTTAAATTCAGCATTTGCACAAAAAGCTATTGATGCAATTGCTTCAATTGGTCCTGATTATAAATTGCCTACATACCACATGATGAGAATTAATTTACTTAGAGATTGCAAAGAAGAATGTCGACTTCTTGTAGATTCATATAGAGATAACTGGAGAGCTACTGGATGTACGCTAATGGCAGATGGGTGGACTGATAGGAGGAGTAGAACATTAATTAATTTCTTGGTTTATTCACCTCGTGGTATCTCATTTTGCAAATCAGTTGATGCTTCAGATGTTACCAAAGATGCGACGACTTTGTGTTCTTTATTTGTAGAAGTAGTTGAATGGATTGGTTCAACAAGTGTGGTTCAAATTGTTACAGATAATGCAGCAAACTACAAAAAAGCAGGGGAGTTACTACATGAAAAATATGGCAATATTTATTGGTCACCATGTGCAGCTCATTGCTTAAATTTAATTTTAAAGGATATTGGAAAGTTAAGTCATATGGTGGATATTGCCAAAAAAGCTTCAAAGATTACTGTATTTATTTACAATCATATATTTATTTTATCTTGGTTGAGGAAAAGGGAAGGCTGGAAAGAGATTGTTCGCCCAGCAGCAACACGGTTTGCCACAACATTTATTACACTGAAAAGTTTGTATGAACATAAACATGATTTGCAGGCTTTAGTGACTAGCAAATATTATACTGATTCAAAACTTGCAAGATTAAGCAAAGGTCAAGAAGTTGTTAATATTATTTTGGATAATCATTTTTGGAACATGTGCTTGGTGATGACAAAGGTTGCAGGTCCACTAATAAGATTGCTACGCATTGTAGATTCTGATGAGAAACCATCACTTGGCTATGTTTATGATGGAATGTATAGAGCAAGAAAGGGAATTAAGTTGATTTTCAAAAATGTCAAAAGATTATATAAGCCATATACACTCGTTATCAAGGAAAGATGGGATCGTCAGCTTCGCCAAAGACTTCATTCCGCAGCATATTTCTTGAACCCTTCATTTCAATATGATCAAGTTAATTACTCAAATAAACCAGAAGTTGTGCAGGGCTTAATTGATCTTATTGGAAACAAAGACATTTGCAATAAATCTTCAGCTACAATGAATGAAGTTAGACTATATCGTGATAAGCTTGAGAGCTTTGGGAAGCCCATCGCCATCAAAATGTCGAAAGAAATGCAACCGGGTGAGTACAAAACTACAAATAGAAAATTAATTTACTTTCATTATATAATTTTCTATATTTGCTTTTAACTAAATTATATAATGATTATAATCTTTATTTCATAGATGAATGGTGGAGAATGTTTGGATCTAGTGCTCCCCACTTACAAAAATTGGCCATTCGTATACTTAGTCAAACTTCCTCGTCTTCTGGATGTGAAAGAAATGGGAGCGTCTTTGAGCAAATTCATACAAAGCGAAGAAATCATCTTGAGCATCAAAGACTCAATGATCTTGTTTATGTTCGTTATAACCTTAATATGAGGGATAGGTATGCAAAATTTATGTTTGCTTTGACATGTTAAATTTTACTAAATTGTATCAATATCTTATGCATTGTCATCATTTGTAGGATATACTTTAAAAAAAGAAATTATGACCCTTTGGATTATACGAGTATTGATACAGTGGACTTCTGGGTAGTTGAAGAAGAGCCAACTCAAGAGCTTAATTATAATGATTTGGAAAGTGAAATATATGAGGAACACGCTATGCCAATTGATAAAGAAGTTCAAGGTTGTGATCAACAAAATGATCAAATTAATAGTAAGTTCTTAGTTCTATCATTCTATGTATATGTAATTATGTATATGATTATCTAACATGTATATTATTATTAATATTATTATATTTGTGTACTTGTATAGTTGTATCATTGTATGTGTATAATTGAATGATTTTATATTTGGTTTTGCACATGATGAATGTGTTGGCAATATTATTGAACAAGCCGATCTTGAAGCATTTGGAGCGGAATCATATGATCGATATGATTTGATTGATTTCAATGATATAATATGATGAATCTTGATTTCATTTTGTTGATGTTGATTTAGCTTTTGAAAAACTATTATGCTTTGAAGTTTGAAACATTAAATTTTGTAAAACTATGTTATTTACTTATTTCATGAATTTGTGTGAGTTATTATTAAATTATGAAGGTATAAATTGTAAGTGTATAATCTATTAACCTTAGTTGAATTATATATAAAATTTATAGCTGTCATGGTTCAACCCCGGTTCAACCGGTTGAACCATGAACCTTTCACTCCACCGGTTCGATGTCCGGTCTGGTTTTTAAAACGTTGATTATAATTGCTTTATTTTCATATTTTAGGTCAATCTAGGCTGTGAATAGCAATTTGGAGCTTGCAGGACTGATCAGGAGTTGAAGCGGTGAAAATGAACATTTTTGGTCACGGATAGCTGAACTTCAAATGATCATAACTTTCAAACCAGGAAGTGTTACGGGATGTGCAACCAGTCAACGGAAAGAGGACGACGTCCTCTACAAATCTGGAGAGTTTCACAAGTATATGCCTCCGTGACACGGGTGTGTCGAGGGCGTGAACACGGGCGTGTCTAGTTCAAAAAAAATATTTTTCTCCAGAAATCATCCCGCACAATTCTGCACCATTTCTCAAGTACACGCCCCCCTGTCACGGGCGTGACCTAGGGCGTGACCTACCCAAAACTGCCAAATTAATCGCAGATTGCGCCGTTTCCAACCGATTTGCTGACCCAGTCAGACACGCCCTAGGTCACGGGCGTGACCTAGGGCGTGACCTAGGGCGTGACCACTTCAGAAATGCAAGAATTACTTCGTTCCATTTCCCCTTCCTGCCATTTCCTGTAACAGACTAGACATGCCCTAGGTAACGGGCGTGACCTAGGGGCGTGACCCGCAAAACGACGACTTTTGGCGGTTTTTCTCCAACGTTCCCGGGCTTTCAAGACAGCAGTTTCCGAGGCCGACACGCCCTAGGACACGGGCGTGACCTAGGGCGTGACTCCCAAGCAGAAAAATCTATAAATAACAGATGTGTTCAGAAGCTCAGGAGGAGGATGAGGAGCTAGTTTTAGGCCTATGTTATAGCTTAGTTTACTCTTTTTAAGCATTTCTTTCTTGTACTTTTAACTTTGTTTTCTTTTCAAGCAATTACTTTCAGCAATCAAGTGTTCTTATTTATGTACCTCCATTTTCATGTCATGTAGCTAATTTTCTTAGCACTTGATCAAAACCATCTTTGAATAAAATAAACTTTATTTATTTTCTCAAAAACGTGTCAAGCTCTCAATTTTTACTCGCTATCGATTTATCTTTGATTAATTTTGTATCGAATTCATATTTCGCGAATATGTTCTTCGATCTTAGATCCGTATCTTAAATGACCGAGATGTTGCGGATACGAGGAGATCGCTCACGGATAAAAGGATTTGAATGCACTCCTCGAGAGAGGATGACATAAATCTGCTGGATTAGAGTCAAATCCAATAGTGGGGTTCACCGCGTAAAGCAAGCTTAGGGGTTTCGACTGGCCGAGAGGTCTTAATCGATCAACCTAAGGTTAGTCAGAAGCATGAGCTCGAGGGAGAAGCTTTTGTACTTTAGGAACCTCCACGGTCGAAGTAAGTAATTAGGAGCTTGCACTTTTACTATTTCATGAAGGTTTATTTTTGTTCAAAGTGAGTCTAGATCAAGTGCTACTTTTTATTTAATTTTCTTCAATTCGTTAAACTAATCTCTTTTTATATTTAGATAAAATAATATTAATTTGCGTGAGTAGAAGTACTCAATAGGCCGCGAGTCTAATACGACATTTCCTATACTATATTTCGATTGGTACACTTGCCTATTTGAGATTTTAGTTTGGATAATATTTTAAAACTATAAAAAATCTTCATCAACAAGCTTGCTTCATAGTAGCTCATCTAGTGTTGTTGGTGAAGATGCATAAACCAGGTTAAAGGAACTAAGATTGAAAGAAGCGGTCAAGGAAGATGCTCCAAGCTCAGTCAAGGTCATCAATGCAAATATTGTGGATGAAGAACGACTAGATAAAGAGCTACCTCACCCTGCAGGAGATGTAATAGACATGATGAAACCTATCAGTGAGAGAGGAAGAAATCTAACATTCAAAAACCTAAGAGATCACACGGCTGATCTAATCATTGGAGAGTCAGGAGACGATGTTAAAACCAGAAGAGGTACTGCTAACGAAGGTCTACATCTTTGTTTTCTATCTCAGGTTGAGCCAAAGAAGTTTGAATAAGCAAACAAGGATTCCTCTTAGATAATGGCCATGCAAGAGGAGATCAATCAGTTTGAAAAATGCAAGGTTTTGGAGTTGGCGCCTAGGCCCAATGGATAGAACGTGATCGATACAAAATGTGTATTCAGAAACAAGCTGGACGAAAATGGAGTAATTATAAAGAACAAAGCCAGGCTTGTAGCTCAAGGGTACAGACAAGAAGAAGGGATCAACTTCAATCAGACTTTTGATCCGGTGGCTTGACTCGAAGAGATAAGGTTGTTTCTCATGTATGTTAATCACAAGGGATTCAAAGTCTACCAGATGAATGTGAAGTCAGCCTTCCTCAACGGAGACCTAAAAGATGAAGTATACGTAGCACAACCCTTGGTTTTGTCAACTCAAATTTCCCTGATCACATTTACTTTCTTAATAAAGCGCTATATGGCTTAAAACAAGCTACCCAATCTTGGTATGAGACTCTGTCTAGCTTTCTTCTTGAGAACAAGTTCATAAGAGGAAAGATAGACAATACATTATTTCTTAGGGAAGTAAAAGGCAAGATTTTGCTAGTGCAAATCAATGTAGATAACATTATTTTTGGCTCTACGGAAGACAACCTATGCAAGAAGTTCTCTAAACTCATGTAAGGGAAGTTTGAAATGAGTAGTATGGGAGAGCTGAAGTATTTCTTAGGACTTCAGGTGAAATAATCTGACAATGGAATTTTCATCTCTCAAATAAAGTTCACCAAGGAGTCACTTATGAAATTTGGAACGGAGAACGCAACCTCGATGAGGACTCCAATGGGTTCAATTATGTCTCTAGACAAGGATGAGAAAGGAAAACCTTTTGATGAAACCAAGTACAGAAGCATAATTGGGTCCTTGCTCTACCTTACGACCAGTAGACCGTACATAATTTTTTCTACATGCGTGTGCGCTAGATTTTACGTGAACTCTAAGGAATATCATTACGTTGCTGCAAAGAGAATTTTGAGATACCTTAAGGGTACACCAAATCTTGGCTTGTCGTACCAAAGAAGTAATGATGTAGAGCTAATTGGATTTTTAGATGCAGATTTTGCAGGTAGCAAGGATGACAGGAAAAGCACTTCCGAGACGTCCCAATTCCTCGGAAGAAGGCTTATCTCATGGAGCAACAAGAGGCAAAATTGTGTGGAAACCACCATTGCTGAGTCAGAGTACATCTCTACTAGTAGTTGTTGCGCACAACTTCTCTGGATCCGGAATCAGCTTGAGGATTACAACCTGAAGTTCTAAGAGATTCTGATGTTTTGTGACTCCTCTAGTGCAATAGCGATTTAAAATAATACAGTCTCTCATAGCCGGACAAAGCACATCGAAGTAAGATATCTGTTCATCCCGGAGCATGTAGAGAATGAGGACATAGCTCTCATCTCTGTCTCGATGGATAAGCAAGTCGAAGATATATTCATGAAGCCACTAGACAAGGTCAAGTTCTCATTTTTCAAAGAGGAATTAGGCAAGCTAAATAAGGACTCGTGAAGATGGCTAAGGAGACAAGAATTCACTCTGGAAGTACATCACTAAGCAGAGAAAATTGTCCAAGGAAAATTCGTCGGATATCTCTCATTGGAACTCGACGACTCATCGAAATACTGCTAGTATCCACGACGAAACTCGATGAATTTGCCTCAGCTTACAGTGAATCTTGATGAATTAAACTAGGGTCAAATTATTTTTCTTTTATATTGGATCCAAAGAGCTGCCGGTTTTTAGGTACGCGCCGTTCCCACTTAAAACTTTATATATATATATAAATAGTTCTCGTGGTAAAGAATACACGTTCTGTCGAAAGGAAGTTCGGATTCCGCCGACCTTCTACTTCTCGACGATTTAAATCCCACGACCAAGTTTCGTCTTCCTCGACAATTCAGAATCTCCAGTCTTCCATAGATCTTCCCTTCACCGTTCATTTTTTTTATCTCAGCAACCGATAGTCCTCCAAAGTCGATTGTTGAGTTCTCACTTCTCTATTTTCCATGGCTCCTCGAAGCACTAGTGGATTTCTTGGTGGTGGAGAACTAGTTTGAACTGGGTTTTCTTAAGTATCAGATGATTTCAGAAATGTAATACTCATGTTGGAAACTGCCAGCCTCTCCTTCATCCTTGAACATCCATGCAAAGTGTTGGATAAAGATGTTCTTGAATTCTTCACCAATGCAAAGCTTTGTCATGAAGACACTGTGATCAAGAGCAAGGTTCGTTAAATAAGAGTTACGGTGAAGACGTACCTCCTTACTAAGTACTTGCGGCTTCCAAAATGTAACGCGTCCAATCAGCTTGAAGAAGAGGATTTCTCAAGGGTTATGTTATTCTGTTATTTGCCCCGAGGTACCAAGGCAATCAAGCACAAAGAAATGAATGAGGAAGACAAGTTACTCTTAAACATCATTAGAAAGATGCTGCTATGCAAGAATGGATCCCACAATTTCCTTTCCTCTGAAATGTTCAAGATTCTTGTAGCCATCATCTGCCGAAAGAAGCTAGAATGGGGTGTAGTGATGTTTGACAGGATTAAAGACATTCTTCGAGCCCCAAATCTTGGCAGGATTATGAGTTTGTATCTAAATCAGCTTGATAGGGACACCTTTAATATGTCTAAAGGTGTCCTTGCGTGTTCCTATAACTGCAGAGACAGATGCTCCAGTTAGTTCTGGGCCAGAGACACCAGCTCCAGCTGCAGAGGTTTCAGTTCCAGTTCCAATTATTGCAGTTACAATTGAAGATACAGATGACCTAGTTTCTAAGGTTGCTGATATAGGTCGTGCTAATGCAGCTGCTGAGTTTGTGTCTGATGATGTTGGGCATAGGATAGTAGCTGAAGATGTTCTGGTTGCTACTGATCTAGAGGTTGTTACTGCTACTGATGATTTGAATGCTGTTGTTGATGATGAGATTGCTGTTGATGAGATAGGTGTTGCTGATCTTAAGATAGACGCTGATACTACCTTTGACCTGGATATTGCTGATTATGAGGTTGATGCTGATGAGGACATGTCAACTACTGATAATGTAAATGATTCTACAGAGATAGTTGCCACAGAGAATCTGATTGTAAATCTACCGGATGTTCTACCTGTCAGGACTGAGGGGGAGCCGACTCACCCTTCGATCTCGATGCAGACACAACTGATAGGTTTGTCAGAAATCTACAAAGAAGAATGGTTGAACTTCCAGGTAGACCTCCAGTGGAGGAGGTAGAGATTGTTGATCTGTCTAATAAGGAAGCAGATGAAGAAGAGCATCCTCCTGTCCTAGAGTCTCCTACTATAAGGTTTATATCTAAAGATCATATCTCTCCCATTGAAGAGTATTTCAGTGACTTGAGGGAAGTGAAAATATCCCTCCCAGTGTTCCAGCTGCAGACATACCTTCTACCAGTGCAAATTTCTCTATTCTAAAATCTATAGAAGCTAAGATGGCTAAACAATAGACACGTTTTGATCGTTCTTTGAAGAAAGTGTTAACAAAAGTCAAGGAAATAGAGAAAGATGTGAATAACGACCATGCAACAATCAAGGTGTTTTTTGACAAGCATGATGAAATGCTAGACTCTTGGTTTGTACAAGGTGGTCAGGCGACTGTACATATTATGACAGGGCTAAAAAGTAACTTGGATGTTCTTAAGTACGTTGATGCTAACGCCAAAATAATAATTAATGCCCAGAATGAAGCAATGAACTACTTTGATGACCAAATGGTCTACTATTCGATTTCCATAGCAGCCAAGGTACATGAAGAAGTCAAAAAGGGGGAGGATTAGGTTAAAGCTAAGGTGACGGCCCTTAAAGCCCTTATGGTAGAAAACTTTAAGGGATTAAATGACTACAATTATGATAATTTCAGCTGGCTTCATGGTGAGATTTTTAGTTGGGCAAGTCATGGTGATGCAAGGATTCAAGCACATATGGTGCCTGCTCTAGTGGATGTTCATGTAAATACTACTTAAGATTATTCTCAGTACTGGACTGACACTTAGGATTTCCTGTAGTTTGAACCAGAATATGCTCCTGCTGCTGCGGCCAATCCAGAAGTTCAGATAGTTGAAGACATACCTCCACCAGATAAGAAAAGAAGAAGATTTCGTGAAGGGCCCTCCACTGTTAGGTCTGATTCGAACAGAGAAATGGCTGAGGTATGCATTCCAATTTCCAAGAGTATCCTTCTGGATACCTTCAAGATAGTAGTTTTAGTAAATTAAAATAGATGGGATTTTAAAAGATTAATGCCAGAAGTATAAGGTAGCATGTGCTAAATGAAGACTTCATTTTAGGAAATACAACTTTGATGATCCAAATGCTCCTCCATCTTCGCCAAGATATTATCCGAAGCCAAAATCATATTTTTGCCAGACAAAGTCAGAAAAGTAAGGGCAAACATACTTGATGGTCTCTTTTATGATTGATGTTTGTAGACACTGATTGCCCCAACTAAGAACTTTCATTTATATATATATATATATATATATATATATATATATATATATATATATATATATTTAATGTTTTGTCTGGGAATGCGTTTATTCATTATTCATTATTTTTTCTTATATCCTTTCATTTTTATGCTCTATTGTGTGTACAATTCACCTTAGTTTGTAGGGTTCTTACTTCTTCAAATAGAGTGAGATTGTTGGATATTGTATCCACAATTACCCTGATTTGAAGAAGTGTCTTTTGAACTAAGATGAATTGAGTTGTATTTGATGCTTTCTATTTAGTTATGTACTTGCAGGACTATATTGTGTTGGAACACCCTATTACTAATTTGGGTAAGGATCACTATGTTTGTCTTAGGAAACCAGGTTGACCTAGTTGTATAGTTGTAAAGGTCAACATTAGAATGAGTCTAGGGCTTAGAACTTAGGTTTGAAGCTGCCCCCAGGACCATTCCAATATCAAGGATATAGAGCCAAGTCTAAGGCAATTTTCGTCGAGCTCCGGTCGACGAAACGTCGAGCTTAGTTCGACGCTCTCTGAGCTCAACTTCGATAAATCGTCGAACTCCAGTCGACGTTCTTCGAGCTCAGATCGACGATCTGCTTTCAGACAATTTTGGTTAGTCGTCGAACTGCATTCTACGTTTTTCTAGCTCAGGTCGACGATCTCTCTTCAGCTATTCTTCAGGTCGCTGAGCTCGGTTTGACGATCTTCGAGCTCAGTTCGACGTTTTCTATCTGTCTGATCTGTTTCCATCTCTGAGCTCAGTTCGATGATAGTAGAGCTCAGATCGACGATTTTTTTGAGAGATCAACGATTCTAAGGATTCAAATGTTGCCAGTCTTTGGAATGTTTTTGAAATCCCTCAGCATTTATGTTAAGGAAATCTGCCAGCCGTTTGTCTTTATTCTGGAGCAAGTTTCAAGGAATTATTCAGGGAATGTTTTATTGGACCTTCCTCTAGAAGATAAGACTCTTTATGGAAGACATTTATGCCTGCCAACGACTATCATTGACAAGATTCTTTTTGAGAATAAGATCTTCCTTTTCATCTTTAGTAAAAAAAAAGAGTACACACAACAACATACACAGAGAACACAACAAGAAGAATTAAGCTGTGACAGATAACAAGTGATCAATTCTGAAGAATCAGAATAACAGTATTTTTGCTTACAGAGAAGTGATCACAGCCTCATCTCAAGAACTCCAGACACCTCATCTTTCAGTTTTTTTGCTGAAACTATCCTTTGCTGGAGATCTAAAGTTCTGAAGGCCTATCACCCTAGAGCAAAGCTTCCATTCTTGAACCTGTCTACAACTCAGGGGGAGCTTTGACAACAAAAGATCCACTAGTCTTCTCTCATTTGATTTGAGAACAGAGAAGACAACTTCACCTCTTTATCTTTTCTTTTTCTACTGTAAAAGGGTTCTTGAACTCCCTTCAAAAGTTCTGTCTGGTTCTGAGAGCCTTGTCAAAACTCAGTGGTGGCAAGACACCTTATCAAAAAAATCTAGTTTTGGTTTTTGAGCACCTTAACAAAAGCTCATTTGTGTCAGGACACCTGATCAACTCATCCTGAGTGGATTCCTACCAACGGTGGTAGAAGAGTGGATGTACCCAGGTTTTTGGGGAACCACTATATTTCCTTGTGTCTTCTGGGTTGTTTGTGTGATTGATTTGCTGTGTGTTGTGCTCTTTACTTCTTTGTTTTTAACTCTTCATTAACACTCTACACTATACTATAAATTGAATTTTATATTTGCTGATCAATTTCAACTGTGAAATTAATTTAAATAAACTCTATTCACCCCCCTCTAGATTTGAGATAGATCTTACCCTCACTTTCAATTGGTATCAGAGGGAGGTTGGTTGCTCACACAGGCTAACACCTGAACCAAAAGATCCTTGATAAGATCAATCTCTTAAGAGTGTTATTTTCTTTATATCTTATATTATTCAAAGACATGGCACAGAACAAGAATTATGCAAGCACCAGACCTCCAGTGTGCAATCTATATAAGTTTGCACTCTGGAAGGCAAGGATTAGATTATACATGAACTCTATTGATGAAGATATTTTCAATTCTGTCTTGACAGTCTGTCCAAGTCCACCTGCAAGCTCAAGCACAAATGCTGTTCCACCTCCCTCAGGAATAGATGCAGACATAAAGAAATGGAAAACTGCAGATGCAAAGGCCAAGAACATCTTAGCTCAGACAATGTCTGATGAGATATTTCAGAAGGTAGCTGACTGCAACTCAGCCAAAGGAATTTGGGACAAGCTCTCTGAAATTGTCTCAGGGTCTGCTGATGAAAGGAAAGATAGGAGATCCCATCTGATAAGCCAATATGAGAACTTCAAAAAGGGAGAAGCTGAATCAGTGGCTGACATGTACAATAGACTAAGTCTGATTGTCAATGAGTTAAAGACTTTGGATAAAGAAATCTCATTGACTGAGCTGAATGACAAAATCTTAATGTGCTTCCCCAGCACTTGGGATTCAAGAATCTGGCCAATCAAAGATGCCAGAAGTCTAAATGAGATTACCACTGAAGCTCTCCTGGGCAAGCTCAAATCCTATGAGCTGCTCATTAAAAATAGAGAAGAAGAACAAAAGGATACTTCTCCAGTCACAAGGAAAGAAAAGACCATAGCTTTCAAAGCTGCAGAAGAGGAGCCTGAAGATAAAGCTACAGAAAATGATGAGCTCCTAAGTCTACTGGCCAAAAGATTCTACAAGATGGCCAGAAAAGACTTCAGAAAGAGATCATACAAGGGTCATGATAAACCAAGGTATGATAAATCAAACAACAATAAAGAAATCATATGTTTTGGTTGTAGGAAACCAGGCCATATTGTGCCTGACTGTCCAGAAAATAAGAACAAGGACAAGAAAGATAGAAGAGAAAGAAGAAAATAAAAAGACTTCAGAAAGAACAGCTCAGACAAACCCTCCTTCAGCAAGAATAAACATACAAGGAAGGGATTTGTTACTGAGACATGGAGTGAAACTGAAGAGGACTCTGAAGCCTCATCCAGCTCCAGTGTTGATGAGGATGATGCTGATGAAAAGGAATTCTGCATGATGGCTATCAATGCCTCTCAAACAGACTCAGAAGCAGAAGAGTCAGAATCAGATTCAGAAGCTCAACTAGAAGAAGATCAGGTAATCAATTCATTTGATTTTAGTTCTGAGGATTTTAAACATGAGTTTAAGGTACTATGCCTAGATCTGTTGGAGTCTGAGAAGGAAATCACTTCCCTCAGAAAACAACTATCTGAGTATAGCACTATAAAATCAGAGAACCTCAAACTCTCTAAGGAGTTGGAATGCTGTAGGGAAGAGATAGCTTCACTGAAAAGTGAATTATCAAAAGCCAAAAAGTTTGAAGAATCCCTAAATGGGAGAAGTATTAGACTGATGGACATTACAAGCACAGTGAACTCAAGACTCAATAGTACACTGGGATTGGGTGCTTCATCCAGTCAACCTATAATATTAACAACTATAATCAAATTTATCTTTGACAAAGGAAAGGGAGTAGTAGAGGTAGCTAGGAAGAATGCAGATCTGCCAGAGAAAATTTCAGTTCAAAAGATTGCGTCGAGCAGAGCTCGACGATCATCGAACAGAGCTCAACGATCTAACCCAAGATCGTCGACCTCAGCTCGACGATATCCAAACTCTGAACTCCAGAATAATCGATCTTCGAACAGAGATCGACGATCTGACCCAAGATCGTCGACCTCAGCTCGACGATCGTCCAACAGAGATCAGGTCTATGAACATTCCTTCAATGGCACATCTAGATTCAATCCCAGAAGTCCCACATCCCAAGGCTTTAACCCCTATACTGAATGGATAGTACCTCCTAGGAGATATCAACCTGAAGGTTATAAGAGTCAACCTGGGATGTCTTTCATTTCTGAATTCAAAGGATATCAACCTAGGCCTAAGGTTAACTGGGTCAAAAACAAATAAGATGTTCATGTGCAGGTGAAGACCTATCCAGTATCTAACCAACAATGGTATCTGGATAGTGGGTCCTCAAAGCACATGACAGGGAATAGGGAAAACCTATCATCCTTCATAACCAAATTTGGACCCAAAGTGATTTTTGGTGATTCAAATTTTGGCCAAACCAAAGGATATGGTGCTGCTCAGATAGGCTCAGTCACTTTCAAGAAGGTGGCATATGTAGAAGGACTGAAGCACAATCTGATAAGTATCAGTCAGCTATGTGATGAAGGATACAAGGTGACTTTCAACAAATCCCTGTGCAAGATCAAGTCAGAGGATAACACAACTGTGTTAACAGGTAAAAGGACAGGTAACATTTACTTAGTAGATTTTCTTTCATCTAAAGCAGATATCTGTTTATTCAATTCCATATCTAAGACAAATGTTTTATGGCATAAGAGATTAGGACATCTAAACCTTAGAACCATTGCTAGGCTATCCAAGGACAACCTTGTTAGAGGACTACCTTCTGGCCCCTACAAGAAGGAAGGACTTTGCAAGGCTTGTCAGTTAGGCAAGCAAACTAAAAATAGCTTTAAGTCACTTAATAAGAGTAATTCACCTAGGATTCTGTATTTGTTGCATATGGATCTTTTTGGACCCATTACAGTACAAAGCTTAGCAGGGAAATCTTATGCTTTAGTGATTGTAGATGAATTCTCTAGATTCACATGGGTATTCTTTCTGAGGAAGAAGTCTGATAACTTTAAGTGTTTGACAGAGTTTCTCAAATGTATACAGATTGAGTTCAACACTCACATTGCCCTGATCAGAAGTGATCATGGGATAGAGTTTGATTCTCTTCTTATGCAAGAGTTCTGTCAAACTGAAGGGATCAGGCACACTTTCTCAGCTCCTAGAACTCCTCAACAAAATAGGGTAGCTGAAAGGAAAAATAGAACCCTAATTGAATCTGCTACTACATTGTTGACAGATGCTCACCTACCTCTATCCTTTTGGGTTGAGGAAGTGAACACCTCCAACTATGTGCTAAACCGATGCCTGATACATAAACTAAAGGGCAAGACTCCCTATGAATTGCTCAAAGGGAAGAAACCTAAAATAGATTATTTTAAAATTTTTGGGTGTACTTGTTATATTCATAATAATAACAAGAAGTATCTAGCAAAATTCCAAGCTAAAGCTGATGAAGGAGTGTTTCTGGGATACTCCATGATCAGCAAGGCCTATAGGGTATATAATAAATCTTCCTGTAAAATTGAAGAATCTGTTCAAGTTACTTTTGATGAGACTAACATGTGTTATAAGGAGAAGTCTACTTCTACCATAGAACCTTTGCAGGTACACTCTATTTAAGAAAGTATGGACAGATTACAAGTTAAAGAAGAGGATACAGCCACTCAACCTATTCTATAAAAGAATGAGAGCAGTGATGATGAAGAAGAAGTTCAACCTCTTGAAGAAAATCATCCTGAAGAGCCAGTTGTTATTCCATAAGAGGAAACAACAACACAGGTTGGTGAACAATCAACATCACCTGTTGATCTAGTAACAACAAGAGATCATCCAATCACCCAAGTAATTGGAGAAATCTCAGCTGGTGTGCAAACCAGAAATCAGGTCAACCAAAACTTGATGCACACCTGCTTCCTATCTCAAGTTGAGCCTCAATCCATTCAAGATGCAGAGCAAGATCCACACTGGATCATTGCAATGCAAGAAGAGTTGCATCAATTTGAAAGGAATAAAGTTTGGGAACTAGTGCCTAAGCCAAAGGATCACTCCATTGTTGGAACAAAGTGGGTGTTCAAAAACAAGCTGGATGATCAAGGAGTTATTGTCACAAACAAGGCAAGGCTAGTTGCTCAAGGCTACTCTCAACAAGAAGGAATAGACTATGACCAGACCTTTGCACCAGTTGCAAGGTTAGAGGCCATTAGAATATTCCTAGCTTATGCTGCTCACAAAGGCTTCAAGGTTTACTAGATGGATGTGAAGAGTGCATTTCTCAATGGGGACATCAAAGAGGAAGTCTATGTTAGACAACCTCCAGGTTTTATCTCTCTAACTCACCCTGATTATGTTTTCAAATTGCATAAAGCATTATATGGTCTCAAGCAAGCTCCTAGAGCATGGTATGAGACCCTAGCATGCTTTCTTCTGGAAAATGATTTTGTTAGGGGGAGAGTAGACCAAACTCTTTTTATTAGAACCCATAAGTCCCACACCTACTAGTACAAATTTATGTAGATGATATCATATTTGGATCTACTGATTCAAACTTGTGCAAAAAGTTTTCCAACCTGATGCATTCCAAATTTGAAATGAGTAGCATGGGTGAGCTCTCCTTCTTCTTAGGATTGCAAGTAAAACAGCATGCTGAGGGCATATTTATTTCCCAAACCAAGTATGCTAAAGAATTGGTTAAGAGATTTGGCATGTCTGAGGCATCTTGCATGAAAACACCCATGCCTACCAATGCTGTATTGGATGCTGATGAACATGGGAAACCAGTTGATCAGACAACATATAGAGCAATGATTGGCTCCCTATTGTACCTTACAGCCAGTAGACCAGATATAATGTTTGCTACATGCATATGTGCTAGATTCCAAGTTAGCCCTAGAGAGTCACACCTAACATTAGTTAAAAGGGTTCTTAGATATGTAAAAAGTTGTCCAAATCTAGGTCTCTGGTATCCAAAAGACTCAGGATTTGAATTAACTAGATTTTCAGATGCTGATTATGCTGGATGCATAATAGACAGGAAAAGCACCAGTGGAACATGTCAGTTCCTTGGTGACATACTTGTCTCTTGGTTTTGTAAGAAGCAAACATCTGTGTCAACCTCAACTGCTGAAGCTGAATATATGGCTGCAGGCAGTTACTGTTCATAAATATTGTGGATACAAAATCAGCTCATAGACTATGGCTACCACTTAGAGAAGTCTAAAATTTTTTGTGATAATACTAGTGCTATCTCTATAGCACAAAATCCAGTCCTCCATAGTAGGACAAAACATATAGAGATTAGGCATCACTTTCTAAGGGATAATGTAGAGAAAAACAAAATAGAACTTCAATATATCCCTACTGATTTGCAAAGGGGAGATATTTTCACCAAGCCTTTGGATGAAAAGAAACACAGTTTCTTCCTAAATCAGTTAGGCATGTTAGATGGAGGAAGCCTAAACTAATTTACAAGATTTTTGAAAAGTTAAAACAGACCAAAACTAGGCTAAAAAATCAGTTCTTTTTGTGTCTGTAGAATAGGCTTGGTCTCTGAACTGCGCTCGACGTTTTCCCAGAAATCGTCGAACATAGATCGACGTTTTTCTAAAAATCGTCGACCAGAGATCGACGTTTCCAAAATCGTCGATCTGAGTTCAGCGCCTCCGTTAGCTCCAGGTTTTGTCTCCTTCTGTTCAGAGACCGTCGAGCGGAGCTTGACGCTTTTCAACATCGTCGAACGGAGATCGACGATATTGACGTCTCTTCAGATTCCCTCTGTAGCCCAAATCGTCGAGCTGAGATCGACGTTCTGTCGAACCAAGCTCCACGATTTTCCGTTTCGCCGTCGAACCCTAATATAAAATCATTTCCGCAGCCGTCATTCATCTTTGCGCTTTCATACTCTCTGTAACTTTCTTCGTTTTCCCTCCAAATCTTCTACGCTTGGTCGTGTTTGGTTCTTTGTTGCAGGTAAAAATGGCTGGCTCCAATGCTGCAATCTCCAAAATGAAATTTGACACCGGATTTGATATCGACATGAATTCGTTTGATGGAAGCGATCAGCGCTTCAAGGATATTATTAATCTACTCAGAGATCAGCAGCTATCGCAAATAATGACTATCAGAATGAAGATTGCATCCGAAGAGATAAAGGAGTGGTGTTATACAGCGACAGATGAGAATGAGAACTCTGTCGTCGGCTTCATAAAAGGGACTCAGGTACAATTGTCCCCGACCCTTTTAACTGAAGTTTTTCATCTTAGTTCTGGAGAAGATTCCATAGAGTTATCTGGAGAGGAATATGACTCCATGCTTGATAGAATGGGTCACAATGCTGTAAACCCTAACAAACTGCTGAAGAAAAATCTATCGATAGAATTTCAGTTTTTGGCTGATGTAGTTGGGAAAGTGCTTCTGGCCAAGCAATCAGCCCATGATACCATATCAAGATATCAATTTTGTCTAATGGGAGCTCTGCTTGATAAGAAACATCTAGACTGGGGATTAATTTTCTTCAACCTGATTAAGAAGAAGCTGAGTAAGACTGCTGTCAGTTTTGGGAGAATTCTAGGGGTCTATCTGAATTCCAGATGCCCTGAGCTGCTAACCTCTTCTGGGATGTTCATTAATGAATCCAAGAGGCTCTCCTGTGCCCTTTTCAGCAAATGGGACAGGCAGATTGTAAACCCCTCCAGAGCTGCTGCACCACTATCTTCAGGCACTAGGACTGTCTCAGTCACTCCACCTCTGGTCTCTGCCCCAGTAGAAGTGTTGCCTGCTTCTCCTCCTCCTCCAGCTATCTCTACCCCAGCCACTTCATCCTCACCTCCAATCAACACCATATTGATATCTTCCCCTATTAACATTTCTTCACCAATTTCAACCCCTCCAGCATCTACCTCAGAGGAATTCCATCCTCTCTTCTCTTACCCAATCTTCACCTCTCCATCATTTTCCTTAGCAGATGATTCCTTTATGGATGATTCCCCCTCCTCTCCTCTTGAGCCTCCCTCTACCTCCTCATTCCAACAAATGCTGCAATAAATTCTATCCCAATCATCCTTCACACCTTCCCTTGCCTCACCTATCTTCACCTCAACATCTTCAATCTCCTCCATTCCCTTCTCAGAGCCATTCATTCCCAGACCCCCCATACCATCTCTCTCCATGCCACCAGCTCCAGCCATCATCCTTCCAACAACATTCTCTCCTACCTCTGCTCAAGCCCCTCTTGAGCATGTAGATTTATCAGCCCTGGCAGACAGGTTATATGAGCTGCTAGCTCCTAAGCTAACCTCATTACTGGAGACCACTCTGGCTCCACTCCTGACCCATGTCAAGGTGCTGTCTTCCAAGCTCTCCTCCTTCTCTCCCTCTCAGGCAATTACCTCTTCTGGGTGCCTTGACTCAGTTCTCCCTGAATCCAGGCAGGGGGAGATGCCTTCTGAAGTAGTGGTTGTGCCTGAGTCTGCTCCTGCTTTTGCAATGGACCTCCAGAGCTTGCTCTCTGTGTTTGATATAGTTTACCTCAGATCTTTGCCAGTTCCTCATGCTGAAGACTTGTCTAAGGCCATTGTGCCTATTTCTGTCTATGATCCCAGTCAAATTGAAGCATATGTAAATTCCTTGAAGGCTGTGGATGTTTTTGTTTCCATCTCTGATGCTACTACTAAGGCCATTGTGCCTCTTGTTGTTGAAGCTGCTGCTGCTGCTGAAGATACTGAAATGGTTCCTGTATTTGAAGATACATCTGCTGCTGAAGAAGTTGCTTCTTACCTAGAAGATCTTGCACCTGCTGTTGTTATTGCTCCTACTACTGCTGTTGCTTCAAAAGTTCCTTCTGCTCAAATTTCTGATGCTGCTCCTGCCCTGACTGCTGATCAGTTGAAGTTACAAGAGAAATACATAAAAAGCATTGATGACTTGTATGATAATCCTCAAAGTTCAGAGAGTGATCAATTTCAAACTGATTCAGATGACTCTACAAATGCTATTGCCAAGAAGAGGAAGGCCAGAAGCAAGGCCATGATGTCAGTCCCCCCAGCTCAGGCAAAGAATTCTAATGACATTCCCTACTATATTCTGCATGACTGCCCCATATCTGAGCCCTGGATGCAGTATTCCAAGAACTAATCAAAGGCTATGAAGAAGAGAAGGAAGCTGAATAAGTATGAAAAAGGATCTTCTCAGTATCAGCCTCCTCCTCCTCCTCCTCCAGATTCTGGTTCAGGCTCAGCCTCTCAAGCTCCAGCTTCCAGGCAAAGCTCCTCCCAGTCGTATCAGAAATACTATCAAAGGGGGCAACATCAAAGGGGATATCAGTCTATAAGGGGCCAATATAGAGCAAGCCAGAGAGGGCACAGATTTCATCAAAAGGAAGGACAAGGGCATACTGATTCTACTTCAGGTCCTTTCCCTTATAAGCTAAAAGATGCAGTTGTCTCCAGGACTCCTCCTACTGATTCTGAGTCCATCAACAGATATGAACCTCCTGTTTCATTTGAGGATCCTGAGAACAACCCCTTGTCCTGGACAGGTAGAATGAAAGAGTTGGCTGCTCTTGATCAAATAAAAAAGGCCAGAGAGCAAGGCAAGGACACTTCAAGCATAACAACTCTATCAGATCAGAGAAAGAAAGAACTGGAGAAATATAAATCAAGAAAATTCTTTAATCCAGAAGATTATATGAAGCTGCACCCTGAGGCTGTAGTTCCAAGGCCCAGATCTCAAACTTCCTTAGGTGCAGAAGATGATAGAAGATCCAAGAAAGAAGCCCTCAATCCCAACAGACAAATTTTGTTTAAAAAAGGGAACTGAGAAGAAGTGAATTGTGTAAGCTGAACAATCATCCTCCTTTGGATATTTGCTGACTTCTTATCTGTGATCTGCATTGCTGTTATATCTTTTCTTCTGCATTGTTGTTTTAGTTTCTGTCTTGAATGTATGCTTATTTATTTCCTAATTCTGTCTGTAAATAGTAATCCTAACCCAAATAGGGGGAGATTGTTGGAACACCCTATTACTAATTTGGGTAAGGATCACTATGTTTGTCTTAGGAAACCAGGTTGACCTAGTTGTATAGTTGTAAAGGTCAACATTAGAATGAGTCTAGGGCTTATAACTTAGGTTTGAAGCTGCCCCCAGGACCATTCCAATATCAAGGATATAGAGCCAAGTCTAAGACAATTTTCGTCGAGCTCCGGTCGACGAAACGTCGAGCTTAGTTCGACGCTCTCTGAGCTCAACTTCGATAAATCGTCGAACTCCAGTCGACGATCTTCGAGCTCAGATCGACGATCTGCTTTCAGACAATTTTGGTTAGTCGTCGAACTTCATTCTACATTTTTCTAGCTCAGGTCGACGATCTCTCTTCAGCTATTCTTCAGGTCGCTGAGCTCGGTTCGACGATCTTCGAGCTCAGTTCGATGTTTTCTGTCTGTCTGATCTGTTTCCATCTCTGAGCTCAGTTCGACGATAGTAGAGCTCAGATCGACAATTTTTTTGAGAGATCAACGATTCTAAGGATTCAAATGCTGCCAGTCTTTGGAATGTTTTTGAAATCCCTCAGCATTTATGTTAAGGAGATCTGCCAGCCGTTTGTCTTTATTCTGGAGCAAGTTTCAAGGAATTATTCAGGGAATGTTTTATTGGACCTTCCTCTAGAAGACAAGACTCTTTATGGAAGACATTTATGCCTGCCAACGGCTATCTTTGACAAGATTCTTTTTGAGAATAAGATCTTCCTTTTCATCTTTAGTTAAAAAACAAAAGAGTACACACAACAACATACACAGAGAACACAACAAGAAGAATTAAACTGTGACAGATAACAAGTGATCAATTCTGAAGAATCAGAATAACAGTCTTTTTGCTTACAGAGAAGTGATCACAGCCTCATCTCAAGAACTCCAGACACCTCATCTTTCAGTTTTTTTGCTGAAACAATCCTTTGCTGGAGATCTAAAGTTCTGAAGGCCTATCACCCTAGAGAAAAGCTTCCATTCCTGAACCTGTCTACAACTCGGGGGGAGCTTTGACAACAAAAGATCCACTAGTCTTCTCTCATTTGATTTGAGAACAGAGAAGACAACTTCACCTCTTTATCTTTTCTTTTTCTGCTGTAAAAGGGTTCTTGAACTCCCTTCAAAAGTTCTGTCTGGTTCTGAGAGCCTTGTCAAAACTCAGTGGTGGCAAGACACCTTATCAAAAAATCCAGTTTTGGTTTTTGAGCACCTTAACAAAAGCTCATTGGTGTTAGGACACCTGATCAACTCATCCTGAGTGGATTCCTACCAAGGGTGGTAGAAGAGTGGATGTACCCAGGTTTTTGGGGAACCACTATATTTCCTTATGTCTTCTGGGTTGTTTGTGTGATTGATTTGCTGTGTGCTGTGCTCTTTACTTCTTTGTTTTTAACTCTTCATTAACACTCTACACTATACTATAAATTGAATTTTATATTTGCTGATCAATTTCAACTGTGAAATTAATTTAAATAAACTCTATTCACCCCCCTCTAGAGTTGAGATAGATCTTAACCTCACTTTCAATTAGTATCAGAGGGAGGTTGGTTGCTCACACAGGCTAACACCTGAACCAAAAGATCCTTGATAAGATCAATCACTTAAGAGGGTTATTTTCTTTATATCTTATATTATTCAAAGACATGACACAGAACAAGGATTATGCAAGCACCAGACCTCCAATGTGCAATCTATCTAAGTTTGCACTCTGGAAGGCAAGGATTAGATTATACATGAACTCTATTGATGAAGATATTTTCAATTCTGTCTTGACAGTCTGTCCAAGTCCACCTGCAAGCTCAAGCACAAATGCTGTTCCACCTCCCTCAGGAACAGATGCAGACATAAAGAAATGGAAAACTGCAGATGCAAAGGCCATGAACATCTTAGCTCAGACAATGTCTGATGAGATATTTCAGAAGGTAGCTGACTGCAACTCAGCCAAAGGAATTTGGGACAAGCTCTCTGAAATTGTCTCAGGGTCTGCTGATGAAAGGAAAGACAGGAGATCCCATCTGATAAGCCAATATGAGAACTTCAAAAAGGGAGAAGCTGAATCAGTGGCTGACATGTACAATAGACTAAGTCTGATTGTCAATGAGTTAAAGACTTTGGATAAAGAAATCTCATTGACTGAGCTGAATGACAAAATCTTAATGTGCTTCCCCAGCACTTGGGATTCAAGAATCATGCCAATCAAAGATGCCAGAAGTCTAAATTAGATTACCACTGAAGCTCTCCTGGGCAAGCTCAAATCTTATGAGCTGCTCATTAAAAATAGAGAAGAAGAACAAAAGGCTACTTCTCCAGTCACAAGGAAAGAAAAGACCATAGCTTTCAAAGCTGCAGAAGAGGAGCCTGAAGATAAAGCTACAAAAAATGATGAGCTCCTAAGTCTACTGGCCAAAAGATTCTACAAGATGGCCAGAAAAGACTTCAGAAAGAGATCATACAAGGGTTATGATAAACCAAGGTATGATAAATCAAACAACAATAAAGAAATCATATGTTTTGGTTGTAGGAAACAAGGCCATATTGCTAAGTACAACCCAATATCAGGTTACAATGGGTCATGAAACACAGGATTATACAATGTATTCCTTCACTGTGTAGGCAAATGTGTTGACTCACGTGTAATCTCTCTATTGGGGTGTACTTCTATCCCAAGTGCATTAGATGGATTAAGGAAGGACAAGGACCTGGAATATGAAGAACATTATTTTACCCAAGTAAAATTCGTCGAGTATAGTAAGGGATATTTGTCAAATTCGTCGAGTATACTCATAGATACTCGTCTAATTCGTCGTGTATACCTACTGGCACTCGTCAAATTCGTTATATTTACTTAGGGTAAAATCTCTGAGATTTGAAAAGTCAGTTAAGTTAAAATCGCCGAGTATCATCAAGTATACTCGTGGAATTCGTCGTGTGTATCTTCCGATACCCGCCGAATTCGTCGAATATACATGTCGATACACTCCGAATTCATCGAGATTCATTGGGTAAACCCTTGAGTTTCCGAATTTACCTCTCTAGAATTTTCTCAGTCAGATTCGTCGAATATCGCTTAGCTCATGCGTCAAATGCGTCGAGTGTATCAGCCGATACTCGTTGAATTCGTTGAGTATGTCAGACTATACTCGTCGAATTCATCATGTTTGTCTTCTGTAAAGCTTTGAGTTTTAGGTTCGATTGGGCTGAAATTCTCCAAGTAAATTTAGTGGAGTTTATATGCAGTTCGACGAGTATACTTGGCTATACTCAATGATACTCAACGAATTATACTTAGGGTTATTTTATTTTCTTTTTCAAAACTTTCGGCTCGGGTTTTCCAGATCGCCATGTATAGTATACGCGAATTTCTAAGTATGGAAATTCTTTTCAAGCCGTTATAGGAGGAGGATTTGTATATATATCTAGGGTGGATTTTCCATCAACCCTAATCACGCTCAAATTCAAATCGAGAAAACTTCCGATCAAAAAGATCCCGTCAGATCCTGTCCGTATTTCGCAAATCCGCTCACCCAACGACTGTGTTGAACGACTGAATCTTCCTCAACCTAATCAACTGGAACTTTGTTCTCTAAAGATTCTGATTCTCTCAAATCTAGTCGATCCGTGATTCTAGATCAAAGTCTTCCAAGCATTCGTATTTTCCGTGTTCTCAAAGATATTCAAGATCAACCTTTTTGAAGAACAATGGATTGAAGACTATAGATCTAAATAAGATTATTTGTAATCCTTATTGTGTAAACCTCTCTTTACTCTTGTAGGAGGTTTTCCCTCTGAGTTGTAGATCCGTGTTTGGATCGAGTGGTAGATCCATGTTTGGATCGAGTTGTAGGAGTGTTTGTTCTCCGAGTTGTAGGAGCGTTGTCTCCGAGTTGTAGGAGTTGAGGCTTTGAGGTGTAAGTTTCGTTGTAATCTGAGATAGAGGTGAAGTAACCAAATCTAGCCCTTCATGGTAGATAGGAGAGGCAGGATAGTAGACGTATCCTATACCATCTCTCAAGCAACTAGACCCCTAAGATTGTTTTATCATTACTAGGTCATGACAAAACCCTAGGAATCTCAAAGAGACCATGTGAACTTAGGCATGAAGGTGAAGATCATCATGGTCTGCAAATAACATATTCCAATTACCTAACCTAGGGTTTAAATTTAGGGCCTCACCTAGGCTCTTTGACCCCACCATAACATCCCTAACCCATTAGTGTATCACTTGGAGCACCTAGAACCCATTGGGGGTCAACTAAAGTGGTCAAGTTGACCAAAGTCAACCCTAACCCTAAAATAGTCAAAATGACCTATCTAGGGCCAATAGACCTCCAACTTGCCAAAATGACCCCACCTAGACCTTCCAAACCCTTAAGGGAGTCCAATGGTAAACTAACAACCCATTGGGGTCAACCAAAGTGGTCAAATTTACCAAAGTCAAACCTAGGCCAAAATTGGTCAAACTTACGCCTTTTGGATAAATTGGTCCAAATGGGACACCACCATGACCAAACTAACATTGGAGGGTGTCAATAGACTCAAGAAACACCAGTTAGGCCAGTCAACTAATCAAGTTGATGTCAACTCCAAGTCAACACTTGGTCAATAGTGCCCAAACTGGGTTAATCAAGCCCAAAGCTCAATCCCTTTGGGCTAAGCCTAATTTCAATGGCCCAACTGACGAGTCACCACAAAAATTACATGGAATACCACTAAAAATCTGGAGGTGGTGACTAGAAGAGAGAAAATGGGAGTTTTTCCCCTTAATGGAGAGTGAGAAAGAAGAAAGAGAGAAAGGAGTTATGGAGGGAGGCCATGGGTCACTCCATTCATCTCTCGATTGCCCCCATTAATCTCCCTTGTCTCTTGGGACGAGGATACCATGAATTACAACAAGCCAAAACGAATGGGGGGAGCCCAACCACCATAGCCGACCACCCCTTCACCTCCCCTCCAATGAAAAATTATAAATCCCCCCAATACAACCCCCCATTCCCACTTTTGGCTAACCCATCACCTTCAAAACGTCGTTGGCTGTCAAAATCATATATTGGATCAATGGTTTGGGTGGAGGATCGAGAAATCGAGCAAGCTCGCCGAAGAGGAGAAACATCACTGCCAACCGTTGCCACCGTCGTTGTCGAACCCTAAAGGTCCACTTCTTGTTGGGTATTGTATCCACAATAATCTAGATTTGTATGAAGTTACCCTTAAAATAAGATGAGTTAAGTTGTATTTGATGTCTTGTTTGAGTTATGTGTTTGTAGGACTTAATTGCCAAAGTGTAGACCAATGCCAGTCAACAATGAGTCACCAAACACAGGACCATACAATATAATCCCTCATTGTGTGATCCATGGTGTTGACTAATGTGTAGCCTCTCTATTGGGATACACTTCACTTTCAAGCACTAAACCAGTAGGAGAAAGACTAGTTGCAGATTTCCTTGAAGAAAGAAAATTTCTAGAAAGAAAATTTTTTCTAAGTGTTTTACTCGAGAAACAACTTTAGTACTCGAGTAGATTTTTAGTCAGTTCTCTGGTAAGCTAACTCTAGCACTCGAGTAAATGAAGTATTTCTTGAGATGATTTAAAGTTAGTTCTCGAGAAGCTGTGTAGTACGTGAGTACATCTTTGCTTGCTCTTGAGTTATCAGAAAAGTCTAGTTCAGAATTATTCTAATTGTAGTACTCGAGTAGCTAAGACCATTACTCGAGTAGTCCAAGACTTTTTCTGGAGTAACAGATGTCGAGTACTCAGGAAATTTATCCTTGTCTCGGGTAACAGAAGTAGATTACTCGAGAAGTATATCTAGTTCTCGAGTAGTGAAGCATTAGTCCTTGAGAAGTCCAGCTACTTCTCGAGAAGTCAATACTATTACTCGATTAGCCAGAATTTATTTCAAGATTTTTCTCTAATGATTGTTCTTGAGAACTTTACATCCTTTTCTCGAGAAGTCAAAGTGATTACTCGAGAAGTCATATTCCACTCGAGTAATGCAGACAATTTTTCTCTGAAAATTTGTTAAGTCTGACGGGACCAGATTTCCAAATTAATCTCCATGATTATTGGTCCACGTGTTATGTCTTTATGATTATGACCGTTAGAATATTCCTATAAAAGGTCTAATCATTTTGACTAATCCTAAGAAGAGTATCAGAAGAAAAATCCGAGAAATACTTAGTTTTCTGAATCGTCTGATATTCTAAATCGGGAAGCCGCCGCCGCTCTTCATTGACGATCTCATCGCCGCACTTCTCCGATTTTTGTGATTCAGAGCAAGATTAGATCAACAGATCAAGGCATTCTTATTCTCACAGATCATCATCTTGATCGTGTAACGTCCCAATTCGCGCTAGGCCCCTTGATTGCGTATTTGAGTTAAGGGGGCTGTGGTGAGCCCAATGGGGGATGTGGGTGAACAGGTGCGGACGTACGGGAAATGAGGAAAACAAGGCAAAATGACATTTCTGGCTGACACGGGTATGGACACGGCCGTGTCCATACCCGTGTGCCTCATAAAAAAATAGGCTTCCAGTCAGAAAGGTACACGGGTATTGGGACACGGGCGTGTCCCTAGCCGTGTGCCAAGGACACGGGTCGGGACACGGCCGTGTCTCTACCCGTGTGCCGCAACCCCGACACGGCAGAAAGTCGTTCTGGGATGAACACGGCCCTAGACACGGTAGGCAACACGGCCGTGTCACCCGAACACGGGTAGGAACACGGCCGTGTGCCTACCCGTGTCTGCGATGTATAAAAAGGAAAAAAATTGGAAACCCTAGCATTCATTCCCCTTTCTTCTGCCCCGAAATTCCTGAGAGAGTTCTTGGCTGGAGGAGGAGGAAGAGCTTGCCGGAGCCATCCTTGGAGGAATCAAAACGTCGCCACCGTCAAGGGAAAAACAATGCCGCCGCGAAGGAGTGCGAGGCTTATGGCCGGCCATGGTGGTACCGCTGGACTTGAGGTGAGCTTCCTCCCCTCTCCCTTGGTGCTAGATCTATAGTTATTTTAGGAGAGACATCGACTCCATAGAGTCTTGATGGTGAGGAGGAGAGTTCTTAGGGTAAGCCATGCCTAGGTTTTCTAGGCTTAGTTTCCCTCAACCTTCTCATCATTCAAAGTGGAGATGAGAGGGGTTTTCGTTGAGGGTTTGGCTTGAAAGGAGAAATAAGGTTGGGTGTGATTTCTGGAGAAATTTATGCGAGGTCGTTGCAAGGAAGAAGATGAACGGATGCCGTTCATCTCGCCTTAAGATGCGTGCAGAAATCTGATTTCTGCACGTGGCGACCTTCGTGGCCAATTTCGGAGGTGTTCTGGCCAAATCTGGGTGATAGACTCAACACGAAAGTCGTAACCCTTGAAATTACCTTTCCAACGAGTGGTTGCTCGTTTCCATGCGATTCCTGTAGCCACGGGAAAGCTGGTTCGAGTCCGCTACGTTCGGGAAAATTCTTGTACAGGAAACTGTTTCCTGTACGTATTCGAGTTGAATTTCTGGTATGTTGCGACCAGATCTGGGCGATCTACTCAACACGAAGGTCGTAGCCCTCGCGAATACCTTTCCAACGAGGGGTTGTGCATTGTGATCGGATTCCTGTAGCTCCGGGAATCCCAGTTTTAGTATTGGACTATCCTATGTTAATGCACTTGTTAATTTATAATGTTAGCACTCTTGCAATGATTGTGATTTGCTCATGTGATATCTTGCTCCCATATATCTATAATGTCGTTGTTACTATAACTTAGTATGGTTACTCATTTGGTTGTGTAATAAGGGATAACCATGCAATGGTAGAGAATTGGATTGGATGGGAAGGCTAGATATTAGGAGTTGATATTGGTAAAGGATATATTTATACAATTTGGTGTTGAACATATCTATTATGCGTAGTGTTGAGGTGAATTCATTGAATAGGTGGGCGTGAACATGATGCACACTATGTGAAGAGTATTTTGTAACTGTAATCCGAGCCAAGGGGTTTATTAACAACCGATGCTTAGAGTTGAAGTCTCCCTACGGGTAGCATCGAGTGAGTTGTTTTGGGGCATGTGATGTGCGACGATTCATCGTGTCGCGATGTTGAGATAATGATTGTGGCAGGTCTACGGGTTCGCCAGTCGTCACACCGATGGGAGCCAATGGGTAGACCTTGGGCGGTAGGGTTAGATACTTGGTGTCCATAACCCGAGATCTCCTCCGCGCCATGAGAACGGTTGGGCTTGCACCTCGTGCGTTTCCGAGGTTCCATCCGGTTCGAAATCAAAGGCCAGGTTGGGCTGTGTTCTTGGTGCACATTTACCCAAGACCCCTTCTGAGCCGTAGTACGCATGTGAGCTCCGCTGTTGTGTTCTTAGCGTTGAGGCGTACGGGGGCCTAGGATAGGTAGTGTGATACCACCTAGTAGTGGAGACGCCCGCTCCACTGTCGCCGTCTGGCCACGACGGACGACGCCTGAGAGGTTAGCTACCTGCTCGAAAAGTGGGAACTTCTAGTCTGTGTCGACATAGCAACTTGCATGTGCGTGCGTATGATTCGGTCATTGCATAACATTCATATCATGTCATTCATTGCGTACACAAGATCCTCATCGTATAAGTTTGTATGGGCACTCTTATACGATGAGTTACTTTACTGTTAAGCCGATCCTTAACTTATAAGTTTGTATGGGCACTCTTATAAGTTAAGTTACTATTCTGATTATTTATACCTGCTGTCATATATTATTGATATTTGTAGAACTGCTAGCTGTGTAGCGTAGTTTATACTTCACCATATTTACTGTCACCTGCTTGTTTACTTGCTTATGTATATATATATTGTACCTGTGTTCCTTTCTCCGCCCGGTGCCGAGGAGTCGCCGGGGGAGCGGATGTGAAGCCACTTAGTCTTATGACTAACGGTTGCTACGTCTTCCTTTTTAGGAGGAAACCCCGCAGGTAGAGCGGCAACGGACTATGCAGCAGGACAGCCAGGCCCGGATGATAGGACCTGAGGTGGTGGTGCCATCGGCACCGTCAGTGACAGTCGTGAGTGTTTTCATGTAGCCGTTTGGCAAAACATTTCTAGACTCTTGTTCTTTTGTACAAGCCTGTTGTGCTTGTTATCTTCCGCTACTTTTGGACTTTAGCTTAGCTGTGAACTGAACTGCTTTTAGCTTTACTTTTCTGTTATGGTTGGGTTGGCATAATTGTTGTGATATGGATTGTAGCCGGCGGAATAGGCGTCTTGTGGTAAAGGCTAACCCGTGTGTTAGTGCTACCGCAAGGCAGCTATTTCGGGCATAAGACTCCCCTCGTGCCGTGTGTTGTGTTCCGGGAGGGGGGTCTTACAAATGGTATCAGACTTAGCCGATCTTCACTTACAGCAGTCAGGTAGCAATGGGCCACTCCCGTTCGATTAGTCGGTTTGGGGACAAACCGACTTAGCGGAAGAAGTGGTGTGCCCATATGTAATTCACACTAAGTTGTCCAACTTTGACATTAGTTTTAGCCAACCTGACCCTAATCTGTACCTTGCGTATAGGTCCCAGCGCAGGTGGAGCCGGTTGGGGGCACTCCTACCCCTTCCGTCCCTTCACAATTCCAGCAGTCGGAACTGGGACAAACGCTGTCAGCCATATTGGATGCATTTAAAGCCCAGCAAGCTCCGGTGCAACAACAAGCGCCAGGCTCCAACTGGTTGAGCACCTTCCGTGCCCTGTCCCCTCCTGCCTATCTTGGGACAAAATCGCCGGTGTGCACCGAGGAATGGCTTGATACCGTGCAGGAATTGATGGCTGGCATAAGATATCCGAACAGCATGGCGGTGACATTGGTAGTGACGCTGCTAGAGCTGCACGCCAAAAGGTGGTGGAAGTCCCTCATGGGCTCCACCTTCCAAGGGCGGTTGTACACGGACATCAGTTGGAACGAGTTCACCGAGGCTTTTCTAGATCACTTCATCCCTTCTTCTGCTCGGGATGGACTTGAAGAAAAATTTCTGCAGCTGAAGCAGGGATCGAAATCGGTAACGGAGTACCAGAGGGAGTTCCAACACCTCGCTAGGTTTGCCGATTCCTATGATTTGGACGATAGAGGCTACGCGAAGCGCTTCTACAAAGGATTAAGGGATCCCCTGAGGCAGGCCCTTTTGTTTATAGCCGATGGAAGTCTGGCAGAAATCATCGACATGGCAAAGAGACTGGAGGCGGACCACATGGGATGTGGCAAGAGACCTGCGGAAGGAGTAATTGAAGTCGGCCCTAGTAATAGAAGGCGGAATGATCATGGCAGAGGAAGGGGAAACCACAGAGGCGGTCGGTGGGTCAACCGGAACTATCGGGTGGAGTACCCAATTCCGCAACCACTACCTTTACCACCACCACCGCAGCAGCAATATTATCAACAACCTGGGGGCCGACGTGAGGTGATATGTTTTGAGTGCAACCAACCGGGGCATGTCCGGCGAGTTTGCCCGCGACTGATCGGGGATGCTCCTATTGCTCCCCCTCCAGTAGCTCCACGGGGGCGAGGGCACATGCGTGGCCGAGGAAGAGGACCACCAGGGAGAAATCAAGGACATGCACGGGAGCATGTATTTGCATTGGATATGACTCAGGAGAGAAATCCGCAGGAAGTCATCACCGGTACGTGCAAAATTTATTAATACTATATGACTTGTTAGATTTACGATACAAATGTTACGCGCAATTTTGAACGGTGATTACCTTTTTGGAACCTAGGCACTGTCATGGTTAGCGGGAGGCCCGCCTATACGTTATTTGACACGGGTGCATCTCACTCGTTCATTTCGGCGGACTTCGTGAAGGACTTGGAGGGAGTGCAACACTTCACGGGCACCACTCAAAGGGTGCGCCTTCCGGACGGCTCTGAGATGACGTCGTCAGCAAGTTGCGACTTCGACACCCTTATTGGAGGAAAGTTCTTTGAAACTCCGGCTACAGTATTAAGAATCCCGGAGTTCGATCTCATCCTGGGCATGAGGTGGTTGAACTGGCACCACGCCAGGATCAATTGTGCGGAGAAGCAAGTTATGTTGAGGCATGGAGACTCGGAAGTCATCTTCCAAGGTATTAAATTCGCACCCCGTAAGTTATTGTCTTCAATCCAAGTTATGAAATCTCATATGGAAGGGGACGAGGTCTATGTAATTTGCTTCGATTTGAAGAAATTGACACTAGAAGTCAAGGATGTGCGGGTGGTGCGAGAATTTCCCGAGGTATTCCCCGAGAAATTGCCGGGACTACCCCCGCATAGGGAAGTGGACTTCCAAATCAAGCTAATTCCGGGTGCCAAGCCCGTCTCGCGAGCTCCATACCGAATGGCTCTGAAGGAACTTGCAGAGTTTAGAGTCCAGCTTCAGGAATTGGTGGAAGCAGGGTTCGTTCGCTCAAGCTCGTCGCCTTGGGGAGCGCCCGTTTTGTTCGTCAAAAAGAAGGATGGCACCTTGCGGTTATGTATTGATTATCGAGAGTTGAACCGGTTAACGGTGCGGAACACCTACCCCCTACCGCGCATTGATGAATTGTTTGATCAATTGGTGGGATCATATTGGTTCTCCAAGTTAGATCTGCATTCGGGATATTATCAGCTGAGGATACAAGAAGATGACATTCAGAAGACGGCGTTCAGTTCGAGATATGGTTTGTATGAATTCACCGTGATGCCGTTTGGGCTCACAAACGCCCCTTCCGCCTTTATGAGCCTGATGAACAAGGTGTTCAGCCCTTATTTGGACATCTTTGTCATCGTGTTCATCGATGATATCCTAGTCTACTCCAAGACTGAAGCAGAACACGCCGAACATCTAACTTTGGTGCTGATGAGACTAAAGGAGCACACTTTGTTTGCCAAGTTCAGCAAATGCGAGTTTTGGCTTCGAGAGGTCGCGTTCTTGGGCCATGTGATTAGTGGGGCGGGGCTAGCTGTAGATCCGGCCAAGGTGCGGGCCGTGAAGGAGTGGTCGCCATTGAAGTCAGCGGCCGACATACAGAGCTTTCTTGGACTTGCCGGGTACTATCGCAAGTTCGTGAAAGGCTTCTCGAAGATCGCCCTTCCCCTTACTACGCTGACCAAGAAGGGTGTGCCGTTTGAATGGACACCCCAGTGCGAAGTTGCATTCCAAGAGTTGAAGGACAGATTGACGACTGCACCCATCCTAACTCTTCCATTTGGGAAGGAGGGCTTTCAAGTTTACACGGATGCGTCGTATCAAGGGATGGGAGCTGTGTTGATGCAGAATGGGCATGTGATCGCTTATGCTTCAAGACAGTTGAAGAAGCATGAAGCCAGCTACCCGGTGCATGATCTAGAGTTGGGAGCGGTGGTATTCTCCTTGAAGATGTGGAGGCATTATTTATATGGAGTCCACTGCGAGATCTACTCGGATCACAAAAACCTGAAGTACGTTCACACCCAAAAGGAGTTAAACTTGAGATAGCGGCGGTGGTTGGAGTTCTTGTGCGACTACGAATTCACCTTGAATTACCACCCCGGGAAGGTTAATTCCGTAGCTGATGCCTTGAGCCGAAAGGCACCGGGAACGAGCACGGAATCCCGCTTGATGAGGATGGAGTTAATCCGGACACTGCAAGAGATGGAAATCACTTTGGTCTTTAAGAATCAACCGGAAGAGTATACAGAATATTTGGCCGCGATGAGTATAGTTTGCAACATACGAGACCGGATCCGTACGGAACAAAAGAAGGATGCGGCTTTAACCCCAGCTTTCAAGTCAATGGAGGATGGGACTACGGAAGAATACTCCCTAAAAGACGGCCTCATCCATTTTCGTGGCCGGCTTTACATCCCTGAAGGTGACAACATTCGGGAGGATATCCTAAAGGAGGCCCATTGCTCCAAGTACTCGGTGCACCCGGGGATCGCAAAGATGTACACCGATTTGAGAAACACAATGTGTTGGCCGGGCATGAAGAGGGATGTCAAGTACTTTGTTACTCATTGTGTGGCCTGCCAAATGGTGAAGGCGGAGTGTAGAAGCCCCGGTGGAATGCTACAGTCGTTGCCCATCCCCGAATAGAAATTTGAGGACATCTCCATGGACTTCGTCCACGGGTTACCTCGCTCGCGCTCGGGGAATGATTCCGTGTGGGTGATAGTTGACCGGTTGACCAAGGTAGCCCGATTTATCCCAATGAAGAAGGAGGCGCAAGTGGGCGTCTTAGTGCGTCTCTTTGTGGAACAATTTGTGCGGTACCATGGTGTGCCAAAGACGATCGTCTCCGACCGGGATGGTCGGTTTACTTCAAGAGAATGGAGGGCTGTACAGGCTTATTTGGGTTCGCGCCTCGCCTTTAGCACAGCCTTTCACCCACAAACGGACGGGCAGTCTGAACGAACCATCCGAACATTGGAGGACCTTCTGAGGTTGTGTGTGCTAGATAAAGGAGAACCATGGGAGAGACTCTTACCTCTCGTGGAGTTCTCTTATAATAACAGTCATCAAGCCAGTATTGGAATGGCACCTCATGAAGCTTTGTATGGAAGGAGGTGTAGAACACCCTTGTCCTGGGTGCAAGACGAAGATCTGAAGA
Source organism: Platanthera zijinensis (assembly GCA_039513925.1). Taxonomy (NCBI): domain Eukaryota; kingdom Viridiplantae; phylum Streptophyta; class Magnoliopsida; order Asparagales; family Orchidaceae; genus Platanthera; species Platanthera zijinensis. Next base: position 92,148,048 of record CM077082.1, read on the forward strand.
CATTGGGAAATGAGTATATTGATGACACAGACGCGGTGGTTAGGTTGATCCGGGATCGAATGCTAGAGGCTCAAAGCCGACAGGCGAAATATTACAACGCAAGGCACCGTATGGTAGAGTTTCAAGTGGGTGATAAGGTGTTCCTGAAGATTCGACCGATGCACGGAGTGTCGCGGGTGCGTGGAGTCAAGAAGCTCAGCCCAAGGTATGTTGGGCCCTATGTCGTAGTGGAAAGGATTGGCCCTCTGGCCTATCGATTGGAGTTACCACCGGAGCTGGAGAACCTTCACGACGTGTTCCATGTATCGTCGCTTCGGAAGGCTTTGTTGCGGCCTGAACAGTATATCTCCACGGCGGATGGTGCTGTGGCGTCTAATAGGTCTGTGCGACTGGAGCCGGTGCGGATCGTTGATAACGAGACAAGAACCTTGCGCCGCAAAAGTGTTCCCTTGGTGAAAGTGCTATGGTCTAATCATGGGAAGGAAGAGTGCACATGGGAGCCAAGGGATTTGATGCAAGGGCGCTACCCGGAATTTTTTACTACAGGAAAGAATTTTATTTGAAAGCATAGTTCCCTTTTATGTGTTTCACCCCCATAGCCTTACCCTGATTTCGGGGACGAAATTTTTTATTTTGTTTATAGGATTTGTAACGTCCCAATTCGCGCTAGGCCCCTTGATTGCGTATTTGAGTTAAGGGGGCTGTGGTGAGCCCAATGGGGGATGTGGGTGAACAGGTGCGGACGTACGGGAAATGAGGAAAACAAGGCAAAATGACATTTCTGGCTGACACGGGTATGGACACGGCCGTGTCCATACCCGTGTGCCTCATAAAAAAATAGGCTTCCAGTCAGAGAGGTACACGGGTATTGGGACACGGGCGTGTCCCTAGCCGTGTGCCAAGGACACGGGTCGGGAAACGGCCGTGTCTCTACCCGTATGCCGCAACCCCGACACGGCAGAAAGTCGTTCTGGGATGAATACGGCCCTAGATACGGCAGGCAACACGGCCATGTCACCCGAACACGGGTAGGAACACGGCCGTGTGCCTACCCGTGTCTGCGATGTATAAAAAGGAAAAAAATTGGAAACCCTAGCATTCATTCCCCTTTCTTCTGCCCCGAAATTCCTGAGAGAGTTCTTGGCTGGAGGAGGAGGAAGAGCTTGCCGGAGCCATCCTTGGAGGAATCAAAACGCCGCCACCGTCAAGGGAAAAACAATGCCGCCGCGAAGGAGTGCGAGGCTCATGGCCGGCCATGGTGGTACCGCTGGACTTGAGGTGAGCTTCCTCCCCTCTCCCTTGGTGCTAGATCTATAGTTATTTTAGGAGAGACATCGACTCCATAGAGTCTTGATGGTGAGGAGGAGAGTTCTTAGGGTAAGCCATGCCTAGGTTTTCTAGGCTTAGTTTCCCTCAACCTTCTCATCATTCAAAGTGGAGATGAGAGGGGTTTTCGTTGAGGGTTTGGCTTGAAAGGAGAAATAAGGTTGGGTGTGATTTCTGGAGAAATTTATGCGAGGTCGTTGTAAGGAAGAAGATGAACGGATGCCGTTCATCTCGCTTTAAGATGCGTGCAGAAATCTGATTTCTGCACGCGGCGACCTTCGTGGCCAATTTCGGAGGTGTTCTGGCCAAATCTGGGTGATCGACTCAACACGAAAGTCGTAGCCCTTGAAATTACCTTTCCAACGAGTGGTTGCTCGTTTCCATGCGATTCCTGTAGCCACAGGAAAGCTGGTTCGAGTCCGCTGCGTTTGGGAAAATTCCTGTACAGGAAACTGTTTCCTGTACGTATTCGAGTTGAATTTCTGGTATGTTGCGACCAGATCTGGGCGATCGACTCAACATGAAGGTCGTAGCCCTTGCGAATACCTTTCCAACGAGGGGTTGTGCATTGTGATCGGTTTCCTGTAGCTCCGGGAATCCCAGTTTTAGTATTGGACTATCCTATGTTAATGCACTTGTTAATTTATAATGTTAGCACTCTTGCAATGATTGTGATTTGCTCATGTGATATCTTGCTCCCATATATCTATAATGTCGTTGTTACTATAACTTAGTATGGTTACTCATTTGGTTGTGTAATAAGGGATAACCATGCAATGGTAGAGAATTGGATTGGATGGGAAGGCTAGATATTAGGAGTTGATATTGGTAAAGGATATATTTATACAATTTGGTGTTGAAGATATCTATTATGCGTAGTGTTGAGGTGAATTCATTGAATAGGTGGGCGTGAACATGATGCACACTATGTGAAGAGTATTTTGTAACTGTAATCCGAGCCAAGGGGTTTATTAACAACCGATGCTTAGAGTTGAAGTCTCCCTACGGGTAGCATCGAGTGAGTTGTTTTGGGGCATGTGATGTGCGACGATTCATCGTGTCGCGATGTTGAGATAATGATTGTGGCAGGTCTACGGGTTCGCCAATCGTCACACCGATGGGAGCCAATGGGTAGACCTTGGGCGGTAGGGTTAGATACTTGGTGTCCATAACCCGATATCTCCTCCGCGCCATGAGAACGGTTGGGCTTGCACCTCGTGCGTTTCCGAGGTTCCATCCGGTTCGAAATAAAAGGCCAGGTTGGGCTGTGTTCTTGGTGCACATTTACCCAAGACCCCTTCTGAGCCGTAGTACGCATGTGAGCTCCGCTGTTGTGTTCTTAGCGTTGAGGCGTACGGGGGCCTAGGATATGTAGTGTGATACCACCTAGTAGTGGAGACGCCCGCTCCACTGTCGCCGTCTGGCCACGACGGACGACGCCTGAGAGGTTAGCTACCTGCTCGAAAAGTGGGAACTTCTAGTCTGTGTCGACATAGCAACTTGCATGTGCGTGCGTATGATTCGGTCATTGCATAACATTCATATCATGTCATTCATTGCATACACAAGATCCTCATCGTATAAGTTTGTATGGGCACTCTTATACGATGAGTTACTTTACTGTTAAGCCGATCCTTAACTTATAAGTTTGTATGGGCACTCTTATAAGTTAAGTTACTATTCTGATTATTTATACCTGCTGTCATATATTATTGATATTTGTAGAACTGCTAGCTGTGTAGCGTAGTTTATACTTCACCATATTTACTGTCGCCTGCTTTTTTACTTGCTTATGTATATATATATTGTACCTGTGTTCCTTTCTCCGCCCGGTGCTGAGGAGTCGCCGGGGGAGCGGATGTGAAGCCACTTAGTCTTATGACTAACGGTTGCTACGTCTTCCTTTTTAGGAGGAAACCCCGCAGGTAGAGCGGCAACGGACTATGCAGCAGGACAGCCAGGCCCGGATGATAGGACCTGAGGTGGTGGTGCCATCGGCACCGTCAGTGACAGTCGTGAGTGTTTTCATGTAGCCGTTTGGCAAAACATTTCTAGACTCTTGTTCTTTTGTACAAGCCTGTTGTGCTTGTTATCTTCCGCTACTTTTGGACTTTAGCTTAGCTGTGAACTGAACTGCTTTTAGCTTTACTTTTCTGTTATGGTTGGGTTGGCATAATTGTTGTGATATGGATTGTAGCCGGCGGAATAGGCGTCTTGTGGTAAAGGCTAACCCGTGTGTTAGTGCTACCGCAAGGCGGCTATTTCGGGCATAAGACTCCCCTCGTGCCGTGTGTTGTGTTCCGGGAGGGGGGTCTTACAGATCGTGCTGATCTAGGTTTTCAGATCCAGAACAGTTTTCGGCTGGTCTTCATCGACCTATTTTTGAGAAAGCTTCAAAGAGTCAAGAAAGAAGAAAGGCTGAAGATTAAGATCTGAGATATTCTGTTTGTATAATTTTATTTACAAATTCTTTATCTTTTAGGAGATTTTGTCTCCGAGTAGTGTAGGAAGTATTTGTTCGGAATGTAGATCTGTGTTGTGGATCGATTTGTAGGGGTGTTGCTCCGAGTTGTAGGAATGTTTTTCAATCCGAGGTAATAGTGAAGTAGCCGAGTCTAGCGTGTTGCTAGATTGGTGAGGTGGAGAGTGGATGTACCCAAGACTGGGGAACCACTATAGATCTGGTGTTCCATGTGTTGTGTGTGCTTATTTTTTGCGTTTCGTTCATTTAATTTTTATTCAACAAAAAGACGCAGACCACACCTATTCATCCCCCTCTAGGTTATTTAGGTAGACAACTAAAAACATCAATTGGTATTAGGGGGAGGTTATTCATCAAAAAGGTTAACACCTCGAACAGATCTGCCTCTAGTTGTCTTTAGAGGATTCAAGCATGGACAGAGTTAAGGATTTTGCAAAGCTTCCTCTCTGCACAAAGAAAAATTTTGCTATGTGGAAAGAAAGAATAAAGTTCTTCATGGAAGCTGTGGATCCTAGAATTTTTATGATAGTGGAGGAAAGACCTTATGTTCCTATGATCACCTTCACCTTTGACTCAACAAATAAGTTCCTAAGAAACTGATGGATCATGATATAAGTATGAGATTGTACTTGTCTCTTTAGACAATAAAGAAAAAAATATCATCGCAAGTGCAATCGATGACTCTATGCTACAAAATTTAATTCACTGCCAATCTGCCAAGGAAATATGGCAGTCTCTTATCATCTTGATGGAAGGAACTGAAGAAGTTAGGGAAGACAAAAGATCCCTTCTAAATCAGAAATATGAAACATTTCGACAAGGTCCCATGGATTCCATTGCACATACCTTTGAGAATTTCTTCAAGACTTTCAACGGCCAAAGAGTCTATGACCAGGTCTTCACAAATGGTGAACTGAATGATAAGTTCCTGAGATCCCTGACTAAGGAATGTGATAACAAGGTTTGTGCTATCCGGGAATTTGGAAAGCTAGCAGAGACAAACCCTAAAAATCTCTTCGGAAAGCTTATGTCATATGAGCTACAAATAAATTCAAGAAAAGCTGAAGAAGAGAAGAACAAGTCTTCATCCAAGGAAAAGTCTGTCGCTCTAGAGGCAGAAACCTAGGGGAAGTCCAAGGCTGCTTCTCCTGCCCCAGCACAAGAAGAAAGTGAAGAAGAATCTTCAGAGCCAAGCACCTCAGGCTCAGAATTACTTGAAGGAGAGTTTTCTCTTCTCTCAAGGCAGTTCAAGAAATTCTTGAACAAGAAGAATTAATGGAAAGGCAAGGATGCCTCATTCAGAAGATCACGTCACGATGGTGATCGCCACAAGAAAGGCTCAAGTAGCCAAGACAGGTATTACTCCAAAAAGAACAAACACATTTATACTAACATTGTTTGTTATTGCTGCAATAAGCCAAGACACGTCATCGCTGATTGCCCTTACAAGAATAAGGAGGGTTGAAGAAGAGAGGAAAAGAAAACTTCTTACAATAAGAAGAAGACTGAAAGAAGCCTGCTATCCAAGAAGGGCAAGACCCTCAGTGACACTGATTCATCTGAGTCTAGTGATGAGGAGGAAGCCTACTTTGGGCTCATGACACAGATAAATGAAGAAGAAGAACCCCAGTTCACTGGGAAGGTAAATTCTCATACCCGTCTCTCTGAATCTGATGCTTCTGACCATGATCAAGAGGAATGTTCGTCTGATGATGAATCTGAACTCATGACTAAATATAAAGAGTGGATCAAAGCCTAGGACAAATGTCGTCGAGTCGCAAGATCTCAAACTAAGGAGATCAAATCTCTTAAGGCTGAAGAGAGCAATCTGTGGGAGGAAATTGTAATGATGGACTCACTCAGAAAGGACTTCCATAATGCAATGGAAGAATATAATAAGGCTCTCGATCACCTAAATCTGAAGGAGAAAATCATCAAGTAATTGGAAGAACAACTTTAAGCTGAAAAGAAACTTGTTGAAAGTTTCTCCAAGCCCAAGACAATCCTTCCGCTTGTTGTTGAACTCTCTGCTTAGGCCAAAGGTACTGGCTTAGGCCATGTGGTTGCTTCTAGTAAATCATCTAGGTGAAATAAATCCCAGAAAAGAAATAAGGCCGCCAAGATGGCTCTAGCCAAGGAGAAGGGGAAATCTCCTCAAGAACAAAGTCCTTTCAAAAAGGTTATCTTTCCAACGAACGAGTTTGATCTTGACTCATCCTACGGTCACTTTGCTAGGCCTACTCAGCCCAAGTCTCGGTACCAAGGATGGACTCATCCCCGGAACTTTGATAAGAGTGTCTTCAAGGCACCTTATGAGGAGATCACTCTTCAGAGCTACATACCTTATAATCATGGTCACAACATCAAAAATGATCCAAAAGCCAAACCTGTTGTAGAAAAGCCTATTATGGAGAAGAATCCATGTGAGTGCCATCACCACGAAGCTTCTACCTCTAAGTCTACTGCCCCTGCTAGACCACACTCTCAAAAGGCCAAGCAGGAGATCCTTAGGCAAAGATACAAAAGATTTGACTGTTGGTGTTGTGGCAAAATCGGTCACTTTGCCATAGATTGCTAGTTTAAAACCAAATATTATGAAACTCATTAAGTTAATAATGTGAGAAAGATCGCTCACAATGTTAACATACGTAGGGGGAGTATGCTAACTAGAGACCAAGGGCCCAAACAAGTTTGGGTTTCTAAGACAACTTGATTCTACTTTTGTAGGAATGTCCAAAGGCCACCAAAAATCCCATCTGGTATTTGGATAGTGGATGCTCTCGCCATATGACCAGGACTAGAAGCCTTCTCCAGAATTATTCTCCAATCATGAACGGGCCAATGACCATCTTTGGAGGTTCTGACAGAGGGATTACTATAGGCTACGGTATGATCACTAATGGCAGTGTATCCTTTTTCGATGTGGCTTATGTTGAAGGATTGGAACACAATCTCATAAACATAAGCCAACTTTGCGATAAAGGATACATCGTAGAATTTCATGCAGACAAGTGTTTGATAATATCGGTTGATAATTTAGAAACGATTTTATCAGGCACTCGTAGTAGGAATGTATTTTACTAAAATTTTATTTGCATAGACTCTTCTACGCCAGTGTGCTTTTTGGTGAAAGATAGTGTGTGTCTTGGTGACAAATGACAGAAGAGATTATCACATACAAATTTCAAAATTATTAATAAATTATTTTATCTTAATTTAGTACGTGATGCCCCAAATGTCAAGTGCACTAAAGATAGACCTTGTCACGCATGTATAAAAGGCAAGCAAACAAGGGCTACTTTTAAAAGCATTACTGGCAAAGATTCTAATAGGTGTTTATACCTACTTCATATGGACTTCTTCGGTCCACTGTAAATTAGAAGTTTGGGAGGAAAGGATTATACATTGGTTATCGTTGATGATTACCCTTGCTTTACGTGGGTGTTCTTTCTAAAATACAAGTCAGATAATTTTGATATCTTTACTAATTTTGTCAGGCAGATCCAGAATGAATACAATTGTTTAGTAGTCAAAATCAGATGTTATAATGGAACAGAGTTCAAGTCTGGGGCCATGACAAAATTTGGTGAAATCCTAGGTATATTTCATGAGTTTTCCTCTCCTCATACTCCTCAATAGAACGGAGTTGTTGAGAGAAGGAATAGAACACTCATAGAGGCTTGCAGGACCATTTTGAGTGTTGCCTCACTACCGAAATATTTCTGGGCTGAAGCTGTCAACACTCCATGCCACGTGCAAAATCAAGAACTCATAAACAAAAACCATAATAAGACACCTTACGAACTACTAAAGGGCAGGAAACCGACTATCTTATATTTTAGAATTTTTGGTAGTAAATGCTTCGTCCTTAATAATGGCAAGTATCATACCACTAAATTTCGTGAAAAGAGCTTTGAAGGTATTTTCGTAGGTTATAGTAGCCATAGTAAGGCATATAGGATCTTCAATAAGAAAACCCTAGTTGTAGATGAATCTATTCATGTTGTATTTGACGAGACGAGCTTGTTGCAAAGCAGTTCTTTTAGTGTGTTCATTGAAGATGCAGGTTCACGCCTGAAGGAATTGAGCTTGGATGAGCAAGTTAAGGAAAAAGATCAAGAGTTCATTACGATCACCAATCCAACGCCTATTGGAGAAGATGATCACCATGATGAAGACGTCATCCAAGTTAATGAAGTCACTCAAGGGATAAAAGAAGCTCCATATGAAAGGAACCTAGAGCTCAGACACTTGATGGATCACCCAATTGATCAAATCACCGGAGATCCCCGTGATGGTGTCAGAACTCGTAGAGGTACAACTAATGAAAATTTATATTTGAGCTTTCTCTCACAGGTTGAACCAAAAAGTTTGAGGAGGCAAACTCAGACGCATCTTGGATAATGGAAATTGAAGAAGAATTGAATCAATTCAAGCGTTGCCAAGTCTGGAAGCTTGTTCCAAGACCCAAAGGTAAGAACATTATCGGAACCAAGTGGGTCTACAGAAACAAGATGGACGAAGATTGAACCATCATAAAGAACAAATCCAGACTCGTTGCCAAAGGATACCGACAAGAAGAAGGAATCGACTTCGACCAAACATATGCTCCAGTGGCAAGGCTGGAGGAAATCAGGTTGTTCCTAGCTTATGCTACACTTAAGGGCTTCACTGTCTATCAGATGTTTGTGAAGTCAGTCTTCCTTAATGGTGACATAAAGGAAGAAGTGTATGTGGAACAACCTCCAGGTTTCGTTGATTCTAACTTTCCTGATCAAGTTAATCTTTTATTTAAAGCATTTTATTTTTTTAAACAAGCTCCTCGAGCTTGGTATGAGATGTTGTCTAGCTTTCTTCTTGAGAACAAGTTTACAAGGGGAATGATAGATAAGACATTATTTCTTAGGGAACTAAAAGGCAAGATTTTGTTAGTGTAAATCTACATCGATGACATTATTTTTGGCTCTACTGACGACAACCTCTGCAAGAAGTTTTCAAAACTTATGCAAGAGAAGTTTGAAATGAGCAGTATGGGAGAGCTGAAGTATTTCTTAGGACTTCAGGTGAAACAATCTGAAGATGGAATTTTCATCTCTCAGACAAAGTTCACCAAGGATTTAATTAAGAAATTCGGAATGGAGAACACAACCTCTATGAGGACTCCAATGGGTTCAGCCATGTCTCTGGACAAGGATGAGAAAGGGAAATCATTTGATGAAACCAAGTATAGAAGCATAATAGGATCCTTGCTCAATCTTACTGCTAGTAGACCTGACATAATATTTTCAACACATGTGTGTTCTTGATTTCAAGTGAACTGGTAGGAATCTCACTACGCTATTATAAAGAGGATTTTGAGATACCTTAAAGGTACACCAAATCTTGTCTTATGGTACCCAAGAAATAATTATAGCGAACTAATTGGTTTCTCAGATGTAGATTTTGTAGGAAGCAAAGATGATAGGAAGAGCACTTCAGGGACTTGCCAATTTCTAGGAAGAAGGCTCATATCCTGGAGTAGCAAGAAGCAGAACTATGTCGCAATTTCAACAACTGAGTCAGAGTATATCTCGGCAGGCAGTTATTATGCACAACTGTTATGGATAAAGAATCAGTTTGAAGATTACAATATGAAGTTCCAAAATATTCCAATGTTTTACGACTCTTCCAGTGCAATTGCAATCACCAACAACCCAGTCACTCACAACATGACAAAGCACATAGAGCTGAGGTATCACTTCATCAGGGAGCATGTAGAGTATGGAGACATCAACCTCTAGTATGTCCCAAATGACAGGCAGGTTGCAGACATTTTCACGAAGCTGCTGCATGAGGCCAAGTTCTCGTTCTTCAAAACCGTACTTGACATACTCAACAAAGAAGAATAAAGCTGGAGAACTCACAACAAAGCTCAAGGATCAGACAACACTTTAAAAATTAAGAAATTCTTATGTTTGAACTTCATTTCTCGAGTAAGACCCTTACTACTAGAGTACTAATTTGGACCACTTGAGAAACAAGTCTATTCACTCGAGTAATGCTTGTCCACTCGAGAAATATGTAGCAACTTTTAGTCTTTAAGTTCAAATTTTGATATTCGCACTCAGATGTTATGCTGCCATATTCTCAGGTATGTTTCTTATATTATTTCCATAACTATCATAAATTAAGACTTATATAAATATAAAAGTCCGGAAATTCCAAATCACTCGCTCTTTAAACCCTGTCTCGAGAGAAAAGAAGGAAACTTTTCGCCTTCCGCCGCCGTCGCAGAACTTGCCGCCGATTCTCTCCCTATAGTAAATTATCGCTCTTCTCTGGATCGATGGATCCTACTTCCAAGATAGGGATTGGAAGAGAACTTGTTTCGACTAGGATTGCAGAGATTTAAGACGACTTTCAGAATCTTCTTCTCCTGCTGGAAACCGCCGGATTATCGTTCGTTTTAGAGCAACCGTGCAAAATTTTATTTATAGAGGTTGAAGTGATCTTTCAGAATGCAAAGGTAAGGAGAAATGAAAAGATTCTTACGACAAGAGTTCGTGGAATCAAAATAAAACTCTTTAAGACAGTTGTTTCTACACTTCTTCGACTACCTGTGATTGAAGAAGAAGACAACCTAATTGTTGAGGACTATGATAGAGCCTGTAGTATCTGTTGAATTTCAGCTGGTGTAAGTTCCATTCGTCGACCTAACCAAAATAAGGGGGAAAACTTCTAGTTGATATTCTTTGCAAAGTACTTCTGTTCAAGACTGCTTCTATAAGATTCATCACTGCCGACTTCTTTGATATGATGACAACAATTATATGTTGGAAGAAATTTTAGTTTGGAATGAAGATTTTTGATAAGATAAGAGAAAGAATCAAAGCACCTAACTATGCAAGGATTATTTCTCTACATCTGCATGAGTTCAAGCCAGAGATTTTTTACTTATCCAAAGGTACAACCCTTCACCACATGAAGAAAGTCTTTATATCTTCTATACAAAGAAGGGAGCTTAAACTCAAGAATCCTGCCCAAGCTGCTAAGGCACAGGATTATCCAGAGAATGAGGACATGACACCATCTCCTACTCTACCTCAAGTAGCTGACACATCTGGTGAAGCTGTTGAGGGGGAGCTTGCTCCTTCAACTCTAATAGAAAGAGTTTCTACCCCTCCTCCAGCTGCTGCACTCTATCTTGCTACCCCAGAAGAGCCACTCTAAGATGCCCAAGTCCAAGAGAACATTCTATCTACAGAGGAAGACATAACTAAAATGATTGAGGAATTGACTTCAAAAGAGCCTCTATCCCCTTTTTATACAGAGAAGTCCCCCTCTCTAGAACCATCTCCCTCTCATCATCATTTTGAACAAGAATCTCCTCATCAATCACCTGCTGCAGACATTCAAGAGGAAGAGACAATTCTTATTTCTGATGAGAAAGAAGCCACCCTAAAACCAGCTGAGGCTCCTCTCAAGAGCTTGGATTGTTCTCTTCCCAACATTCTTGGTGAGGAAGGTGCTATTTTGATTCAAACTACAAGAGCCAAGAGCACAGTTGTCATTGAAGAAATTGCTTTATGGACTGCTCCTCCTCCTCCAGCTCCTCAAGTGTAAACTCCTACGTACTGCTGATGATATTTTGGGTATGATTGAATTACTACTAGCACAACATAGAAAGTATTTTGATGAATCTCTAAAAGTTGTGACTGATAAAGTAACTGCTCTGGAAAAAGAGATGAGCAGAGGATTTGCAGAGATCCAGCATAACACTGATGAGCTGAAACAACTATTACAAATAGGTGGGAAAGCTCTGGACAACACCATAACCAGCATTGGTCAGGTGATAGACTAGTCAGTAACTCTTGCTAATAATCAAATCAAGTTAGAAAAGAAAGCCCAAGAACATAACTTAAAAACTATTGAAGAAGTTTGTACCTTCAAAGAAGCTGCTATTACCACCCTATATGTAGTAGTCAGAAAGGGGGAGAGCTTAGTAAAAGAATACTTATAAAAATCAGATGCAAACATGCAAACTCTCTGGGAAGAAAAGTTGAAGGAAATTTATGCTGATGTCCAAAATCAAATAGATGGTGTAAAGTTTCTTACTTATAATGCAGCTGTGTAGATGCATAATCAAATATTCCCTGATTTCCAAGCTGATCCAAATATGATTCTCCATCATCTAAATCTTACTGCTCATCACCCTCCAGTTCAACAGCCCACTTTTTCTCCAAGACTTGAAGGCTCAGAAGCACCACCTCCAGATACTTATGCTCAGATTTGGGAAACTGATCAGGCGGATGTGCTTCATCAAACACCTCCTGAAATTCAAATTCCTAAGAGAAGAAAGTATGGTGATGGACGATCTGGAAGCAAGTCCATCCCTAATCCAAAAGATGAAAAGAGGAGAGCACAAGAATTTGCTGAAATTTGGATCCCTACTTCTAAGTATTTAATCCTTGCTACACTCAAACTAGTTATGGATTACAATGAAAGCAGGACTAATCATTATAGATCCTCTGAGTGCGAACTGTATGAGAAATCCTTAACTAAGAGAAGAATTTATGATAGAGAGTATGGAAGGAACAATCCAAATGCTCCTCCTAGACCCCCAAAGTACTATCCTAAACCCTCCAGCTATTAGAGGAGACAACAAGAGAAGAAGGAAAGACAACAACAATAACAGCAACAATAGCAGAGCAAGGAATGACAAATGATCTAGAATGTGTTTTGAGATTTCATGGACAATTCTATATAGATATAAATCTTTAATTTTGATGATATGATTTTCTCTTCATTACTTAGCATTTTATTTTCTATTATCTCTATAGTAGCTAGTCACATTATTTATTTATCTTGATATAATTCACCTTAGTGTAGAGGGTTCTGACTTCTGCAAATAGGGGGAGATTGTTGGGTATTGCATTCACAATAACCTAGATTTGTATAAAGTCACCCTTAAACTAAGATGAATTAAGTTGTATTTGATATCTTGTTTGAGTTATGTGTTTGCAGGACTTAATTGCCAAAGTGTAGACCAATGTCAGTCTACAATAAGTCACAAAACCTATAGGAGAAAGACTAGTTGCAGATTTCCTTGAAGAAAGAAAATTTTCAAAAAGCAAAATTTTTCTAAGTGTTTTACTCGAGAAACAACTTTAGTACTCGAGTAGATTTATAGTCAGTTCTTGAGTAAGCTAAGTCTAGCACTAAAGTAACTGAAGTAGTTCTCGAGATGATTTAAAGTTAGTTCTCGAGAAACTGTATAGTACTCGAGTACATCTTTGCTTGCTCTCGAGTTATCAGAAAAGTCTATTTCAGAATTATTCTAAGTGTAGTACTCGAGTAACTAAGGCCATTACTCGAGTAGTACAAGACTTTGTCTAGAGTAACAGAAGTCGAGTACTCGAGAAATTTATCCTTGTCTCGGGTAATAGAAGTAGAGTACTCGAGAAGTATATCTAGTTCTCGAGTAGTGAAGCATTAGTCCTCGAGAAGTCCAGTTACTTCTCAAGAAGTCAATTCTACTACTCGAGTAGCCAAGAAGTTATTTCCAGATTTTACTCTAACAATTGTTCTCGAGAAATTTACATCCTTTTCTCAAGATGTCAAAGTGATTACTCGAGTAGTCATATTCCACTCGAGTAATGTAGACAATTTTTCCCTAAAAATTCGTTAAGTCTGACGGGACAAGATTTCAAAATTAATCTCCATGATTATTGGTCCACGTGTTATGCCTTTATGATTATGACCGCTAGAATATTCTTATAAAAGGTCTAATCATTTCGACTCACCCTAAGAAGAGTATCAGAAGAAAAATCCGAGAAATACAATGTTTTTTGAATCATCTGATATTCTAAATCGGGAAGCCGCCGCCTCTCTTCATCGACGATCTCGCCGCCGCACTTCTCCAATTTCTGTGATTTAGAGCAAAATTAGATCAACAGATCAAGGAATTCTTATTCTCACAGATCCTCATCTTGATCGTGCTGATCTAGGTTTTCAGATCCAGAACAGTTTTCGGTTGGTCTTCTTCGACCTATTTCTGAGAAAGCTTCAAAGATTCAAGAAAGAAGAAAGGCTGAAGATTCAGATCTGAGATATTCTGTTTGTATAATTTTATTTACAAAATCTTTATCTTGTAGGAGATTTTGTATCCGAGTGTTGTAGGAAGTATTTCTTCCGAGAGTAGATCCATGTTGTGGATCGAGTTGTATGGGCGTTGCTCCGAGTTGTAGGATTGGTTTTCAATCCGAGGTAATAGTGAAGTAGCCGAGTCTAGTGTGTTGCTAGATAAGTGAGGTGGAGAGTGGACGTACCCAAGATTGGAAAAACATTATAAATCTGGTGTTCTTTATGTTGTGTGTGCTTATTTTATGCGCTTAGTTCGTTCAATTTTTATTCCGCAAAAAGATGCATACCTCACCTATTCACCACCTCTAGGTGATTTAGGTATACAACTAAAAACATCACTTCTCCTCCTCTCCCCTTGTTCTATTATCCTAGATCAATTAGGAGAGAAATCGGTCTCAATTCAGACCGATCTAGTGAGAAAAAAATGGAGTTTTTCCAAAAATCATGGTGGCGGCTTCGCCAGAAACCACCACCTCCGGCGGCCAAACAACCATCGGGCGATAGACACCACCTCGACGGAGGTGGTGGTGGCAGTGGCTAGCAAGGTAGGTGGCCGGGTGGCCGGCCTTAAGCTTGGGAAAAAGCTACAAGATTGTGTTTATGGTTCGGTTTGGAGAAGAAGATGAACAGTGCCCTTTAAATTATTATTATATTTATATATAATATAGTAATTACTTACACCTTTATCAAACACACCTTGATTCAATTAAAGGAGCCCTTAGAGGCCGTTTTAGGAAATATGGTAAGTCACAAAAGTTGTAGGCTTTTGGGTCTAGTTTAATTTAAATTTTGTTTCGACCCATTTGGGTCAGTGGTTTGATCACAACACTCAATATGGTGCAGGCTATACATAGGCTTGACCAGAGACTAAATTTAGTGCACCCACTAAACTACTCAGACAAATGTTTTGAAATTTGGACCATAGGCTAATTATATAGACCCCCATCATATCCAAAAATGAGAATTTTTAGAGAGTATATTTCTATAGTTTTTGTAAAAATTTAATAAATCATGTATGATTTAATTTTAGGGTCTATGGACCTCAAAACCTCTCAATAATTTGGTGGTTGACTATTAGGGTCATGACATGACTCTGATAAAAATATCAGCCCATTTGGGGGTCTATGTGATTAGGTATTTGTGTGACCAAAGTCTGGTCTCACAAGGGAAAATTAGGGAAAAAGTGCACTTGAAGGATTGAGTGACCAATCCTCTTCCAAAGTTAGTGAAACTTTGGCCACTGACTTAATATCACAAAAAAAAATCACCACAAGAGTTTTTAGGTGGCTTGGGGTTGAGATGCCCTTGAACCCTAGTGTAAACCCTATGGTTGGATATTGAGCCTATTCTAGGACATGGGACCATATGTTCTTGGAATATCTTGGAAATTGGTAGATGAGTTCATAGGGTGGAAATAAGCCATAAAAATGTTATTAGAATTTTTAATAGCATTTAACCACTCTGAAATAATTAAAGACCAATTAGGGCACTCCTACTCATAATTTTATTGCATGATTATATGATCTTGGATGTTCATGAAATTTAGGAAGTGATCTTTTATTTATGTTAATGGTCTCTGGAAATTTTGCTATGAATTTTGGATTAACATTTATAGTACTTCATTCACAAACCATAAGTTTGCCTTGATCATAAGATAATTATTTATGGGTTAATTATTCACTAGCAAATTATGAAATTTGGTCAGAGGACATTTTAGTACATCATCGGGCACTATGAATTTTTATAATATTATTTGAAGCCTTTACACTTAGGATCCTTCACAAAGTGCCCAATGCTGAATATCTTTAAATAAATTATTTATGTGACCAAATCGATTTAGAAAATTATGATTTTTGGTCAGTAGAGCTTTCTGGTCACCTTTGAGATTTGTTAATTCTTTTATAATTTTTGGATGATTAATTTTATTATTCCCTCTTCTGGCCTATCATTGTAGTTATTTAGTCGATAATTAGTTTGGAAGTTAAAAACTTTTTGGAAAATTGTGAAATTTAGTAATTATAGTTATTTTGATGTTATAATCTTGTCATAAATTTGTTGTGTCCATATCTTGTAAGAAAATTATATTTGGTGTTCAAAGGCCTAGGTGGCTTGATTTTGCAGAAAATATAATAAAATCTAAATAAATTAGAGAAAATATTATATTGTGGATTTAATCTTAAAATATCATGATTGACCCCCAGTAATAATATTAGGTCATTTGGAGGAATATTTTGTGGGATCACCATTCATGCACGTCATGTAGCTCGTTAGGTCTGAACATAGTTTAACTATAGAATTAAGGAATCATGTGAACCTCGGTATGGGATAAAGGAGATAGTTGGTGGACTTTATCAGGGGAGTATGAATGAGTTCACTAATGAAAGTCAGCTGTGAGAGCCTTGTTGACTAGGGGAAAGGGGTTGCTCTGGATCGACGATGCATCGTCTTTCCCATGGAGAAAGTCTAAATACACTTAGGGTTAGATCAAGTATAAGATAAGTAGAGTCAGGACATGGGTAAATACAAACAATATTAAGTACCTTGCGAAATGGAGCTTTGGGCTTCAGCCCATCATAATTCCTAGTGCCCTCGAGAGCCCTTCACAGGCGTTGCCCTGGGCATTCCAAGGTTAACCCTAAACTGAAAGGCTAAAATGTTAGTGCAAGATTAATTCTTAGTACTTCACTTTCACTCACCCTGTAGTCATGGGAGGCTAGTTTGGTTTAGACTCACGAGTGGTAGGCTCGACGATGGTAAGTACGGACTGGTTAGTCCGGGTAGCCAGTATCTCGGAAGATTGTTGTGACGGATGGGTAAGTCCAGGGAGCTGATCGCTCAGAGATTCATATTTACCATAATTTTATGTGCATAAAGTTGGTGGGTCTGAGGTATTAGATGGTCGTTCACACCGATGTCGATACGGTGAATCGGAAAGTGTGGTTCTCACTTAGCCAGGGAAAAGACTTGTGGATTTGCTAGCATAGTACACAGGGGCTACGTGATTGTGTTCTTCGCATTGAGGCGTAGGAAGGTATAGGTTTGGTGGTGCAAATATCGGCCTAAAGGTGGAGTGGCCCAACACACTTCCTCTATTTGCCACGACGTAAGGTACTAGAGATTTTAGCTAACTCCAAATGGGGGAACTAAAGGTATGTGCGCATAGAGTCGGGTGTGTGTGTTGCAGTTGTATGAACCTAGAATTAAACCAGCATAACATAGAATATCATGTCATCATTGCATTTAAACCCCCACCCCTATCGTATAAATTAGTATGAGAATTTTTATACTATAGGCCTTGCAAAACGACCCCTTAACTTATGAGTTTGTATGAACATTCTTATAAGTTAAGTTTACTTATTCTATAACTTACTTTACTTTATCTATGGTATAAGATAGCCGTAGTTATTTACTTGTACTTTTATTACTTATAGTGTAGCATGTGCTTACTGCTCTATACTTTACCTTATTTATATTACTGCTATCTTGATATAGTTCATTTATACATACTCCTACTAGGGTAGTTGTCACTTTCTCTTATTCATTCTCCACCTTAATGTATTGGATCAAAGGTTTTGGTGGAGGATCAAGGAATCGGGCAAGCTCGCCGGAGAGGAAAAATGTCATGGCCGACCGCCGCCGCCGTCATCGTCGAACCCCAAAAAGGTCCACTTCTCCTCCTCTCCCCTTATGCTAGTATCCTAGATCAAATTAGGCTGAGAAATCAGGCTCAAACGAGCCGATCCAAGTGAGGAAAAATTGAAATTTTCTAAAAATTCATGGTGGCGGGTTCGCCCGAAACCACCACTTCCAGCGGCCAAACCACCGTCGAGCGATATCTAGCACCTCAACGGAGGTGGTTGTGGCGGTGGTTGGCCAGGGAGGTCGCCGGATGGCCGGTGGTGGCTCACTGAAAAGCTACAGGTTTAGGACATTTTTATTTTACCGGTTCTGTTCGGATTGAAGAAGATGAACAGTATAGATATAAATATAATTAAGGTTTTATATTTCTAACCCTTGACTGTGCCCCCTTTTAATTAAATAAATGAGACCCTTAGGGGATAAATCTTAAAAAGTGGTCAACATGAAAATTGTAGTCCTTGAAGTCTACTTTAATTTAAAATTCATTTCAACCCATTTTGGTAAGTGGTGTCACCACAACACTCAAAATAGTGCAGCCTATACATAGGATTGACCAGAGACTAAATTGAGTGCCCCCATCAATCCATCCATCCAAAATGACTTGAAATTTTGGATGTGGGTCACTCTTACAGATACCTATAATATATCAAAAAATGAATTTTTTTGGAAAACATTTTCCTAAAGTTTTTGTAGAAATTTAATAAACTTTGCATTATTTATTTAAGGGGTCTAATGACATCTAAACCCACCAAACTTTTGATTTCTATCTCATAGGGTAATGATATGATTGTGGTTAAAATTTCAAACCAATTGGGTTTGATTTGGACAGGTTTTGGTGAGACCAAAGTATGTCCCTTAAGGGGTTAATTTAGGGCAAAGAGTGTTTGGGGCATAGAGGGGCCAATTCTCACCCAAAGGGGGTGGGACTTTGGCCAAAGCCCCATGGTTAGTAAAAACACTATCGCATGGAGTTTGAGATGGATTGGGGTGGGTTAGCCCTAGGACACTAGTTCAAACCCTAAGGTTGAACTTTTGGGGTTTGTGAAGGACATAGGGTGATATGTCCTTGTGTGGACTTGGTGTTTAGTCCATGTGATTCTAGAGTGGTGAAATGCCCTAGGGAGGAATTTTGTGACATTTAGACTTAGGCACACAACTTAAACCAATTAGGGTTAGTTTAGGCCTTTACAATTTTGGAAAATATTGATGTGGAATATGACCTTGGATACTTATGAAATTTTGGTAGAAGAGTTTTTATAATAATATGAGTCTCTGGAAATTATTGTAGGATGTTTTGAGTTACATTAGCTCATACTTGTAGTTATAATCTTTATGTTGCGCCTAAGGATGATTTTGATAAAATAATGGTTAAACTAACTTATAATGTTATGAAACTTAGTCAATGATGATTTATGATCATATTATAGCTCTGGTAAATTTTTTTATAATTTTTGTATTAAGTTTAGTGATGCTTCCTTCTTTACATCTATTTAATTATATTATCTTGGATTAATAAATTACATGTTAATTCATTTATGAAAATTAATGAAATTTGGTGATCTCGGATATTTTGACATCTTGTAGTGTTCATAAATTATGGATGGCCATAACTTAAGTAAAACTAGTACTTCATGTTCAAAATTACCCATGACCTAACTTTTGGAAAATTTAATAATTTTCAAATTACTTAGACAAATTATAAGTTTCTGGATTTGGGCTAAATATGTCATGATAGACCCACAATAATTATCTTAGGGCATTTGTATGAAAATTTGGAGTACCTCCTATCATGTACATGTAGCTTAGGTTGGTCTGCATTTAGTAAAATTGCGAAATATGTGATAACAAGTGGAATGGACATAGTGAGATCGGGTTATTGGTTTACTGATCCTGGTGAAGTGAAAAAGAAAAAGAGAGCTTCATTATGAGTCATGATGAGGAGAGTGTTGGGTAGGCTAGAGTTAAGAGGTGCTCGGAATCGACGAAAGATCGTCTTTTCTATGGAGAGAGAGAGACTCAAAACACACTAGGGTCAGATCCAGAGTAATATTAAAAGGGACCGGGAATTGGGTATTAACCAATAACAGTAAGTGCCTTGCGAAAGAGAGCTTTGGGCTTCAGCCAATCGTAATTCCCAGTGCCCTCGAGAGACCTTCACGGGAATGCCTTGGGCAGTCCAAGGTTAACGTACGCCGTAAGACTAAATGGATTACAAGATTAATTAGAAATAATCTAGGGCTACACTTACACTCACACTCCCTGGGGTTGTGGGAGTTATGTTAGGTCTCACGAGCGATAGGCTCGGTGGTTTTTGTGATGGGCAGGTTAGCCCAGCGAGCCGATGGCTTGGATGGTTTTGAGATGGACGGGTTAGTTCGGGGAGCTTTTGGCTTGGCAGATGATTGTGATGGATGGGATAGTCCGGGGAGCTTTGGCTCGGTGTATAAATACATTATTATTGCATGTGCATAGAATATAAGGTGGTGGGTGATGCGAATGTGACGGCAAGTGTACCGGTCGCACAAGTAATATAAAATGGGTGAATTTCCCCAAGTATCGATCTCTCAAGGAACACAGTAAGGTGGAGTTAATTTCGAGGAGGACTTGAGATTGAAGTCCTTAGGTCGGCTTTAACTAAGGGGGGATTTGGTAAAAGTCAATAGACCTATATCTAAATTTTATTTCTAAAAGAGCTTATTTTCCATTAATTCAAAATAATGGGATTTTTGTTCCCAAAAATCCCACTCTTTCCATGGGAGGTTTAATTCATCCCTATAAGTCTCTGTCCAAAATTCCATGGACATTCATTGGGCCAAATAGGCTAACTTCCCATTTTTATATTTTGGCACAATATTTACAAATCTACCTCCACCATGCATGTTAGATTTCCCCAACATACCGTGGTCCAAATGACCTACAACTTTTACCATGGTCATAAAATGACCCAGTGGCAATACCACCAAAATTTTGATGCATTTGGAAAAGGGAATCTTCCTATATTCCATTTATTTAATAATTGATATTTCTATAAAAATTATAGGAAAATTAATACCAAAAATTCTGATTTGTGGACAATACCTAAGTCTAGTATAAATACATGCATGTCCAAAATTTCACTGCATGTGGACTTAGGATTTGACTTGGGCGCTCATTTAAAAAACTGCCCTAGCCTAGGACAAGTCTTAGTACAATGGCCCTACAGGGAGCTATAGTGCCCCAACTTTCAAGTTTAGTTCTTCTAATTAAAGGTGACCTAGATCTACCTTTTTTATTATGAGCATCATTTTGGAAAATACTTCTAAGAGGCCTAAATAATCCATATAAGGTGACTGTATAATCTGGGATAGAAAATACATATTTGATTATTTCATAAAAAAAAAACCAAGGGCATCGAGTCATCTTCTCCAATGAGCCATTGGTCCAGATAGCCCCGACTTGGAATAGCTAGATCTTGAATTTCCCAAACATCTGGCTATTGCCGCCGCCGGCGATTGTCGCCACTACTTCCTTTGAGGTGGCAGCTAGCATTTCCAAACAACGTGGCCGCGGGAGGTGGCTCCTTTGGCAAACTCGAGCAAGAATAAATGTTCGGAATGATCCATCTCACATGGACTCAGGCTCATTTGAGCTTGATATCTCTTCTAAAAGAGATAGATAGATAGCACAGAGGGAAGGGAGGAGAAACAGACCCCTAGATGAGCTTGACGACGGGTTTCGTGGTGGTGCGCCATTGCCGACCCTTACTCCGGCGAGCTAGCTCTTTTCCGGATTTCTCCAGCTAATCTTTTGCTCCAGCTATCAGTTTTTGCTCCTTAGGGTTCACTGAAGGTGATGGTGGGCTGGAATGGAGGTGAGGATGGCTGGTTTAAAGGCTTTGACTTAAGATAAGTGGTTGGGCATGGCCGGCCGTCATTCAGAATGATTCCTCCATGCTGCCACGTGTCACCATTTTTTTGGACTGTCAATTATTATTTAAAGATAAATCTTCTTGAGAAGATCAACCTATTAAATAGGTTGTTGCAATGAACCGGTTTCAAAAACTCCTTTCCTGAAAACCTGGTTTAGGCCCGACAAAACAGATAAAGTTTATACAGAAAAACAACTCCAAGTCCAAAAGCATTCAGTGTGTTAACACAACTCAACGCCTCGTTGAGTGGTTTCGACACCACTCAATGCCTTAAGCACTCCAGAATATCTTAAGTAAAATATATTGAGTGGTGTCGAAACCACTCAACGCCTCGTTGAGTGGTGTTGACACCACTCAATGCTGTCAGCATTCTAGTAATTATAAGTCAAAAGCGTTGAGTG
Organism: Platanthera zijinensis; assembly: GCA_039513925.1. Lineage (NCBI taxonomy): Eukaryota > Viridiplantae > Streptophyta > Magnoliopsida > Asparagales > Orchidaceae > Platanthera > Platanthera zijinensis. The sequence continues at coordinate 92,169,925 of CM077082.1, forward strand.
GTTTCGACACCTAATGAGCACATTTATATAAGTCCTTTTTACTATCGTATTTGTATTAATGTTGTTGGGTATTGCATCCACAATAGACCTGATTTGAAGAAGCCACTGAACAAGCTAAGGTGAATTGAAAATGTATTTGACAATTCTATCAAGTTGTGCTTGCAGCTATTCCATGCTAAGTACACACCAATGTCAGGGTGTAGTGGGTCAATATACACGGGTCTGCGCAACGTAATCCCTCGTGACATAGATCAGTGTGTTGATTCACGTGTGCTCTCTCTATTGGAGTGTACTTATTTTCAAGTATAGGGTCAAGGTAGATCAAGAGCAGAAGGAGCAAAGATGGGTCAAAGCCCAAGTAATCAAAAGAAGGAAGAAATAAAATTCTTCCAAGTCAAAATCGACGGGAATCGCTAGTGATTCCCGCCGACTTCGACGAGAATCGCTAGTGATTCCCGCCGACTTCGACGGGAATCGTTAGTGATTCCCGCCGATTCGACGAGAATCAGTTAGCATCTCCCGCCGACTTCTTCCAGCTGACAGACTTCGACGGGAATCGTGAGTGATTCCCGCCGACATCGACGGGAATCACCAATGACTCCCGCCAATTTTTCCTTAGGCAAATTTCCTCCGTTCGCTGGACCGAACCAACTTGCCGTGCGCTGTTTCGCCCGGGGCTAGGGCTTCTCCTTGTGGGGCCCACAACCGTCATTAGGGTTGGCTCCTGGTAGAAATATACGCTTATTCTGAAACTCCAGAAAGAGATTCACGGATATACAAAAGAGGCCGAACGTGACCTAGCTGATCGCGGAAATCGCCAAAGCTTGTCGCCGCTCGCAAGATCGTCGTCGCCGTTGATCTAAGTTCTTCTCTTATCTTCTGACGACAGTACCGAGGCAAGCAGCGCGTCTCACGTATCTCTCTCGAGATCTCTTGTCTTCCGATTTGTTGAACGAGACTTGTTCTCCATTCCGAATTGGTAGAGACGATTGATCCAACTGAGATCGTTCGTAGACCTAGCTTGCTTCGTCAAGAAGTTTGGATCTACAAAGCATCGCCGCCGCACTTACTTGCCGCCGTCGATCTTGACAAGATCCTTTCCAAGAGAGAAATCCGGTTGTGGACTCTTCGTAATTTTCAAGCAAGCTTCAACAAATGAAGAAGGACATCGGAATCTCCAAAAGCTTTTTTTTTGTATTTTCTCTTAGATTCAATTTTGTTGTAAAGGAATTTTCATTCCTAGTTGTAAGGGTTGGGTGCAACCCGTTGTGGTGGAGTTGTGTCTCCACTTGTGGAAGGGTTCCTTCCGTAGTTAGGCGAGCGTTGCTCCTAGTGTGAGGATTGGATTTCAATTAGGTTGAAGAAGTGACTAAGTCGTCCCTTGGTAGGAGATAGGTCGAAGGTGGGTATGTGGACGTACCCAAATCGGGGAACCACTATAATTCTTTGTGTGTTTTCTGTGTCCTGTTTGCTTATTTGTGCAGGTTAGTTAAATTCCGCAAAAGACTACACGACACCTATTCCCCCCCCCCATAAGTGGATTTGGTCGACACTAGATACTTTCAAGTGGTATCAGAGCAAGGTTACTCATACATAAGGTTAACACCTTGAGTAAGATCTTGTGTCTAGTGTCAATAAGAAAGAAGATCTCAGGAATGGACAGACTCAAGTATTCAGGAAAGATTCCAGTATGCACCAAGCTGAATTTTCCCATCTGGAAGGAAAGGATCAGGTTCTATATGGAAGCAGTCGATCCCCGACTCTTCATGATAGTGGAGGAGGGCCCTTATATCCCCACTAAGGCCTCCACCATTGATTCGACCAAGATGGTGCCCAAGAAGCTCTCCGAAATGGATAAGGATGATATGGTGCTTGTCGGACTAGACAAGAAAGCTCAAAACATTTTAGTAAGCACCGTCGATGATTCCATGATGCAGAATTTCAGCAACTGCAGGACTTCTAAGGACATATGGCACTGCCTGATCATTCTGATGGAAGGCACAAATGAAGTAAGGGATGATCAAAGATGCCTTCTGAACAAGAAGTATGAGGCCTTCAGGCAAGGTCCAAAGGAAGAAATCGGAGTGACATTTGAGAACTTCTTGAAGATCGTCAATGCCCTGAAGGGTTATGGAAGAGTGTTCACCGATGGTGAACTAAATGACAAATTCCTTAGATCCCTTACTATGGAATGGGACACCAAGATCTGTGCCATCAGAGAGTTTGGCAAGATGGCAGAAACTGATCCCCAGATTATGTTTGGGAAGCTAATATCCTACAAGATTCAACTGAACACCAGAAAAGCTGAAGAAGAAGCCAATAAGGCCGTAGCCAAAGAAAAGACTGTGGCCCTGAAAGCTAATCACTCAAGAAAAGGCAAGGGTACAGCCTCGTCCCGCTCTTGGAGAAAGGCTGAGGAAGAAGACTCTGAGCCATACTTATCTAGCTCAAAGCTATCTGTGTAAGAATTCTCCTTCATCACTCGAGAGTTCAAGAAGTTCCTCAAGATGAGGAATCAGAGAAAAAAGGATGGCTCCTCTGTTGGGTCCGACGTTCCTTCACTTGACCCGTGGCACTCTGCTACTTATATAAAAAATTAAGTAGCGCCCTCTCCAAAAGTCCGGGCTTTTGGTGCAGTTGGGTATGCGCTTGATCCTTCAATTGGTATCATAGGAGGTCACGGGTTCAAGACCGGGGGGCGCTATTAAATCCTGATTTTTTCCTTCTACCTGTGTGGGTCCGGTGGTTCAGGCAACCGTGGACATGTGGTAAACCCACCTCTGAGCCATGTGGGCCATGTTGTAACCCCACCTCTGAGCCAACGGGTTGTGCTGGATGCCGGGGGGGGGGGGGATTATTGGGTCCGACGTTCCTTCACTTGACCCGTGGCGCTCTGCTACTTATATAAAAAATTAAGTAGCGCCCTCTCCAACAGTCCGGGCTTTTGGTGCAGTTGGGTATGCGCTTGATCCTTCATCCTCCTCCAGACATCAGAAAAAGAATTACTCTTCTGACAGGTTTGAGTCTTAACAGAACAAACATCGTTCTACTGACATTATCTGCTTTGGATGCAATAAGCTTGGCTACGTCATTGCTGTCTGCCACCAAAGCAAGAGAGATAAGGGGAAAAGAGAGGAGCACAAGTCCTCTAGAGATAAGAAGAAGGAGAGGAGCTACATTGCTAAAAAGCCAAAGAGACTGAGTGAATCTGACTCTTCAGACTCCAGTGATGATGAGGAAGCCTACTTCAGGCTAATGGGTCGCTCCGACTCAGATAGAGACTGTCCCCCATATATTGGGAAGGTAAAAGATCATACCCCCTCTCTGACTCTGATTCTGACTCTGAGTCTCCTGAAGATGATCACGAGGACAGTCGATCTGCCCGTGAAGCTGAACTCTTTGAAAAGTATGAGCTTCTGCTCAATACTTTCGAAGAGTGACGAAAGAGGTTGAGCGCTCAGAAAAAGGAAGTCAAATTCCTTAAGGCCGAGGGTGTGTCCCTAAGAGAGAAGATCACTAGTTTGATTTCTCTCCGACAGGAACACCTGTACCTGACTTCTGAGCACTCAGATTCTCTAAGGCTCATTGACCAAAAACAGGAATAAATCAACAAGCTGGAAGAACAACTTGCGGCCGAGAGGAAGATTGTCAAAAGTTTCTCTATGCCCAAGACCATTCTTCCCCTTGTTGATGAATTCTCAGCTCAGGCTAAGGGGGATGGCTTAGGTCATGTGGCCATGCCTTGTAAATCATCCAGGAGAAACAGAAATTGGAGGAAAAATATGGCTACTAAGAAGGCCCCTGCTGTAGAAAAGGGAAAGGCCCCACTCGGTCCTGTTTCATTCAGAAAGACTGGCTTTCCATGCAGTGAGTAGGACTTTGAGTCAACCTATGGCCACTTCTTTCGGCCCTCGGTTGAAATGCCCAAGAGCCGGTATGATGGTTGGACCTTCCCCCGCAACTACGGTGAGAGTGTCTTCAAGGCACCTTATAAGGAAATCCAAGTGGAGAATTTTGGCCACTTCTCTAGCGGCTATAATAAGAAGTAGGCACCAAAGGCCAATCATGTTATACTGAAGGAACAGGAAGTGAAGAAATCGTGTGACTGCTATCATCATGATGCCTCCATCTCCAGATCCAAGGCCCCGGCTGGACCCACCGTTCCAAGGGCGAAGTAGGAGCCTAGGAAACGATACAACAGGTTTGACTGTTGGTGCTGTGGCAAAGTTGGTCACTTTGCCGTGGATTGCTGGTTTAATCCAAGATACAATGAGACTCCTTTTGTTAGCAATGCGAGGCCGACCACTCGTAGGGTTAACCAACCGAGGGGGAGTGTGATTACAAGGAATCTAGGACCCAAGTTCAATTGGGTTCCTAAGGAAAACTAATTCTATTTTGCAGGTATGTCCAAAGGCCACCAAAACGCCAATATGGTAATTGGACAGTGGATGTTCCTGACATATGATCGGGACAAGAAGCCTGTTGCGTGATTACTCCCCAGTCAAAAATGGACCCAAAGTCATCTTTGGAGGATCAGATCGAGGAGTCACCAGGGGTTATGGTATGATATCCATCGGTGTATTCTCTATCACAGACGAGGTCTATGTTGAAGGGTTAAACCATAACCGGATCAGTGTAAGATAATTGTGTGATAAAGGATATGACGTTAAATTCTGCAAGGAAAAGTGCTTGAAATATCGTGTGCTTCTTCAGAGACGGTATTTACTGGCATTAGGAGCAGAAATATTTTTTGCTTAGATTTTCTTAGCTTAGACTCTTCTACCCCTGTTTTCCTAGTAACAAAAGACAGTGCATCTCTCTATGAACAATGACACAAGAGATTAGCACATATTAATTTCAAAACTATTAATATATTGTTTTCCAAGAATTTAGTAAGGGATGCCCCTACTATTAAGTGCATCAAAGATAGCCCTTGCCCTGCATGCCAGAAGGGCAAACAGACTCGGGCTACCTTTAAGGGCATTGCAGACAAAGATTTTTCCAGATATCTTTATCTTCTACACATGGACTTGTTCGGTCGAGTGCAAGTTCATAGATTAGGAGGCAAATCATAGACGCTAGTGATTGTTGATGATCACTCTCGGTTTACGTGGGTGTTCTTCTTGAAACGAAAGTCAGATACACTTGATATCTTCACTAATTTTATCAAGCAGATTCAGAACGAACTTAACTGCTCCGTGGTCACAATCCGAAGTGACCATGGAACAGAGTTCGAGTCTGGAGCTATGACAGAATTTTGTGAAGAACTTGGTATCTTTCATGAGTTTTCCTCCCTGCATACTCCTTATCAAAACGGAGTTGTGGAGAGGAGGAATAGAACGCTCATTGAGGCATGTACAAAAATGTTGAATGATGCTTCTCTCCCAGAGTACTTCTGGACAGAGGCTGTCAATACAGCCTATCACGTGCAAAACTGAGCCTTGATAAACAAGAATAATTGTAAGACGCCTTATGAGCTATTGAAAGGCAGGAAATCGACCATGTCCTATCTAAGGATTTTTGGCTGCAGATGCTATGTACTCAATAATGGGAAGTACCCACGTACTAAATTTGGAGATAAATGCTTTGAAGGCATCTTCATGGGCTATAGTAGCCATAGTCGGGCATATAGGGTTTTCAATAAGAAAACCCTATTGGTAGAGGAGTCCATTAATGTTGTATTTGATGAAGGAAGCCTGCTTCACAATAATTCTTCCAGTGGCATTCTTGAAGATGCAGGTGCAAGGCTTGAACAGCTAAGTCTAGATGAGACTACTAAAGATAAAACTCGCAAGTACGTCAAGGTCTCCACCTCAACGCCAACTGGAGAAGATGACGGCCAGGATGGAGAAATTCTCCCAGAAGAGGGAGGAGCCTGATAAGCTGTTGGAGCTCCAGATGCCAGACTCTTAGAGCTCAGACACGTGAATGATCACCCAAGAGATCAGATCATAGGAGATCCTCGGGACGGTGTCAAAACTCGCAGAGGTACAATTAACGAGATTCTGCACCTTAGTTTTCTATCACAGGTTGAGCCAAAGAAGTTCGACGAAGCGAACAAAGATGCGTCGTGGATATTGGCAATGCAAGATTAACTGCATCAATTCGAACGAGGCAGCGTCTGGACACTAGTTCCCAGAACAAAGAAATAAAATGTGATCGGCACTAAGTGGATCTTTAGAAACAAACTGGATGAACACGGTGTCATCATCAAGAACAAGGCCAGACTGGTGGACCAAGGTTACAGACAGGAGGAGGGGATTGACTTCGACCAAACCTTTGCACCAATTGCAAGACTCGAGGCGATCAGGTTGTTCCTGGCGTATGCCTCTCATAAAGGATTCACTGTCTATCAGATGGATATGAAGTCTGCTTTCCTGAATGGAAATTTAAAACAGGAAGTATATTTCGTGCAAACCCCAGGTTTTGTTAATCCAACACTCCCAAATCATGTTTACTTTCTTAATAAAGCATTATATGGCTTAAAACAAGCTCCTCGAGCATAATATGAGACACTGTCTAGCTTCCTTCTTGAGAACAAGTTCTCGAGAGGAAAAATAGATTAGACATTATTTCTTAGGGAAGTCAAAGGCAAGATTTTGCTAGTGCAAATCAATGTCGATGACATAATATTAGGCTCAACGGACAACAACCTCTGCAAGAAGTTCTCCAAACTTATGCAAGGGAAGTTTGAAATGAGCAGCATTGGAGAGCTGAAGTATTTCTTGGGACTTCAAGTGAAATAGTCTGAGGATGGAATTTTCATTTCTCAGACAAAGTTCACAAATGAACTCCTCAAGAAATTCGTAATGGAGAGTGCAACCTCTATGAGGACTCCAATGGGATCCACTGTGTCGCTGGACAAGGATGAGAAAGGGATACCTTTTGATAAAACCAAGTACAGAAGCATAATTGGATCCCTGCTCTACCTTACTGCTAGTAGGCCGGATATATGTTTTCCACATGCGTTTGTGCCAGATATCAGGTGAACACTAAGGAATCTCATTATGTCGCTGCAAAGCGGATTCTTAGATACCTTAAGGGTACACCAAATCTTGGCTTGTGGTACCCAAGAAACAATGATGTCAAGCTGATAGGCTTTTCAGATGCTGACTTTGCAGGAAGCAGGGATGATAGGAAAAGCACTTCCGGGACGTGCCAATTCCTAGGAAGAAGGCTTATATCATGGAACAGTAAAAAGAAGAACTGTGTCGCAACCTCTACGGCTAAATCTGAGTACATCTCAGCAGGCAGCTGTTGCAGACAACTTCTATGGATAAGAAATCAACTCGAAGATTATGACTTGCAGTTCAGAGAAGTTCCCATGTATTGCGACTCCTCGAGTGCAATTGCAATTGCGAACAATCTAGTGTCACACAGCAGAACAAAGCATATTGAAGTGCGCTACCACTTCATTCGGGAGCATGTGGAAAACAAAGATATATCTCTCTTCTATATCCCCACGGATAAGTAGATTGCAGATATCTTCACAAATCCCCTAGACGAGGCCAAGTTCAGTCTCTTCAAAACTGAACTCGGCATGCTGAACTATAAAGATTGAAGACTGAAGGGCTCAAGGCTCTTGGATTAAGGGGAAACATCTGCTAGGAACTCAATATTGAGAATGGATGCAAGAACTGAGGGTGAGAATTTTGCTCCAAGTGAAGTCCCAGATTTGCAGAAGCCGAAAAGGGGAGATTACCCTCTCAGCCAAGACTAAGGTGGCTGCCAATGCTAAGTAGGCCATAAAGGCTATGTTTCTCTCAGGAAAATTGTAATGAATTTTAATCTCAACTCAATTTTCAGTTTATGATTTTCATTCCCATCTGTTCTATTCACCTTAGCTTGTAGAGTTTAGGCTTCTTCAAATAGGGGGAGATTTTTGGGTATTGCATCCACAATAGACCTGATTTGAAGAAGCCCCTGAATAAGCTAAGGTGAATTGAAAATGTATTTGACAATTCTATCAAGTTGTGCTTGCAGCTATTCCATGCTAAGTACACGCCAATGTCAGGGTGCAGTTGTCAATATACACGGGTCTGCGCAACGTAATCCCTCATTGCGTAGATTAGTGTGTTGATTCACGTGTGCTCTCTCTATTGGAGTGTACTTATTTTCAAGTACAGGGTCAAGGTAGATCAAGAGCAGAAGAAGGAGCAAATATGGGTCAAAGACCAAGTCATCAAAAGAAGGAAGAAAGAAAATTCTTCCAAGTCAAAACCGACGGGAATTACTAGTGATTCCCGCCCACTTTGACGGGAATCGCTAGTGATTCCCGCCGACTTCGACGGGAATCATTAGTGATTCCCACCGATTCGACGAGAATCAGTTAGCATCTCCCGCTGACTACTTCCAGCTTACAGATTTCAAACAGGGATTCTGCCAAGGCAAAATCGACGGGAGTCGTGAGTGATTCCCGCCGACATCGACGGGAATCACCAACAACTCCCGCCGATTTTGCCTTTGGCAAATTTCCTCCGTTCGATGGACTGAACCAACTTGCCGTGCGCTGTTTCAGTCGGGGCTAGGGCTTCTCCTTATGGGCCCCACAACGGTCATTAGGGTTGGCTCCTTATATAAATATACGCTTATTTTGATACTCAAGACAGATATTCACGGATATACGAAAGAGGCCGAACGTGACCTAGCTGATCGCGAAAATTGCCGAAGCTTGTCGCCGCTCGCAAGATCGTCGTCGCCATTGATCTCAGTGCTTCTCTGATCTTCCGACGACAGTACCGAGGCAAGCAGCGCGTCTCACGTATGTAACACCCCAAAAATCTCAAAATGTGTTTGCAAACAATTTTGGGTTGGAGGCTGTTAGACACGGCCTGGGACACGGGCGTGTCCCAGGGCATGTCGGGTGTACACGGCCTGGGACACGGGCGTGTCCCAGGGCGTGTTCAGGCTAGTCGACGATTGATAGTCGACGATCGTCGAGCCTGGGACACGGCCTCCGACACGGGCGTGTCCCAGGGCGTGTCGCGCAATTAAATTCGAAAAATGGCTTGTTTGGGTCAGAGAAGTACACGGCCTTGAACACGGCAGTGAACATGGCATGGAACACGGCCGTGTTGGCTTTTGCACGGGCGTGTGCCCTACCCGTGTACTTGTTTTGGAGATCGGTGAGTACCATGTAACAGGAGACACGAGCGTGTCTCATGACTGACACGGGCGTGTCAGGATCGACACGGGCGTGTCGATGCCCGTGTTCTCGAATATTTCAGTTGGTGCGGCTGCCGCGTGTACCGCTTAAGGGTACACGGCCTGTGACACGGGCGCGTCACAGGCCGTGTCGGCCAAAAGAAAAGGAATTTTCAGTTAGATCTTGGCCCTTCATTTTCTTTAAATAAGATCCTGTGGCTGGAGATCATTTCTGGGCTGATAAGGCCGGAAAAGGGGAAAGAAAAGCTCATTCTTCTTTTCATCTTCTCTTTCTAAAGTTTAAGAGAGAGGTGAGAGCAAGGAGGAAGAGGAAGTGGAGTCCAGCTGCCGGTGGTGCTACGGTGGTCCAAATCGCGAGCCGAGTTCGGATTTGCGAAGGCAACGCTGCTGCGAAGGCTTTCATCCGTCTCAAATTTCTCTCCATGGCTCCGAAGCGAACTCCTAGGGTAACGATTTCCTGCTTGGACATGTGAAGTCCTTAATTCCTGCATTGCATAGGGAAAACCCTTCCCCGCGAGTGTGCGGTGGGTTGTGGCATCCCTTGGGGTAGATATGTGAAGTCCCCCTTGTTAGAGTCCGGAATTGGAGTACGGATCTAGGCATGCTGTGTGAAGCCCATCTGGACATGGTCTGGATTGGTGATGATTGGTTGCATATCGGAGAAGACTCCGTGATTATTGCTTGTATGCATGATGGATAAAGTACTGGAGGAAGTCCAGGAAATATTGAGAGTTGGACTCTCTTGTGGCCGTGCGTGCTACTTTGTGGAAGGTTAAGCCGTGTGGCTGCAACTAGGAAATGGTGGAACGGGCAAGGTGAAACTGTACCCGCGTCAGTCCAGGCGTGAGTCTGACGATGTGAGCAACGAGAAAGGTGGATCCGTACCCGTGTTATGGTTGTCTAACCTTGGGTGCTTAAGGCCCTGTTAGGATCACATAGCGAGAGTCGACGGCCTGTGAGCCGATCAGACTAGAATGCTCATAATGCACCGTTATGTCTGGGACCTCTGAACGGTGTGAATGTGCCCTGAGTGCACGGAGCGTCGGGCCGTCGTGCCGACGTTTGTGATATGTGACTGTGCGGGAGTGCACGTCTTGCTTGAATTGCTATATATCATGTTAGATGATTGCTATGCAGGGATGGAATTCCGCTGTCCCGTGCCAGGGGCAGGGTCGTTATAATTGGTCAGCTGAATGCTGACCATTGCCCTGTTTGCCACCGCTTGGTGGATTGGTTCTTACAGGTACTGGAGGTGCTAGCCCGAGCGGGACTTAGCGGGCTGAAGCCCAAAGCTGCATTGCTGCCCTCGAAGGCATTGTTTTGTTTCTTTTGTTCATGTGTGGCCGGCCTGCGTGCCGATGTCTGTAAACCACACTCTTGTTAAGAGAAACTGTTGTAAGGCCTTAAGGACAGACTCTTTTGATGTATATATACATTCCTATGTTAGTGGACAATGTTCTTTATCTTGAGTTCATTAAGTCAACCGTGAAGCTTCCGCTAGAATGCTCTGTGTTAGGATGCGTTAGTTTTGATATGGAATATGGTGTGGGGCCCCGGCCAGACCCTCTATTATATTCTTCTTGATGGGTAGAGGTGTTACAATTTGGTATCAGCTTGTTGGTCGTTCTCTTCCGCATTCGCGGACGAATTCTTTTGAGAGGTGGCGAGCACGTGTCAGTGCTGTCGTGATAACACTTAATTTGAACTCAAGATTGTCCACTTAGGAATGAAAATACACTTGTTTGTTGAACTTGTGTATTCTTTTTGTATGGTTGTCGTTTTCATTGGTCGTTAACCTGTGTATTTTACACATATAGGTGACCAGAAGTGTTGCGGGTCAATCCGAACCACAACGTTCTGTTGAGAGTGCGGCACCAGCCGAGGTGCCCACAACTCCTCCATCCGCTGAAACAGTCCGTCTCATCACGGAAACGGTGCTTGCGATGATGAATGCTCAGCAGGCGGGGCAGGCACGTCCTGCAGTGGTGCCAACGCAAGCTGGGGCATGGCAAGAACCGGTAGAAGCCGAAGTTGATCCGCGGGTAGCAGATCAACAATGGAAGCAATTCTTGAGCTTTAACCCTCCGCAGTTTCATGGGGCGGGTACGCCGGCCCAAGCAGAGGATTGGCTTGCAAGAATCAAGAGGATTATGAGGGCTATCAGGGTTGAGGAGGAACAGAAAGTTATGTTAGCCACTTTCCTACTGGAAGGAGAGGCGCGATTGTGGTGGGATGAGATTGAAATGCATCACTTGGCTGGTAGGCAATTGGCAGAGATTACAATGGACGAATTTTCTCGGTTGTTCTTAGCACAACATCTGCCGGTGCAGCAAAGGATATCGATGGAAATGGAGTTTCAACGGTTAGCTCAGGGAGATCGAAGTGTGGATGACTACCTGCATGAGTTCACCCGTTTGGGAAGATATGCGGGCACGATCTTCGCCGAAGAAGAGCGTAAGACTAGTCGGTTTTATGCGGGACTGCGAGATGAGCTGAGGTATTTGCTCTCGAGTTCTGTGAGTCAGGGATTCCAAGCCTTAGTCTGTACGGCTCGTTCTTTGGAGACGGACATGAAACGGGGGCAAGCAAAGGGAAACTTGGCGGTGGTGAAGCCAGAGTTTAAGCCGCCGCGTCCGGACAAGTTTGGCTACCGAAGGAAATGGAATAAGAAATCTAAGTCTTCTGGACAAGCTCCTTCTGCGACTGTGACGGATACATCTGGGTATGGATCTCGTGCTTGTTATACGTGCGGGAAGGTTGGACACTTTGCACGTGAATGCCGATTTGGTCCTCCAAAGGGTGATAAGAAGACGGGAGCGTCTTCTGCGGAGAAGGGGAAGGCTGTGGTGGAGTCTTCTGCCTCGCACGCGCAGCCCCGGGTCTTCAACCTTGGACAACAGGAGGCCATTAAACAGGTGGATGTCGTCACAGGTGCGCATAAGTTTTAATGTTTTTACTTTTGGTGTGCTGTGCTTGTTTTAATTGTAATGTTATAGGGTTTGTCCTTATACGAGAGTATCCGGCGCGAGCACTGTTCGACACAGGTGCTTCACATTCGATTCTGTCTGAGGACTTTGTCTTTCCTGTCGGGGTGCCTATCCGGACCAAGACAGACAGTGTAAAGGTGCTGTTGCCTAACGGATGTTTGATGTGCGCGGATCAATCTTGCGGTCTTGAGGTCAAGATAGGAAGTCGGGAGTTCAAGGTGGAAACACTAGTATTGACGATAAAAGAGTTTGATATAATCTTTGGTATGGACTGGCTTTCAGAGCAGCGTGCCTGTATCGATTGCACTTCAAAAGAGGTCACACTTGGGCAAAATACCGAACAAGAGACCAAGTTCATTGGTATGCAAGGGATGAGTGGGATGTTGTTATCCGCTCTCCAAGTTGTTAAAGCAGTTCGGAAGGGTGCGGAGTTGTTCTTCACACTCATAGAGGCGGTGGCGCCGAAGGCCAGTGTGAGTGAAGTGCCGATTGTGTCGGAATATGCTGATGTGTTTCTAAAGGACCTTCCGGGGTTACCTCCCCAAAGGGAAATTGACTTCGCTATCGAGCTGGTGCCGGGTGCAAAACCCGTGGCCCATTCGCCGTATCGGGTAGCACCAAAAGAAATGGCCGAACTGAAAGTTCAGTTGCAAGAGTTGTTGGAGCAGGGATACATACGCCCAAGTATGTCACCTTGGAGCGCGCCTGTTCTTTTTGTGAAAAAGAAAGACGGTGGTTTGCGACTATGTATTGATTATCGCGAACTAAACAAGCTGACGGAGAAAAACAAGTATCCAATTCCTCGGATCGATGACTTGTTCGATCAGCTAGCAGGCTCAACCGTCTATTCGAAGTTGGATTTGAAGTCCGGGTATTACCAGTTGCGGATTAAGGAAGGTGACATTCCCAAGACAGCGTTTGGCACACGCTATGTTCATTATGAGTTCACAGTGATGCCGTTCGGCTTATGTAATGCGCCTTCGGTCTTCATGGATCTCATGCATCGAACGTTCCGAGAATACCTGGATCTGTTTGTGATTGTGTTTATTGATGATATCCTGGTATATTCACAATCAGAGGAAGATCATGCAAACCACTTGCGATTAGTATTGCATACCTTGCGAAGGAATAAGCTGTATGCCAAGTACTCTAAGTGTGAGTTCTGGCTCTCGTCGGTGGCTTTTCTAGGCCATGTGGTAAGTGGAGAGGGCATAGCGGTGGATCCGGCTAAGATAAGTGCCATTCGTGATTGGCCAGTGTTGTCTTCGGTGGCCGAAGTCAGGAGTTTCCTTGGACTGGCGGGCTACTATAGACGGTTCGTGGAGAACTTCTCCCGGATTGCTTTGCCTCTGACTACGTTGACGAGAAAGGATCAGAAGTTCGTTTGGACGCCGGAGTGCGCACGAGCTTTTGAGGAGCTGAAAAGTCGTTTGACCACGGCGCCTGTTTTGACGTCGCCATGTGGTACAGATGGATTTGAAATATACAGCGATGCGTCAGGAAGCGGCTTAGGCTGCGTTCTCCTGCAGTTTGGCAAGGTGATCGCTTATGGTTCACGTCAATTGAAAGTGCATGAGCGTAATTACCCCGTGCATGACTTGGAGTTGGCGGCGGTGATTTTTGCGCTAAAGTTGTGGCGGCATTATCTATATGGCGTGAAAGTGGATATTTATACCGATCATAAAAGCTTAAAGTATCTGCTCGATCAAAAGGAGTTGAATATGCGACAAAGGAGGTGGATGAAATTCCTTGGGGATTATACCTTCGACATTCACTATGTTCCCGGAAAGGGAAATGTGGTCGCTGATGCCTTGAGTCATCGGACTCCAGTACGGGCAAATTGGTTGCGGGTACATGATGAGCGGTTAGTCCAGGAGTTGGAAGCTCTGGAGATATCTTGTGTAGAAAGAGATTCTTCGACTGAAGCATGCGTGAACTGGTTGGAGGTTCAATATGACCTTGCTGACAGGGTTCGGCGGGCAACGGAGTTGGATGAAAGTCTCCAACGCTATGCAAAGGAGGGATCTGGTGATCAGTTCTCCTGGGATGATGGTTTATTACGAAAAGATGGCCGATTGTGCGTCCCTAGTGCGGGTAAATTGCGGGAAGAATTGTTATATGAAGCGCACTTTACAAAGTACTCAATTCACCCTGGGAGCACAAAAATGTACAAGGACATGAAGAAACTATTCTGGTGGCCTGGTTTAAAGAAGGACATAGCCGCGTATGTGGCTAAATGTCGTACTTGTGCTTTGGTAAAGGCAGAATGTCAACGGCCGAGTGGTTTCCTGAAGTCGTTGCCGGTTCCGCAATGGAAATTTGAGGATATTTCTATGGATTTCGTGCACGGATTGCCGAGATCTCAGCGTGGCCATGACTCAATCTGGGTGATTGTAGACCGGTTGACAAAGGTGGCTCACTTTATACCGAACAAGCGGGACGATTCAGTGGAAACGTTGGCAAAGCTCTATGTGGAGCAGATAGTTCGATTGCACGGTGTTCCCCGGAGCATCGTAAGTGACCGAGATGGGCGCTTTACCTCGAAAGATTGGAGATTAGTTCATCAAATGTTGGGCCCGAAGTTAGCATTCAGTACGGCCTTTCACCCGCAAACGGATGGCCAAACTGAACGAACCAACAGAACGATGGAGGATATGCTCCGTATGTGCGCCCTGGACTTCGGTAAGAAGTGGGACGAACATCTTGTTATTGTGGAATTTGCCTATAATAATAGCTATCGAGCAAGTATAGGCATGGCCCCATTTGAAGCGCTGTATGGTCGTAAGTGTCGTACACCGCTAGCTTGGGCAGAAACTGGCGAGACCAAACTTTTAGGCAAAAAGGAAGTCGAGGATGCTACCTCAACAATACGCTCTATTCGAGAGAGGCTCCTAATAGCCCAAGATCGGCAGGCCAAGTATTACAATGCTAAGCACCGGAACGTGGAGTTCGCGGTGGGTGACTGGGTCTATTTAAAGATTAAGCCCTTCAAAGGCGTATCTCGGATTCGGCGGTTGAAAAAGCTAAGTCCGCGATACCTTGGTCCGTTTGAAGTGGTGGAGCGAGTTGGGGAAGCTGCCTATCGGTTAGCTCTTTCATCGGAATTGAGTGGATTGCATGACGTGTTTCACATCTCGGTGCTACGCAAAGCAGTCAAGGATCCAGCTCAAATAGTTGACAATGATCGAGTGCCGGTTGAGTATGGGCTAACGACAAAGGTGAAGCCTATACGGATCGAGGATCGAGCCGAGAAACAGTTGCGGAACAAGGTGATCGGGATGGTCAAAGTCCGGTGGGACAATTGTGGCCGAGAAGAGCTAACATGGGAGCGCGAGCAGACCACGCGAGCCGAGTTTCCCGAGTTATTTTCGTAACTTGTTCGCTCGTTGTATATGTAATAGAAATATATAAATGTTTTGTTATTTTCTCCCTATTGTCGTCAAATTTTGGGACGAAATTTTATTAAGGGGGGAGGATTGTAACACCCCAAAAATCTCAAAATGTGTTTGCAAACAATTTTGGGTTGGAGGTTGTTAGACACGGCCTGGGACACGGGCGTGTCCCAGGGCGTGTCGGGTGTACACGGCCTGGGACACGGGCGTGTCCCAGGGCGTGTTCAGGCTAGTCGACGATTGATAGTCGACGATCGTCGAGCCTGGGACACGGCCTCCGACACGGGCGTGTCCCAGGGCGTGTCGCGCAATTAAATTCGAAAAATGGCCTGTTTGGGTCAGAGAAGTACACGGCCTTGAACACGGCAGTGAACATGGCATGGAACACGGCCGTGTTGGCTTTGGCACGGGCGTGTGCCCTACCCGTGTACTGGTTTTGGAGATCGGTGAGTACCATGTAACAGGAGACACGGGCGTGTCTCATGACTGACACGGGCGTGTCAGGATCGACACGGGCGTGTCGATGCCCGTGTTCTCGAATATTTCAGTCGGTGCGGCTGCCGCGTGTACCGCTTAAGGGTACACGGCCTGTGACACGGGCGTGTCACAGGCCGTGTCGGCCAAAAGAAAAGGAATTTTCAGTTAGATCTTGGCCCTTCATTTTCTTTAAATAAGATCCTGTGGCTGGAGATCATTTCTGGGCTGATAAGGACGGAAAAGGGGGAAGAAAAGCTCATTCTTCTTTTCATCTTCTCTTTCTAAAGTTTAAGAGAGAGGTGAGAGCAAGGAGGAAGAGGAAGTGGAGTCCGGCTGCCGGTGGTGCTACGGTGGTCCAAATCGCGAGCCGAGTTCGGATTTGCGAAGGCAACGCTGCTGCGAAGGCTTTCATCCGTCTCAAATTTCTCTCCATGGCTCCGAAGCGAACTCCTAGGGTAACGATTTCCTGCTTGGACATGTGAAGTCCTTAATTCCTGCATTGCATAGGGAAAACCCTTCCCCGCGAGTGTGCGGTGGGTTGTGGCATCCCTTGGGGTAGATATGTGAAGTCCCCCTTGTTAGAGTCCGGAATTGGAGTACGGATCTAGGCATGCTGTGTGAAGCCCATCTGGACATGGTCTGGATTGGTGATGATTGGTTGCATATCGGAGAAGACTCCGTGATTATTGCTTGTATGCATGATGGATAAAGTACTGGAGGAAGTCCAGGAAATATTGAGAGTTGGACTCTCTTGTGGCCGTGCGTGCTACTTTGTGGAAGGTTGAGCCGTGAGGCTGCAACTAGGAAATGGTGGAACGGGCAAGGTGAAACTGTACCCGCGTCAATCCAGGCGTGAGTCTGACGATGTGAGCAACGGGAAAGGTGGATCCGTACCCGCGTTATGGTTGTCTAACCTTGGGTGCTTAAGGACCTGTTAGGATCACATAGCGAGAGTCGACGGCCTGTGAGCCGATCAGACTAGAATGCTCATAATGCACCGTTATGTCTGGGACCTCTGAACGGTGTGAATGTGCCCTGAGTGCACGGAGCGTCGGGCCGTCGTGCCGACGTTTGTGATATGTGACTGTGCGGGAGTGCACGTCTTGCTTGAATTGCTATATATCATGTTGGATGATTGCTATGCAGGGATGGAATTCCGCTGTCCCGTGCCAGGGGCAGGGTCGTTATAATTGGTCAGCTGAATGCTGACCGTTGCCCTATTTACCACCGCTTGGTGGATTGGTTCTTACAGCTACTGGAGGTGCTGGTCCGAGCGGGACTTAGCGGGCTGAAGCCCAAAGCTGCATTGCTGCCCTCGAAGGCATTGTTTTGTTTCTTTTGTTCATGTGTGGCCGGACTGCGTGCCGATGTCTGTAAACCACACTCTTGTTAAGAGAAACTGTTGTAAGGCCTTAAGGCCAGACTCTTTTGATGTATATATACATTCCTATGTTAGTGGACAATGTTCTTTATCTTGAGTTCATTAAGTCAACCGTGAAGCTTCCGCTAGAATGCTATGTGTTAGGATGCGTTAGTTTTGATATTATTTCGTAGCGTCTCCACCTGTTTGTGGAATATGGTGTGGGGCCCCGGCCGGACCCTCTATTATATTCTTCTTGACAGAAAGAGGTGTTACAACGTATCTCTCTCGAGATTTCTTGTCTTCCGATTCATTGAACGAGACTTGTTCTCCATTCTGAATTGGTAGAGATGATTGATCCGAATGAGATTGTTTGTAGACCTAGCTTGCTTCGGCAAGAAGTTTGGATCTACAAAGCATCGCCACCGCACTTACTTGCCGCCGCCAATCTTGACAAGATCCTTTCTAAGAGAGAAATCCGGTTGTAAACTCTTCGTAATTTTCAAGCAAGCTTCAACGAACGAAGAAGGACATCGGAATCTACTAAATCTTTGTTTGTATTTTCTCTTACATTCAATTTTGTTGTAAAGGAATTTTAATTCCTAGTTGTAAGGGTTGGGTGCAACCCGTTGTGGTGTTGTGTCTCCACTTATGGAAGGGTTCCTTCCGTAGTTAGGGGAGCGTTGCTCCTAGTGTGAGGATTGGAATTCAATCCGGTTGAAGAAGTGACCGAGTCATCCCCTTGTGGGAGATAGGTCGAAGGGGGGTAAGTGGACGTACCCAAATCGGGGAACCACTATAATTCTTTGTGTGTTTTCTATGTCCTGTTTGCTTATTTGTGCAGGTTAGTTTAATTCCGCAAAAGACCGCACGACACCTATTCCCCCCTATGTGGATTAGGTCGACTCTAGATTCTTTCACATGTCCACTATTATCTACCTCCATTTGTTATAATTGTGCGAAAATAGTTAAGAATTTGAATGATAATGAATAGAAGAGCACAATATAGATTTTCTTTTTTTTTTTCCTTTATTAATTTATTAATTTATTTATTTATCTTCTTAATGCAGGTATTGCAAGTCTTTGGATCTAAAAGTCTTTGAGCAAACAGAGGTGTTCTCGGATCAAACATAACTGATGGAAGATCACAAAGCTTGAAAGAAAAAGCGTAAAAATTTACAAGAGCACCACACGGGAAGGGACACGCCCATGTTACTACCCGTGTCTTATCGGAAACAACAAAAGGACTGATGCCACACATACCCATTTAAGGATCCATGTAGAACACACGACCATATTACTAGCTGTGTCAAATGACATGGCTCATGACCAGGCGCACCTTTTCATACCAAAATGCCCAGACGCACCATTTAATACCCTACACGGCCTGTGACAAGGTCGTGTTGGAACCCATGTTGAACCTGTTTGTAAGAAGACTATAAAAACCTGCACAAAAAAATAAAAAGGGACTTTTGGATTGAAGGACTTGGAAAATTTATGGAGGACAAAAGTGGACCACTGACGCGAATGGGAAGTTGAAGGAGATAATTCGTATGGTTTTAAATTTGACGTATCTCTTTTAATTTCCCCCTTCTTTTAGTGGATCTAAACTTTATTTTACATTTCGCATTACACTTGTTTTTCTGAACCGATTAAGTAATCATGTATGTTGATTTTCATTTCGGATTTGTGTTATTTTATTCGTATGTGTGCTTTCAAATAAAGAGATTGATCCTAGGATTGAAGTTATATTTGTTTTATATGAATCCCAAACTTCTAGATTGAGAAATTGGAAGGTTGTGATGATGGTTTTTAATTTCATTCTCTGGTGTTCTTTTTCTTTGTATTTCACATTTCATGATCGAGAGATATGTTGTTTGGATTCTTGGCAATACGGATAATTGATTCATGGTATCTTAGAGATAGGATTTCATGAATTTATGTATTAGACAGGGTTACTTTATATCAATGCAAATTTGAGTGTTGTTAATTGTTCGAGAGAAAATTTACTCAACTTAAGTTTAGGTATTTAATTGCTCGAGGGAGAATTCGATAAAGATTAAACTCTTACAATACAATGAATTTGATAATATTGTTAATATGTGGTTACATAGAATTGAATTAATGAGTGAATATTCTCATGAGATTACTCTTAGACAATCTGCTTTTACCATCCTTAATCCTCCAATGTTACTTTATCCAATTAGTCCCAGTAATGTTAATTTAGAGTAACAACAAATTTCAAATATAGGTACAATAATAGAGTTAGAGTGAGTACAAGTACTTGAAAAGACCCTTAGGAATACGACATGAGATGTAGATTTCTCCTATACTATGATTGATATGTGCACTTGCCTAAGATTAAAATAAATTTAGCGTATACCTATATACATAGTTTATACTAGAGTAGAAATTATCGCATCATGTTTTTAACATAAAGTTTTTTGCGTCGTTTAAGGGGACTCATTTTCAATATTTTTAAAGCTTAGACTCTATTAATCTACCAATTTTTTTTATTACCAACATATAATTGTAAATTAATTTAATACATAATTATATCACTTAATCTCTATTTTGTAGTCTTTTAGTCTATGACTAGGGGAGAAATTTTGGGATAACGCCAATTCATCCTGACCCGGAATAGATAATTCGCAACACCTCACAAAGGGACTTGAGAACTGATAACACAGATAATTCAAACGGTCTTTCAAAAGTGGAAACAATAAACTTAGGAGATCATCATCCAGATAACATGGCAGATCAGAACGAGCAAACCATGTCTGGCATTACTAGACCTAATCTCCAGGGTACTGTGTCAAGCATTGAAAGACCACTAATTGACGTCAATAATTTTGAATTGAAGCCTAGTATTATTCAGATGGTTCAACAGAATGCCCAATATGATGGTCTGTAAGATGAAGATCCCAACACACACTTAGCCGGATTTGTTAAGATATGTGATACATTCAAGATCAATGGAATTACCAATGATGCCATTCGATTGAGGTTGTTTTAAATCTCACCAAGGCACAAGGCGAAGCAGTGGTTAAACTCATTACCTAGAGGGTCAATCACTATATGGGATATGATGGTTGAGAAGTTCTTGATGAATAATTTTCCACCGGCAAAGACTACAAAGCTAAGGAATGACATTTCTACATATGATCAATTAGAATCTAAATCGTTGTATAACACATGTGAATGATTCAAGGAACTATTAAGGAAGTGTCCCCATCATGCATTACCTTTCTGTCTTCAGATTCAGACATTCTACAATGGTCTCAATCCATCCACTAAACAGATGATCGATGCAGATAGTGGATGCACCTTGAATAATAAGACACTAGAAGCTTCTCAACAGTTGATAGAACACATGACAATGAACAACTATTAATGGACTACTGTAAGACAAAAGCCTAATAAGCTTTCAGGAATCTATGAAGTGGATGTAGTCACTGCCTTAGCAATTCAAGTGGAGAAGCTTCATCAGAAGATGGATAACCTATCTTTAACATCACCCTCCATAGTATCTCTACAATAGGACCATTAATTTAGTGGAATGTCTAGTTATGAACCTCAAGTGCATGAACATGTTGACTATATGGGCAATAATACCAGACCTCCCTTCAACCAAGCAAAGAACCCATATAGTTCTACATATAATGCTGGATGGATAAACTACCCCAACTGAGAGCGCTAAGTTGTCAACCTAAATCACCTAGAGGGGGGTGAATAGGTGAATTTCGTGTCAAATGCGGAATAAAAAAATATAAGACAGCACAGATCCGTAATCAAGCAATCACACAGACGACAAGAGATTTATAGTGGTTCCCCAATCTTGGGTACGTCCACTTTTCTCACCGATCTAGCAAATCACTAGAATCAGCTACTCCACTATCTCAGATTGCAAAAACAATCCTACACCTCGGAACCACGTTCCTACAAAAACTCGATCCCAAACGGATCTACACTCGGAAGATAAAACTTCCAACCACTCGGAGAAAGATCTCGTACAAAGAAATTTGTTTAAATAAAATTTACAACAAGAATATCACAGATCTGGATCTTTGACGTAATCTTCTTCTTGAGAGCTTTTCGGTTTGAACAGAACCAGTTGAAGAAGACTTGACTGAGATCCACGATTCTGAGATCTAGAATCACCACGATCAAGAAAGTAAATCAGAGACGATGAAGCACGGAGAGATCAGATGATTCTTCTTGAGTCTGGATCGCTAGAGAAACTTAGATCAATAGCAGCGGCGTGAGAACGACGATCCAGAGCTTCTCCCGAAAACAGTAATGGCGGCGGATAGAAAGATTAGGGTTCTCGGGATTTTCTCTTTCTTAAAAGATAATCTCTGTAAACGCGTATTTAGTCAAATCTGAAAGGACCTATTTATAGGCTATCTCCAACGGTCATAATCGTAATTAAGATTGACACGTGGACCAATCAGAAAAAGGTTAATTTCAAATCTCCATCAAATCTGGACTTAACGATTTCTGGAATTCTGAGCTGACATACTCGAGTTAGATAAGATACTCGAGTATAAAGGTCTGCTACTCGAGTAGATAAGAGAAACATGTACTCGAGTAAAAGAAATGACTACTCGAGTGCCTTGGAAGAACTACCCGAGTTACTCTAGACAGATTACTCGAGTAAGTAGAAACATCTACTCGAGTACTAATCCAAACTACTCGAGTATAAGAAAAATCTACTCGAGTGCTAAGCCAGTCTACTCGAGTATAAGAAGGATCTACTCGAGTGCTAAGCCACTTACCCGAGTATATGAGCGAAGTTACTCAAGTATGTGGACTTAGAAATATTTAGACTGAACAGCTAGCCCTACTCGAGTATAACTAAGAGACTACTCGAGTATGACTAAGGCTCTACTCGAGTACACAAACACCTACTCGAGTAAGGAAAAGAAGTACTCGAGTATATGAATAGATTTACTCGAGTATATGAACTTAGAAACTTTCTGAGATGAGAAGTCCAGATCAACTCGAGTACGATCAGAACACTTACTCGAGTAACTTGAGAACTACTTGAGTATGTAATCCAATCTACTTGAGTACTAAGTCACTTACTCGAGTATATAGAAAATACTACTCGAGTATGTGGACTTAGAAAAAAAAATTTCTTCTGAGAAAGTCTTCAATACTCTAGAGTCCAGTAGTCCAAGTGCATGGAAACAAAGTGTATCCCAATAGAGAGGCTATACATGAGTCAACACCTTGGATCACACAATGAGGAATTACATTGTATGGTCCTGTGTTTGATGACCCACTATAGACTGACATTGGTTTACACTTGGCAATAGAGTCCTACATACACAACTTAAACCCAACATCAAATACAACTTAATTCATCTTAGTTTCAGGTCTGACTTCCCACAAATCTAGGGTATTGTGAAGACAATTCCCAACAATCTCCCCCTATTTGTAGAAGTCAGCACCCTTTGCACTAAGATGAATTTCTAGAAAAGAAATGATCATTTATAACAACAAGCAATAGAAAATGACTAAAACAGAGAATAATAGCAAATAAGGGAACCATAATCAGAATTAGATATATTAAATAGAAAGATTTTCCAGTTCCACAAAACACTTTCAGGGGTAATTTTCTCTGTGAAGTTTAGCTTTCTTCAGCTCTTGCCTTTCCAAATAACTGAAGGGTTTAGGAAAATAAGTCCTTGGCCTTGGAGGAGCTGCTGGATTGTTGAATCCCCATTGCCTGTCATGTAATTTGATCTTGATTTGAGATATATCATAGGCTTTCCATTCTGAGTAGCTGTAGAACTTATCTTTATTTTCCACGAAATCAGTTACCAGCTTTAGAGTGTCAAAGATTAAAGATTTGGAGGTTGGACTCCAAACATCTGAATGTACTGACTCTAATCTGCCCTCTGAAGCTTGAGCTTGCTCTCTCTTAGGTGCAGAACGGCTAGCAGAAGCGCCGTCACCATATTTTCTTTTCTTGCTGGGGCCACCTTGATCAGCAGGTCTACTAGAGGAGGAAGCACCTCGATCAAAGTGCCCCTGAGAGCTGGCAGGGACAACCTCTTTCCACACATTAGAATATGAAAGAGGAGGCTCAGACATCTCTCCAGCAGGTCTGGGAGAGAAGGCTGGCACTGCCTCTGGAATGGTAGCATGAACCTGGGCATCAGATGGAGGATGTTCCTCAAGAGGATCTAAGCTTTTAGGAATGATGGAGGGGTCGAGCTGGAATTCTGGAAAATTCTGATTATGTACCCAAACTACAGTGTCATAAATGTAGAATTTGACAGACTGTAGCTGTGCTAGAATATCTGCTTTCATGGTGTTAACTAATTCATCCAGGGTCTCTTTAGACTTGATAGAGATTTCAGCAGAAATTTTCTCAACTTGTTCTTTCACGATTTTCTCCCCCTTGCTGATTTCTACAGATAGCTTTTCAATAGCTTCATCTCTGAATGTGCCTACTTCTTCACAAATTTCATCACATTGGCTTCAGCTCTTTGGTCTAGCAGAATCTGGTTATGTGCCACTATTTCAGATTGATTTCTGACTTCACCCAAGCTGGTGATTGTGTGATCTATCGCTTTTCCACCTATTTTGAAGAGTTGTTTAAGTTCATCAGTGTTGGCTTGAATTTCTGCAAAGCCTCTGCTCATCTAAGTTTCAAGAGCAGAGACCTTGTTTTTAACTGATTTCAGAGACTCATCAAAGTAATATCTCTATTCTTGGAGCATCTTCTCAATCTTACTGATGATGTCTGAGGAGTTGAGGGAAGCAGAAGATGGAGCACTGGCAGAAGTAGAGACCTGAGGGAGCTGAGAGACTGAGGGAGTCCAAGGAGGGATTTCTTTCACAACCACTGAGCTAGCAGTTCTCTTGGTGTGAGTGATTTCTAATGAATCCAGGGGATCTGTGAAGGAGGGGAGATTGAAGGGTAATGTACTTAGAGGAGGTTCAACAGGTTCTGGGGATAACTCCTCTTCATCGGACATGATGATACTATCATGTTGTTCTGCTTCTGCAATGGGAGACTGAGCTGAGGATGGAGAGGGTTCCTTGAGAGGGATCTGTTCATCTTGAACCTGAACCTCAGGAGTACCAACAACTGGGTCTACTGGAGGTAGGGGACTGTCTGACCTTAGTTCTTCAATGAGCTTATCAATCTCTACAGTTGTGGACAGAAGGTCTTGCTGAACTTGAATATCTTCTGGAGGAGGAGGAGGAGAAGGATCTCTGACTGTCTGGGAGGTAAGTTCTGTCAACAGAATCTGAGAGCTAGATGAGGCAGGCTCCCCCTCAACTACTGCACCCAGGGTGTCAGTAGCTTGATGTAGAGGAGGAGATGGAGTCCTGTCATCAGCAACATGCTGTGGGCTGGGGACATCTTCATCCATAATGACTTTGGAGGCTTGGGCAGTGTTCTTGAGTTGGATTTCATATCTTTGGATGGAAGAGATGGATACCTTTTTCAAGTGATGGAGGGGAGTTCCTTTGGAGAAATCAAACGCTGTAGGATTAATCTCGTGGAGGAGGAGGGAGATAATCCTGGCATAGCTTGGTTTGTTCACAGTTTCTTTGATCTTGTCCAGTATCATCATTCCAAACTGGAATTTTTTCCGTCATACTATGGCTTGCATAACATCAAAAAAGTTTTGGGAGATTTCTCTGAGGGAATAGGTTTTGCAGAGAAGAACTTTGGCAATGACATCCACAAGAAATTTCCCCTCTAAGTTGAAATCTGCACGTCGGAACGAATATCCTTCATATGGGTTTATTCCACAGAAGAAACTGGTTCACTCGGAATCTTCAGAAGTCATATCGTCTTCCTCATCCACCACTGGCAGTTTTAACAGGGTAGCTAATGAAGTTTTGTCCAGACGGATCTTTATCCCACTGACCTTGGTTTTGAGAACTGTACCATTTCGCTTGATCTTCAGATTCTTGTAGAACTCTTCCACTGCAGAAAATAGGATCTTACACGGCGTCTGTAGTAGGAACGACAGCCCGGCTGTGTCAAGGAGAATGAGAAGGTTTCGGAAGTCGTCAGAGAGTTCGGCGATGCCATCTATAACCAATTCAGACCCGATTCCAATCTTGGATGGAGGAGCCATCGAGTTCTGGAGTAACGGATTCTGGAGAAGACAACGCTCTGCGGTTCTGGAAGACGAAGCGTCGGCGAGTACTCGAGAAAGGTTTCAAGGAAATGGATTACGGGATCATTCTATTTATATACATAACCCTAATTAGGTTTAAGATTGGATTTTAAAATAAAGCATCCCTTATGGGGGGCGACAAAAATCGAGGTGTGCGAAAAGAGAAAAATGATATTTTCAAAGTTCTGGAATTTCCAGGTACTCGAGTATATATCGACATACACGAGTAATCTGTTGTAACCTACACGAGTAAGTCGAAGACCAAGTAGATCATGAAGTACTCGAGTGAGTTACTAAGTACTCGAGTATGAAGAATATGTACTCGAATGAATTTTTACCTACACGTGTAGATACTTTGAGTTACTCGAGTATATTATAATGTACTCGAGTGTAGTCGTGTAACTACTCGTGATTGTTTCCAAGTACTCGAGTATGTGAGTACACTTACTCGAGTAAGTCACTTTGACAAAATATTTTTCTCGATGCACTGATCTTTACCTCCACCAACTTTTAACTCTGAGACTTTGTTGCAGACCACTAATCTTCTTTGTTGAGCATCCCAAGTTCAGTTTTGAAGAATGAGAACTTGGTCTCATCTAGCGGCTTTGTGAATATATCTGCAACTTGCCTATCTGTGGAGACGTATTGTAGATCTATGTCTCCATTCTCCACATGCTCCCAGATGAAGTGATAGCGAAGCTCTATATGCTTTGTCTGGCTATGGGAGACTGGGTTGTTGGCGATTGCTATTGCACTGGAAGAGTCGCAAAGCAGAGGGATGTTCTGGAATTTCATGTTATAGTCTTCAAATTGATTCTTGATCCATAGAAGCTGTGCACAACAGCTGCCTGCAGAGATGTACTCTGATACAGCCGTTGAATTTGCCACACAGTTCTGCTTCTTACTGCTCTAGGAAATAAGTCTCCTTCCCAAAAATTGGCAAGTCCCAAAAGTGCTTTTCCTGTCGTCTTTACTTCCTGCAAAATCTGCAACTGAAAATCTAATTAGTTCACTATCATTACTTCTTGGGTACCATAAGCCAAGATTTGGTGTACCTTTGAGGTATCTCAAGATTCGCTTTGCAGCAATGTAGTGAGATTCCTTAGAGTTCACCTGAAATCTAGCACATACACATGTTGAAAACATTATGTCTGGTCTACTTGTGGTAAGGTAGAGCAAGGACCCAATTATGCTTCTGTACTTGGTTTCATCAAAAGGTTTCCCTTTCTCATCCTTGTCCAGAGACATAGCTGAGGCCATTGGAGTCCTCATAGAGGTTGCGTTCTCCATTCCGAATTTCTTAAGTAGCTCTTTGGTGAATATAGTCTGTGTGATGAAAATTCCATCCTCAGATTGTTTCACCTGAACCCCTAAGAAATACTTCAGCTCTCTCATACTGCTCATTTCAAACTTCTCTTGCATAAGTTTAGAAAACTTCTTGCAGAGGTTGTTATCTGTAGAGCAAAAAATAATGTCATCGACATATATTTGCACTAGCAAAATCTTGCCTTTTATTTCCCTAAGAAATAATGTCTTGTCTATCTTTCCTCTTGTGAACTTGCTCTCAAGAAGGAAGCTAGATAGCGTCTCATACCAAGCTCGGGGAGCTTGTTTAAGACCATATAATGCTTTTTGCAGTAAGTAAACATGATTGGGAAAGTTTGAATCAACAAAACCTGGCGGTTGCTCTACATACACTTCTTCCTTTATGTCACCATTCAGAAAGGCGGACTTGACGTCCATATGATAGACGGTAAAGCCCTTAAGTGCAGTGTAGGCAAGAAATAACCTGATCGCCTCCAATCTTGCCACTGGAGCATATGTTTGGTCAAAGTCGATTCCTTCTTCTTGACGATAGCCCTTTGCGACAAGTCTTGCTTTATTCTTTATAATTGTTCCATCTTCGTTCATCTTATTCCGGTAGACCCATTTTGTCCCGATGACATTCTTACTCTTGGGTCTAGGAACAAGTGTCCAAACTTTGCAACATTTGAACTGATTCAACTCTTCTTCTATGGCTAGTATCCAGGATGCATCTGAGTTTGCTTCCTCGAACTTCTTAGGTTCAACTTGTGATAGAAAGCTCAAGAATAAATTCTCGTTAGTTGTACCTCTCTGGGTTCTGACACCATCCTGAGGATCTCCTATGATTTGATCTAAGGGATGATCCTTCAAGTGTCTGAACTCTAGAGTCCTTGCATCTGGGATCTCTTCAGCCACTAGTGTTGCATCTTCAGCTGGGATGTGTTCTTCATCTTTATCATCTACCTCTCCAATAGGGGTTGTAGAGGTGATCTTGATGAACGTCTCATCTTTATCTTGAGTAGGCTCATCCAAGCTAAGTTCCTTCATCTTGGTACCTGCATCTTCAATGAGCACACTAGAAGAGTTTCTTTGCAGCAAACTCGTCTCATCAAATACAATGTGTATCGACTCTTTTACCACCAGAGTTTTTCTATTAAATACTCTATAGGCCTTATTATGGCTACTATAACCTACAAAATACCTTCAATGCTTTTCTCGCTAAACTTGGTAGTGCGATACTTGCCGTTGTTAAGTACAAAGCACTTACAACTAAAGATTCTAAAATATGAAATGGTTGGTTTCCTGCCTTTTAGAAGTTCGTAAGGAGTCTTATCATGGTTCTTGTTGATGAGAGCTCGATTTTGCACGTGACAAGCGGTGTTGACGGCTTCAGCCCAGAAATACTCTGGAAGTGAGGCATCACTCAACATAGTCCGGCAAGCCTCTATGAGTGTTATGTTCCTTCTCTCAGCTACTCCATTTTGCTGTGGAGTGCAAGGAGAGGAAAACTCATGATAGATACCTTGACTTTCGCAGAATTCTATCATGGCTCTAGACTTGAATTCCGTTCCATTTTCACTTCTGATTTTGACTACAGAACAGCTGTATTCATTCTGGATTTGCCTAACAAAACTAGTGAAAGTACTGAAGGTGTCTAACTTGTGTTTCAGAAAGAACACCCACGCAAAGCGCGAGTAATCATCCACAATAACCAACGTATATTCCATACCTCCCAAACTTCTAACTTGTAGTGGACCGAACAAGTCCATATGGAGAAGTTGTAAGCTTATATTGGAATCTTTGCCTATTATGCTTTTAAATGAACTCCTTGTTTGCTTGCCTTTGATACAGGCGTGACAAAGACTATCTGTAACGCACTTGACATTAGGGGCATCACGTACTAAGTTTTGGGAGAATAGTTTATTAATAGTTTTGAAATTAATATGTGCTAGTCTCTTGTGCCATTGGTCAGCAAGAGATGCACTACTTTTTACTAAAAGACACACTGGTGTAGACGAGTCTATACAAATGATGTTTAAACAGAAAATATTTCTGCTTCGAGTGCCTGATAAAATAGTTTCCGTGTTGTCAACCGATTTTATCAAACACTTGTCAGCATGAAATTCAACCACGTATCCTTTGTCGCATAGTTGGCTTATGCTGATGAGATTGTGTTCCAATCCTTCAACATAAGCTACATCCGAAACGGATACGCTACCGTTAGTAATCATACCGTAGCCTTTAGTTATTCCTCGATCTGAACCTCCAAAGATGACCTTTGGTCCGTTGCAGACTGAGGTGAAGTTCTGGAGTAGGCTTCTTATCCCGGTCATATGTCGAGAGCATCCACTGTCCAAGTACCAGATTGGCATTTTGGTGGTCTTTGGACATACCTGCAATTATAATCACTTAGCCTTAGTAACCCAAACAAGTTTGGTTCCTTGGTCTCGAGTTATAATACTCCCCCTACGAGCATTAGCCTCATGAGTGGTCATTCTCACGTTGCTAACTTGAGGGGTTGCAATATTTCTAGGATTGAACCAACAATCGATGCCAAAATGACCAATTTTGCCACAGCACCAACAGTCGAACCTGTTGTATCTTTGCCTTTTGTATTCCTGCTTGATTTTCTTAAGTGATGGTCTAGCAGGAACTTCACTCTTGGAGGAAGAGGCTTCATGATAATGGAAGCTACATGAAGTCTTCTCCTTCATAGGCTTTTCCACAATAGGTTTTACCTTTGGTGTCTTCTTGATGTTATGACCATGAGCATATGGTCCATAGTTCTGAAGTTGAATCTCTTCATAAGGTGCCTTAAAGACACTCTCGCCAAAGTTACGAGGACGAGTCCAACCTTGGTATCTTGACTTAGGCTTCTCGGGGATCGGCCTAGAGAAGTGTCCATAGGTGGACTCATAGTCGTATTCGTTCGTAGGAAAGATAACTTTCTTGAACAAAACCGGTTCCAAGGGAGCTTTCCCCTTTTCTTCAGCTAGAGCCTTCCGGGCAGCCTTATTCTTTCTCTTGGCCTTGTTTCTCCTACAAGATTTATTAGAAGCACAAATGTGGCCTATACCAGTACCCTTAGCCTTAGTTGAGAACTCAGCAACGAGTGGAAGAACTATCTTAGGCTTGGAGAAACTCTCAACAAGTTTCTTCTCAGCCTCGAGTAGTTGTTCCAATTCTTTGATGATTTCATCTTTAAGGTCGAGGTGCTTCAGAGCTTGATTGTATTCTTCCAAAACAGCATTGAAGTTCTCTTGAAGAGAATTAGTCTTGGTGACTTCTTCTCTCAAGCTGCTCTCAATAGCCTGTAGAGATTTTATCTCTTTGGCTTGAGTTTTCACGACTCTGCGACATTTTTCGTAAGCCGTGAGTAACTCCTTATACTGTCCCATGAGTTCAGATTCATCTTCAGAGGAATAGCCCTCTTGCTCATTATCATCATCAGAATCAGAGAGAGGAGTGTGAGATTTTACCTCCCTAGTGAACTGGGGGACTTGTTCATCATCAGAGTGAGCCATGAGCCCGAAGTAAGCTTCCTCTTCTTCACTCGACTCAGATGAGTCAGAGTCGCTGAGAGTTTTGCTCTTCTTGGCTAATAAGCTCTTCTATGTCCTCTTCTTGTGGTTTGAAGATTTCTTTTCCTCTCTTCTGCCACCCTCTTTCTTCTTATGAGGGCAGTCTGCGATGACGTGACCTGGCTTATTACAATAATAACAAACTATGTTAGTTGAAATTTGTTTGTTCTATTTGGAGTTATACCTGTCATGGCTGCTCGAGCCATTCTTTCGCTGATCACCATTATGTCGTGATCTTCTGTATGAGGCATCTTTGCCTCTCCATTGCTTCTTCTTGTTCAAGAACTTCTTGAACTGCCGCGAGAGCAAAGAGAACTCTCCTTCAGATAGTTCTGAGCCAGAGGTGCTTGGCTCAGAGCCTTCTTCTTCACTTACTTCTTGAGGAGGTGCTGGCGAGGAAGCTTTGCCCTTCCTTGAACTGTCAGCCTTTAAAGCAACCGACTTCTCTTTTGAGGAGAAGCGACTTATCTCTTCTTCAGCTTTTTTGGAGTTGATTTGCAATTCATTGGAAATCAGCTATCCAAATAGATTCTGTGGATCTGTCTCTGCTGGTCTGCCAAACTCTCGGATGGCATAGACTTTATTGTCCCATTCTTTGCTGAGAGATCTCAAAAACTTATCATTCAGCTCCCCATTAGTAAAGACTCGGCCATACACTCTCAGTCCATTGACTATCTTAAAGAAGTTTTCAAATGTGTCAGCTATGGGTTCCTTGTGACCTTGTCGGAAGGCTTCATACTTCTGATTTAAGAGGGATCTCCGATCATCCCTAACTTCCTCAGTCCCTTCCATCAGAGTCACCAGGGATTGCCACATCTCCTTGGCAGATTGGCAATGTATAAGATTTTGCAGCATTGAGTCATCGACTGCACTTGCGATAATATTTTTAGCTTTCTTGTCTAGGGAGACAAGTGCAATCTCGTCCTTATCCAAGTCCATCAACTTCTTTGGGACCTTTTTGGTTGGGTCTATTGTTGATGCAGTCATAGGAACATGCGGACCTTCTTCCACAATCATGAAGATCTGGGGATCTACTGCTTCCATGAAGAGCTTAACTCTTTCCTTCCACATAGGAAAATTGTTCTTGGTGCAGATAGGGAGCTTAGCAAAATCCTTGGTCTTACTCATGCTTGATACTTCTCTAGAGACAACTTGGTGAGGATTAGATCAAGGTGTTAACCTTTTAACGATCAACCTCCCTCTGATACCAATTGAGAGC
The DNA here is from genome assembly GCA_039513925.1 of Platanthera zijinensis. Taxonomy (NCBI): domain Eukaryota; kingdom Viridiplantae; phylum Streptophyta; class Magnoliopsida; order Asparagales; family Orchidaceae; genus Platanthera; species Platanthera zijinensis. The sequence goes on from CM077082.1 coordinate 92,201,564, forward strand.
GCTATGTTGTCAACCTAAATCACCTAGAGGGGGGTGAATAGGTGAATTTCGTGTCAAATGCGGAATAAAAAAATATAACACAACACAGATCTGTAATCAAGCAATCATACAAACGACAAGAGATTTATAGTGGTTCCCCAATCTTGGGTACGTCCACTTTTCTCACCGATCTAGCAAATCACTAGAATCGGCTACTCCACTATCTCGGATTGCAAAAACAATCCTACACCTCGGAACCACGTTCCTACAAAAACTCGATCCCAAACGGATCTACACTCGGAAGATAAAACTTCCTACCACTCGGAGAAAGATCTCCTACAAAGAAATTTGTTTAAATAAAATTTACAACAAGAATATCACAGATCTAGATCTTTGACGTAATCTTCTTCTTGAGAGCTTTTCGGTTTGAACAGAACCAGTTGAAGAAGACTTGACTGAGATCCACGATTCTGAGATATGGAATCACCACGATCAAGAAAGTAAATCAGAGATGATGAAGCACGGAGAGATCAGATGATTCTTCTTGAGTCTGGATTGCTAGAGAAACTGAGATCGATAGCAGCGGCGTAAGAACGACGATCCAGAGCTTCTCCCAAAAACGGTAATGGCGGCGGACAGAAAGATTAGGGTTTTCGTGATTTTCTCTTTCTTAAAAGATAATCTCTGTAAATGCGTATTTAGTCAAATTTGAAAGGACCTATTTATAGGCTATCTCCAACGGTCATAATCATAATTAAGATTGACACGTGGACCAATCAGAAAAAGGTTAATTTCAAATCTTCGTCAAATCTGGACTTAACGATTTCTGGAATTCTGAGCCGACATACTCGGGTTAGATAAGATACTCGAGTATAAAGGTCTGCTACTCGAGTAGATAAGAGAAACATGCACTCGAGTAAAAGAAATGACTACTCGAGTGCCTTGGAAGAACTACCCGAGTTACTCTAGACAGATTACTCGAGTAAGTAGAAACATCTACTCGAGTACTAATCCAAACTACTCGAGTATAAGAAAAATCTACTCGAGTGCTAAGCCAGTCTACTCGAGTATAAGAAGGATCTACTCGAGTGCTAAGCCACTTACCCGAGTATATGAGCGAAGTTACTCAAGTATGTGGACTTAGAAATATTTAGACTGAACAGCTAGCCCTACTCGAGTATAACTAAGAGACTTCTCGAGTATGACTAAGGCTCTACTCGAGTACACAAACACATACTCGAGTAAGGAAAAGAGGTACTCGAGTATATGAATAGATTTACTCGAGTATATGAACTTAGAAACTTTCTGAGATGAGAAGTCCAGATCAACTCGAGTACGATCAGAACACTTACTCGAGTAACTTGAGAATTACTCGAGTATGTAATCCAATCTACTCGAGTACTAAGTCACTTACTCGAGTATATAGAATATACTACTCGAGTATGTGGACTTAGAAAAAAAAATTTTCTTCTGAGAAAGTCTTCAATACTCCAGAGTCCAGTAGTCCAAGTGCATGGAAACAAAGTGTATCCCAATAGAGAGGCTATACATGAGTCAACACCTTGGATCACACAATAAGGAATTACATTATATGGTCCTGTGTTTGATGACCACTATAGATTGACATTGGTTTACACTTGGCAATAGAGTCCTGCATGCACAACTTAAACACAACATCAAATACAACTTAATTCATCTTAGTTTCAGGTCTGACTTCCCACAAATCTGGGGTATTATGAAGACAATTCCCAACACCAATTTCTCTTGGGGAGGACAAGGAAATCAAGGAAAGCAACCTGTGTTTGGACAACCATATCAACCGGAGAAAAGGAAGCCATCATTATAAGATGTACTAACCAAGTTCATGCAGACAATTGATGTAGATTTCTAGATTCTAGATGGCTCTACTAGTAATTTGGAGAATCAGATAGTTCAACTCGCAAGGATGGTATCTGAAAGACAACAAGGAACACTTCTTGGTAATACCAAAATAAACCCAAAGGAGCAAGCAAAAGCAATCTAATTGAGGAGTGGAAAGGAATTACAAGACCAAAGGCTTACAAAGGAAGCACCCCAAGAGGAGTCCAGTGGCGAAGGGCAGAACGAGATGAATTCAAAGTCGAAGGAGTATCAACCAACAATACCATATACAACAAAGCTGAACAAGGAGCGCATGGATGCACAATATGGTAAGTTATTATCTATGTTTAAACAATTACATGCTAATTTACCTTTTTTTGAAGTCATTCAAATGCCGAAGTATGCTAAATTTCTAAAGGACTTGATTTCAAATAAGAAGAAAAAAGAAGAATTATCTTTAGTAACACTTAACGAAGAATATTCCGCTATTTTATAGAACAAATTACCACAAAACTAGGTGATCCTGGTTCATTTTCAATTCCATATTTAATCGGTGATTTACAAGTGAATAAATCTTTAGCGGACTTAGGAGATAGTATAAACTTAATGGCTTATAAACTATATTTGAAACTAAGTCTAGGAGAACTTTGCCCTACTAGAATGAGTATTCAATTAGCAGATCGTTCAGTTAAGTATCCTAGAGGAATAGTAGAGGATGAATTGGTTAAGGTAGATAAGTTTATATTTCCCGCCAATTTTTTTATTCTATATATGGACAAAAATGTAGAAGTGACACTCATACTAGGTCGTCCATTCTTAGCCACATCTAGAGCTCTTATTGACGTTTTTGATGGCAAATTAGTTTTACGAGTACGGGAAGATGAAGTTACTTTTCAAATCAACATTACAATGAAGAAATCTTTGGATAATGATGATTGTTGATATTTTTATCATGGTGTTGATTATATTATTACTTTGATGAATTCAGAATTATATTATAGAGATCCTTTAGAGATTTGCATCACTAAAAGTTATCTAGAAGAAGACAAAAATCAAGATATTGTTGAACATTTATTTTATCTAGATAACTCTATTTCGATGAATAGGAAGATTGAGTATAGTTTGATTACACAAGGAGATCTTGAAGTTCTTAAGAATAATACTAAGGATCCACCGATAGTAGAACTTAAAAAATTACCTGATCATCTTGAGTATGCATTCTTAGGATCTAATTCTACTTACCAAGTTAGTATTTCTTCTAATCATTCTTAAACTGAAAAACAAAAGTTAATAACTATGCTAAAGAGGTATAAAGGTGCTATAGCTTGGCAAATAACTGATATAAAAGGTATCAACCCTAGTTTTTTCACCCACAAGATCCTTTTGGAAGAAAACTATAAGCTTTCTATTCAACCACAATGTAGGCTAAATCGAAATAAAAAGTGGTAGTGAAAGCATAGATTGTTAAGTTGTCATATGCTGGAATGATATACCCTATTTCGCGTACCTCATGGGTTAGTCTTATACAAGTCATTCTTAAGAAGAGTGGTTTTACTGTAGTAGCAAATGATAAGAATGAATTGATTCCAATACGAAGAGTAACAGGTTGGCCTGTCTGTATTTATTATCGGAAGTTAAATAATGCTACTAGGAAAGACCATTTACCTCTACCATTTATTGATCAAATATTAGAACGATTATCAGGCCATTCTTATTTTTGTTTTCTAGATTGATTATTTGGATATTTCCAAATCCCTATAGCACTAGAAGACCAGGAGAAAACAACATTCACTTCCCCATTTGATACCTTTGCCTATAGGCGTATGCCATTTGTTTTATGTAATGCACCCGCCACTTTCCAATGGTGCATGTTAGCTATATTTAATGAGTATGTTGAAGATTTTATGGAAGTCTTTATGGATGATTTTTCTGTGTTTTGTGATTCTTTTGATTTGTGTTTGAAAAATTAAGAAAAATTTATGAGGAGATGTGAGGAAATAAATCTAGTACTTAGTTGGGAGAAGTGCCATTTTATGGTGCAAGAAGGGTTAGTACTTGGCCAAAAGATCTAAAGCCAAGGAATTGTAGTGGATAAAGCGAATATTGAAACCATAGAAAAGTTGCCACCACCAACCTCCGTTAATGCAGTGAGAAGATTTTTAGGTCATGCCAGATTCTATCTCCGATTCATTAAAGACTTCTCTAAAATAACTAAACCACTTACTATGCTTTTAGAGAAAAACACACCTTTTATTTTTGATCAAGAGTGTCTCCAAGACTTTGAGTTTTTGAAATAAAGATTAATTAATTCTCCTATTATGATCGCACCAAATTTTGATCAACCTTTCGAGATCATGTGTAACACTAGAAGTTTTACGGTATAAGCTATTTTAGGACAACACCAAAACAAACACTTTCACCCTATATATTATGCTAGCAAAACACTTTATAACGCACATGAGAATTATAAAACTACATAAAAAGATCTCCTAGCAGTGGTATTCTCCTTCGATAAATTTAGATCCTATTTAACATTATCTAAGGTGGTAGTATACACATAACAATCATGCCCTAAGATATTTACTTGCCAAAGCGGAAGTAAAAGCATGTTTAATCCGTTGGGTTCCTTTATTGCAAGAATTTGATTTGGAAATTAGAAATAAATGAGGAGTAGAAAACTTAGCAGCAGATCATCTCTCACGTTTAGAAAATTCACTACAAACAATGTTAGATGAGTTTTAGAGTAGTGATACATTTCCGGAGGAATCGCTGTTTGTATTATCTACAAATATAAATACTGATTATCTATGGTTTGCCGACTATGCAAACTATATTATGGCTAAGGTCCTTCCAAAAGATTTTTCATATCAGTAGAAAAAGAAATTTTTCTCTGACTTGAAATATTACTTTTGGGAGGACCCATATCTTTTCTGGATATGTGCAGATTTCATTATACGTAGATGTGTATCAGCAGAGGAGGGCTGGAAAATCTTGGATCACTGTCATTCAGGCCCTACTAGTAGTCACTTTGGAGCAAACCACTCAGCTAAAAAGGTTCTTGATTCCGATTTTTATTGGCCCCTTCTATTCAGGGATGCCCAAAGGTATGTACTTTCATGCGATTCTCTTCAAAAATCAGGTAATATCTCTAAATTACATGAAATGCCACAAATATTTATTCATGAATGTGAAGTGTTTGATGTGTGGGGGATTGACTTTATGCGACCGTTTCCAATTTCTTATGGGAATAAATACATTTTGGTGGTTGTAGATTATGTATCGAAGTGGGTAGAGGCGCAAGCTTTCCCTACTAATGATAGTAGAGTAGTATTTCTATTTCAGAAATCTTCATTTGCACAATTTGGCACACCGTGTGCGCTTATTAGCGATAGGGGTACACATTTTGTACTCTACAGTTAGATAAAGTCTTACAAAAATATAGGGTCACACATAGGATAACCACTCCTTATAATCCACAAACTAATTGTCAGGTTGAAGTTTCAAATAGAGAATTTAAGAGAATCATAGAAAAATCAATAGAAGGGAATAAGAAACAATGGTCTAAGAAACTAAACGATTGTTTGTGGGCATATAGGATCGCCTACAAAACACCGATAGGGACAAACCCCTTTAGACTAGTCTATGGTAAATCTTGTACCCTGCCTATAGAATTAGAACATAAATCATAATGGGCAATACGCTCTTTGAATTTTGATACCATTTCTTTAAGGGAGAAATGAAAACTTCAACCTAACGAATTATATGAGTCGAGAACCATGTCTTATGAAAATTCTCGGATATATAAAGAGAAGACTAAATTGTTTCATGACCATCACCTTCGAAAACCTAAGACATTCCAAAAAGGTGACCAAGTCCTCCTTTATAATTCTCATCTTCGTTTATTCCCAGTGAAGTTAAGGTCTAAGTGGTCCGGACCTTTCCAAGTCAAAGAGATTTTTCCTTATGGCACCGTTGAACAAGCCCACCCTGAGAAGGGAGATTTTAACGTCAACGGGCACCAGTTAAAACTTTATTATGGAGAGTTTCCTCAAGATTTCACTCGCAAAGAATCATGTCTCCGACTAGACATGTATTAAGTGTAATTTAGTAAATTTTCAAAGTTTTTTTTAACTTTGGTAAAATTTTAGTTAAATTTTAATCTAAAAACATTCTAAAATCACTTAGAAAGTAATTCAATTTCAGTAGAGCACACGGGTTTGAACTCGCCCGTGTGCCAAGCCGCGTTAATGAAAAAATTTTAACCCAGTCGTGTTCAATTTAAAAACTGAGTAGGAATTAGTTTTCCCGAGCAGCACATGGGTGGACACCCACCCGTGTGCATTGCCGTGTCATATTATATCCACTTATCTCATACTCATCCCGAGAATCACACTGGTGGACACACACCCGTGTCTGTGAAGCCATGTCAAATCGCCTCGAGGACCATACGGGTATCTACCAAGCCGTATGCGCACCCTTGTGTAGGATTCTGAGTTCGATGAAACAATGTTCCTGAGTAAGACACGGGTAGCTACCCTGCCATGTGCGCAGCCATGTATAGGTTTTTGAGTTTGATGAAGAAATTTTCCCGAGCAGGACACGGGTCAACAACATGTGCGTGTTGTTGACCGTGTTCGCTTGGCTCGCAGCTTTCCTATCAGTTTGACCATATGTCATTTCGAGACCCATGTACTGCATGGTTATTGATTAGTGAACACGGGTCCACACACGCCCGTGTCAAAACCCGTGTTTGAAAAATTTTATAAGGCCGTGTGTGTTATCGGTAGTCATCTCCCTCCTCTCAAATCCCAGGTTAAAACCCTAGTTTCCAGCACCCCTTCATGCCACAAACTCAGTTAGGAATCTTTTCCTTCAAACTTCGCAGATCCATCTCCTCTAATCTCAATCTATATTCCGAGGTTAAATTTCTATTGTTTTCTTATTTTTCAATTCCTATTTTCTTCATTCCCTTTTCATTCTTCTTCTTTCTCTTCTCATTCTTCCCTTTCTCATTCTTCTTCATCTCCCTTCTCATTCTTCTTAAACTTATCTACAGATCATGTCGACTGGACGATCGCAAGGGGGGCGTCTTCGTCATCTGAATCTCACAGCATTATCTACAGAAAGGCGCGATAATGCTACGCAATTGGAGTTTATGGATCCGACACACGTTAATCATTTTAATCGCCTCCAATCCAAGAAATTTTAGGATATTTGTACTATCGATTGGAGCATTTTTGAGGAGATCCATTTGGCTGACGATGTACGAGAGTTAGTTTTTGTAGGGGGTGGGCATAATTTTTAATATTGATGAGTTGGGGTTTAAGGAACTTACATTAGAGTTTATGTCATCTTTCTACCTCAATCTCAGGACAACCTTCACCAAGACGACCAACACGTAGGAAGGGATTATTTCGTTTCGAGTCGCGGGCACCACTTAGACTATTTCTCTTATACAGTTCACCCTGTATTTAGGGGTGTATGTGGACTCTTTCCTCAATAGTGCTGCATATTCCGACCTCCACCTTGATCTCCCATTTTGTGACCACGCCACCAATATCTGGTATCAGCTTGCTTTCAATCTGTCCCCATATGAGGCCAAGAAGTCTAAGGCCTCTAAGTTACATTCTCCTGCTCTTCATTACATCCATGATCTACCGAGTCATACATTGAGTGGCCGGGGCGAAAGCTCTAGTGTAGTGAGTAGACGGGATATTCTTTAACTCTATATCATGTCTTAGCGATACTACATTCACTTGGGATATATGTTAGCACATTTCATTCTTCATCAGGCAGATAATTCCTGTATTGGGTCTATCTGTGTAGCACCCTACATCACATGCTTGGCGAAAAACATGAATATCTTTGATTCCCATCCTCGATGATAGTAGTAGCGAGGACAGTTCCTATAACAATGACTAGTCTTCGATAACTCCGCCACGTCACTGCACGTCAGGGTCAGGGTGGACTTATTTATTCTATTGCGAGGTGCGGACCTCAACTTTATTCAGATTCCGATGATGACAACCATGACCTCGATGAGCCTTTGATTCCTCCATCCTCGTCTACTCATCATCATGGAGAGTCTTTTGCCCCTCCTCCACGATCACGCTCTCAGTATTCAAGTGATTTACATCACCTTTATGAGACCGTTATCTAACCGCGCTTACAGTGTGTAGAGGAATTAAAGCAGCGGACTTAGGACGTTGTAGCTCAGATCAGGGGCCACTTGCAGATCTCCCATCTGGGCCTGGCAGCTCCCTGCCCACCTCACCTCCCCGACGATCCTACAGATCGTGCTTACCCAACATTTTTTTGTTGATTTCTCTATAGTATCTTATATTTGGATATATATCATCAGATATTATATGTTATCACTTTTTCTCCTGTTGCACTTCTTATGCTCTTCTATTTTATTGATGCTCAGTTCTTTATATATTGTTTTATCTACTTTATCAGTTCTTTACGTTGCATTGAGGACACTACAAATTTTAAGTTTGTGGGTAGATATTCTAAAATTCTATTATTTAACTACTGTCCATGATTACAATTTGTTAAGAAACATGCCAAATTAAAAAAAATCGAATATATTTTTTACTCAATCTTGTTCAACCCCCATAATAAAATTGTTTTTGCTTCTTTTTAAGCTTTCATTAATTCACTCACTTGGGATTATAACTAGTTAATTTTCTTTGGAAAGCTGATTAAAATAAATTAAAGTAGACTCATTGAGTGTACAAATTTGTTGATTAGTAATTATGTATAGAAATTCATTAGCTTAATTTTCTCTATATAACTTATTTCTAATATTAGTCTCCTATATTATTAACTAACAATTACTCTATTTTAGAAAATATAATTATCTATAATAAAGCATGTCGAAGAGTGTAACATTTTGATTATTTTGTATTAGGGAATCAAAATGAAGATTACTCTTTATTGGTGTCTAAAACTTGTCCCTAGCGATCCTCAAAACATTCGCATAAGTTAATTATTTAGGGAAAAAATGACATCGTCCTCCCATTGGATAGCTTGAACCTTGCAAGCCCAAAACCCTAAACATTATACCCTTGCACATCCAATTTGGACCTAATCCCTATTTCTTTTGATACACCACTACTAAAATTCACCGAGGCCAAAAATCCTTACTATTAGCACATCTATCATTGTGTTTACACCTTTTGTTATGTGAATTACAAAATTTAAATAGATGGTGTAAAGCACTTTGAAAAGCTATTTATTGGTGAAGAAAAAAAAGAGAAAAAATATGAGTATGTATCAAAAGAAAGAGTAAGAAAAACAAAGGATTGAAGAAAGAAAAAAATAATACAAAAAAGGGAAGTATAATAATTGTGAAGTCTGGGGGTGCTTTTATAATATTGATGTACGTTAGGGTAATTACATAGCAAGAGGCTCAATCGTGATCTAGGTGTGATAATAACTATCGAGTTTATCTTTGATTATCCCACCTATAATCTTTTATCCTTAGCCAAAAAGTTACATCCTAACACAAGTCCAAAGGATCCAACCTTGCTAATCCTAACTAGTGTCGTGGAGAGGGTGTGAAAAGGCAAGCTTATGGTTATCAATATTGATACTTATAAGTTTTGAAACACTAATACCTACCTTATAAAGATTGTTATTTTCTCCTCACATTTGTTATGGATGATTGTAATTTTATTTTTAGGAAAGACCGAAAGATAGTTAAAAGATATTTGGGAGGAATTTTAAGATAAAGTTATATTTCGAAAAGTATGTTATACTATTTCCTATGCAATTATAACATCAAATATCTCTTTGAATTCATAGAAACCAGCTTGCGGAAGAAAAAAATTAATTTTTGGTAATCCAAATGCTTGAATTAGTTTTCTTAGGGACAAACAAACACTTATGTCTGGGGGTATTTGATGAGTACATTTATATAAGTCCTTTTTACTATCATATTTGCAATCATGTACACTATTATCTACCTCCATTCATTATAATTGTGCAAAAATAGTTAAGAATTTGAATTATCATGAATAGAAGAGCACAATTAATATTTTTTCCCTTTTTTAAGGTATTTATTTATTTATTAATCTTCTTAATTCAGGTATTGCAAGTCCTTGGAACTAAAAGTATTTGAGAAAACAGAGGTGTTCACGGATCCAACATGACTGATGGAAGATCATAAAGCTTGGAATAAAGGGCATAAAAATTTACACGAGCACCATACGGGTAGGGACACGCCCGTGTTACTACCCGTGTCCTTATCGGGAAAAATCAAAGGACTGATGCCAAACCAACCCATGTGTGGAGCCATGAAGAACACACGACCGTGTTACTAGCCGTGTCAAATGGCACGGCTCACGACCAGGCGCACCTTTTCATACTAAACTGCCAAGACGCACTGTTTCATGCCCTACACGGCCTCTAACATGGCCGTGTTGGAACCCGTGTTCAACCTGTTTGCACGAAGACTATAAAAACTTGCAAAAAATAAAAAATGGACTTTTGGATTGAAGGACTTGGAGAATTTCTGGAGGATGAAAGTTGAGCACTCAAGCGAAGGGGAAGTTGAAGGAGATAATTCGTATGGTTTAAATTTTTATGTATCTCTTTTAATTTCCCCCTTCTTTTAGTGGATCTAAACTTTATTTTATATTTCGCATTACACTTGTTTTTTTGAACCAATTAAGTAATCATGCATGTTGATTTTCATTTCGGATTCGTGGTATTTTATTCGTATGTGTGCTTTCAAATAAAGAGATTTATCATAGGATTGAAGTTAGTATTTGTTTTATATGAATCCCAAACTTCTAGATTGAGAAATTGGATGGTTGTGATGTTGGTTTTTAATTTCATTCTCTTGTGTTCTTTTTCTTTGTATTTCAGATTTCTTGTTCGAGAGGTATGTTGTTTGGATTCTTGGCAATACGGATAATGGATTCATGGTAGCTTAGAGATAGGATTTCATGAATTTATGTATTAGACAGGGTTACTTTATATCATTACAAATTTGAGTGTTGTGAATTGTTCGTGAGAAAATTTATTCAACTTAAGTTTAGGTATTGATTTGCTCGAGAGAGAATTTGATAAGATTAAACTCTTATAATAGAACAGATTTGATAATATTATTAATACGTGGTTAAATAGAATCTAATTAATGAGTGAATATTCTCATGAGATTACTCTTAGACTATCTGCTTTTTACCATCCTTAATCCTCCAATGTTACTTTATCTAATTAATCCTAGTAATGTTAATTTAGACTAACAACCAATTTCAAATATATGTTCGATAATAGAGTGAGAATGAGTATGAGTACTTGAAAAGACCCTGAGGAATACGACATGAGATGTAGATTTCTCCTATACTATGATTGATAGGTGCACTTGCCTGAGATTAAAATCAACTTAGCTTCTACGTATCTACATAGTTTATACTAGAGTAGAAATTATCGCATCAAGTTTTTAACATCAACACCACTCAACACCACGTTGAGCGGTGTCAACTCCACTCAATGCCTTCAACACTCTAGAATATCTTAAGTCAAAAGCATTGAGTGGTGTCAACACCACTCAATGCCGCATTGAGTGGTGTTGACACAACTCAACTCCCTCAGCATTCCAGCAATTCTATGTCAAAAGCGTTGAGTGGTGTCGAGACCACTCAATGCCAACATTATCCTGCAACTTCTAAGTAAAAAGGCATCGTGACCACTCAACGCCAGGTTGAGTGACGTTGAGTTCACTCAACATTTTGTCAAATAGAGTAAATATTACTCGACGCCTAAAGTTTCCCGAGTATTTCTAAGTTAAATTCGTCGAGCAGCGTTGTGTTCACTCGGCTCACTCAACGCTTCCCGAGCTTGAGTCAATTCTCTTGACTTAAAATGTGTGCGAGGGGCCTGGCACGAAATGGGATGTTATAAATCCCAATAAACAAAAATAATAATGTCATCCCCGAAATTCAAGTTCAGGTCTACGGGGTTTCTATGCATAAGAATTTTAGAACTTAAGCATAATAAAAAGGTACCTGAGGAGAAAAGCTCCGAGTACCGTTCACGCATTAGATCCATCGGCTCCCAGGTGTGCTCCTCCCGTCCGTGGTTGGACCACAACACCTTGACCAAGGGAACGTTTTTCTTCCGCAGTACTCGAGTTAATGTATCATTAATCCGAACTGGCTCTAAACTGACTAATCTATCAGGTGCTCCCGAGCCTGCTGTAGTTGGAATATGCTACACTGGCCGAAGGAGAGCTCTCTGAAGCGAAGAGATATAGAATACGTCGTGCAAGGTCCCCAACTCTGGCGGCTGCTCCAACCTATAAGCCAAAGGACCAATCCGCTCCAGGATCAAATATGGTCCCATAAATCTAGAGTTGAGCTTCTTGTGCCTCCGCACCCGCGAGACACCATGCACCGGACGTATCTTCAAGAACACCCTATCCCCCACCTAAAAATCCACCTTCTGATGCCTCACATCGTAGTACATGGATTGCCTACTTTGTGCCTCCAGCAACTAATCCCTGATTAGCAATTGCTGAGCATCTGTATCCTCAATATAGTCTGACCCAAGTGCCCTGGTGTACTCATCCTGGACCCAAGATAATGGTGTCTTGCATTTCCTGCCGTATAAAGCCTCATATGGTGTCATCCCAATTCTTGTGTGGTGACTGTTGTTGTAGGAGAATTCAATTAGGGGAAACAGTCTCTCCTAGGGCTTCCCTGTGTCCAGTATATATTGAAACAACAGATCCTCCATAGTCCAGTTGGTCCGCTTTGTCTGGCCGTGGGTTTGCGGATGAAAAGCTGTGCTAAAAGCAAGCTGAGAACCCAAGTACGGCTGCACCGCTCTCCCCTCCCTAGAAGTGAACCAACCGTCACAATCCGATACAATCGTCCGGGGGACACCGTGGTACCTAACTAATTGCTCCACAAACTGCCTCACCAAAACAGCAACTGGGCTGTCCTTCCTGATCGGTATAAAATGAGCTACCTTGGTCAGTCTATCAACAATGAACAATAAAGAATCATGCCCAGAGTGGGAGCGAGGCAATCCGTGCACGAAATCCATAGATATATCCTCGAACATCCACTCTGGCATCGGTAATGACTGTAGTAACCCTACTAGGCTCTTACACTCTGCCTTTACCCACTGGCAGGTCTTGCAATGCTCCACATAATATATGATTTCCCTCTTCATCCCCGGCCAGTACATCCTCCTCCGTAGATCCTCTATCATCTAGGTGATATCGGGGTGCACTGAGTACTGAGAACAGTGTGCCTCACTTAGTATATCCTCTCGGATACTGCCTCCTGCGGGTATATAGACACGACCATGGAAATGAACGATGTCATTACGCAAAGTATATTCCTCCGACTTGCCCCCTTCCAGGGCTATGAATACCAGCTCCAAATATGCATCCATCCTCTGTTGTGTCCTGATGTGCTCCCGTATGTCACACTCGATGACCAAAGAGTTTAAGTACTCCTGATAAACATCCGGCTCAGCTCTAGAAACCATAGTAATGTTCATATCCTCCATTATTCGTACCAACTCCATAGCAATCACCAGGGGCTCCGGTCCAGTACTGTCGGCTCTCCTGCTAAAGGCATCCGCCACGGTGTTCACCTTCCTCTGGTGATAATGCATCTTGTAGTCACAGTCGCAGAAGAACTCAAGCCATCTCCACTTGTGCAGATTAAGATCTTTCTGTGTGTCAATATGTTTGAGGTTCTTGTGATCTGAGATGATATCACAATGAACCCCACACGAGTAATGCCTCAAAGTTTTTAACGCGAATATTATAGCCCCGAGCTCGAAATCATGTACATGGTAATTCTTCTTATGCTTCTTTAGTTGTCTCGAAGCATATGCAATGACATTTCCCTGCTACATTAGGATTGCACCCATCCCCTGATATGATGCATCAGTGTAAATGCAAAATCCTTCCTTCCTAGATGTAAGTGCAAGGATGGGGGAAGATGTGAACCTGTCCTTCAACTCCTGTAACGCGGCTTCCCACTTCTCGATCCAAGTAATAGCCGCATACTTCTTCGTCGAGGATGTGAAGGGGAGTTCTAACCTTAAGAACCCCTTCACGAACTTGCAATAATATCCCTCATATTCCAAAAGACTGCATATATCTGAAGCAGACTTTGGTCGCAGCAAATCTCGAACTACTTGTACCTTGGTCGGGTCTATGGCCAACCCAGGTCCAATGATTGTATTCCCCAAGAATGCTACCTCCTGCAGCCAGAACTAGCACTTGAAGAACATTGCGTACATCTAATGCACTCTCAGTTTGCTCAACACCAGTGCCAAATGTTAGGTATGATCCTCCTTTTTTCGGGAGTAGATTAGAATGTCGTCAATGAAAACTATAACAAATCTATCCAGAAAGGGATCAAAGACACAGTTCAAAAGACTCATGAATGCGGAAGGTGTATTCGTGAGCCCAAAGGGCATCACTAGGAACTCGTATAAGCCATACTGAGAACAAAAGGTTTTTTCGGGATATCATCCTCCTTATTGCGCAGCTGATAGTACCCAGACCTCAAATCTAGCTTGGAGAACCAAAACGCTCCCTGTAGCTGATCAAAAAGTTCGTCGATCCGATTCAATGGATACCTGTTCCAGACTGTCAACTGATTCAGCTCCTGGTAGTCGATGCAGAGCTGCGACGATCTATCCTTCTTCTTAATGAATAACACAGGTGCTCCCCTCGGTGATGAGCTCGATTTTATAAATCTTAACACCACCGGATCCTATAATTGGTCCTGAAATCCGCTAGCTCTTTGGGGGCCATCCTTTACGGTGTCTGAAATATGGGCTTCTCTCCCGTCACCAACTGAATCTGGAAGTCTATATCCCTAGTCAGTGGCAATCCGTGCAATTTCTCCGGTAATATGTCGGAGAAATTTCGAAACACCGGGATATCAAAAATAGAAGCGTCTGCTCCCACCATCTTGAAGTAGATAATTTATACCTCCTCGCCTTGCTCATATGACTTGATAGTCTGTACAAATGATAATAGAAGGTGGGAGACAAGTTTAATACCTTCGATTATGATGTCAGTGTCTCCATGTCGTATGGTGATCCTCCTCGACGGGCAATCAATCCGGGCATGGTTCCAATGCAACCAGGTCATGCCTAAGATTAGATCAAAGTCTTGCATTCTCAAAATCATCGCAGGTGCTTCGAAGTTCTTTCCTCCAATTTCTACCTCCATGGTACAAATGGCAGATGATAATAGCTCTGATCCGTCTGGCAGATGCACCCTCCTTATTATGCCTATGAATCTTTCTATGCCTGGTAGTCCTTCTAGGAAGGCTTCTGATATTAACGAGTGTGAAACACCCATATCGAAAAATGTATGAGCGGGCTTGCCACTAACAAAGACTATGTCTAGGGTGTTTGTTTGAATTAAAACATGTTTGTTGTTCTACTAAGGTTGGTAAGGTATTATAAAATGATAGCTAGATTACAATTAATTTTATGTACCAGTAATAACCTCCTCGGGGTTCCTTGGCTCGGCGAGGTCCAAAGCGTACATTTGCTCCATCCCTCATCCTCTACCATAATGTACTCAACCTCAGCCTCGAACTTGTCCTCGCCCTCGACCTTGCTGTTTCGGAGGGGCTACTAGAGGTGGAGGAGGAGGTGGTGGATGGAACTGATGAGGGAAGTCAGATCTCACGTGCCCCGGCTGTTGGAATCTAAAGCAAATCAACGGTCAGTGGCCACGGTCATCCTATCTCCTCGGGTCATGTACCTGTAGTGGCTGGTGAGGTAGTACTGCAGAAGGCTCCTACACCTCCCTGAAGTTGGGACGATAACGTCCCCGACCCTTCTTGTAGCTCATCATTATGCCACTATGGGAGCACCTACTGCTCTCCCCGTGGGATGACTCACCCAATGTTCTCTTTCCCCTGATCTGTACCATCAGCTTGTGTGCCTCTAGCTTCTTAGCCATCTCTATGATCTGCGTCAAAGTGCCATGGGAAATGAATAGTAGAGCCTGGCTTGTAGAATCCCTAAGCCCCATGTAGAAGCTCTTTGCATACCTCCTGTCATCCAGATAGTGTATCCCCGAGAACCTAGCTAGATGGGAAAATTCCCTCTGGTACTCTGTCACTGAACTGGTCCCCTGCCTGAGGTTCAAAAACCTATCCTCCAACTCATCTTTATCCGTAATGGACACGAAGTGCTCCAAGATGGCCTCGCTTTACTTATCCCATGAAATATCTGATAGAGCCCTATCTGCATACATGGAGTCCAACATGGACTAACACCATCTATTCGCGTGAACATCCAGTACAGTAGACGCCAAAGTAACTGGCTGCGTGACAGGGCAGTTGATTCCAGCAAGCATCCCCCAAATGGCCTCGAGTAACTGCTCTATCTTTATCCCATTCTCTTTCCCGTGGTACATCGGCAGGGATAGATTCTTGAAGGCTCTCATCCAATTCGATCTTGGATTGGGCTACTGGGACGGGGCCTGCTGATCCCTAAAGGCATCGAGGATGGCCGTCAGAGTCTGACCCATCTTCGTCTACTAGAATGGTGTGGCATCCGGAGGGGGAGGTATCACATCTTGTGATACAGCAACCTATAGAGGCTACATAAATGTGAAGTTTATATTAGTATTTGCCTAACTCATTTCGTAAATGGATTATTTTGTGACTTTTACACTTCGGCACACCATTGCTTCCGCTTCATCATTTTTCCGCAAAAAATGCCGGAATAGGGTGTTCTAGTGTAGTGGACCTCTGTCTCAATGATCGTTTGATTAATTGATACCAATTAGTAAGACCCCCCTTACCAAGGAGGTAACGCGGTCTTATGCCAAGAACCGCCGCCTTACGGTGACACTAACACAAGGGTTTGTCAACACCGCATGACATCGATCCTACCGGCTAGAACGATCATTCAACCTGTTGGAACCCCACCTGTTTTTAGGGTTGATTTGGGCCAGGTTCACTCTTAGGATTATTAGATGACCCAACTTGTATAGTCTAGGGTCATAGGTCACTCATAGCATGAAATGGGATGTTACAAATCCCAATAAACAAAAATAATAATTTCGACTCAAAATTCAAGTACAGGTCTACGGGGTTTCTGTGCATAAGAATTTTAAGAACTTAAGCATAACTAAAAGGTACCTGAAGCGAAAAGCTTCGAGTACCGTTCACGCATCTGATCCATCGTCTCCCAAGTGTGCTCCTCTCGTCCGTGGTTGGACCACAACACCTTGACCATGGGAACCTTTTTCTTCTGCAGTACTCGAGTCGATATATCATCAATCCGGACTAGCTCTAAACTGACTGATCTATCAGGTGCTCCCGGGCCTTCTGTAGTTGTAATATACTTCTCTGGCTAAAGGAGAGCTCTCTGAAGCTAAGAGATATAGAAGACATCGTGCAAGGTCCCTAACTCTGGCGGTAGCTCTAGCCTATAAGCCAAATGACCAATCCACTCCAGGATCAAGTATGGTCCCATAAATCGAGGGCTGAGCTTCTTGTGCCTCCGCACCCGCGAGACACCATGCACCGGATGTATCTTCAAGAACACCCTATCCCCCACCTAAAACTCCACCTTCTAATGCCTCACATCGTAGTACTTGGATTGCTTACTTTGTGCCTCCAGTATCTGATCCCTGATTAACCGTAGCTGAGCATCCGTATCCTCAATATAGTCTGACCCAAGTGCCCTGGTGTCCTCATCCTGGAACCAAGATAGTGATGTCTGGCATTTCCTGCGGTATAAATCCTCATATGGTGCAATCCCAATGCTCTCCTGGTTACTGTTGTTGTAGGAGAATTCAATTAGGGGCAACAGTCTCTCCCAGGGCTTCCTTGTGTCCAGTATACATTGACACAACAGATCCTCCATAGTCCGGTTGGTCCGCTTTGTCTGGCCGTTGGTTTGCGGATGGAAAGTTGTGTTAAAAGCAAGCTGAGAACCCAAGTATGCTTGCACTGCTCTCCCCTCCCTATAAGTGAACCAATCATCACGATCCGAGACAATCGTCTGGGGGACACCGTGGTACCAGACTAACTGCTCCAGAAACTGCCTCACCAAAACAACAACTGGGCTGTCCTTCCAAATCGGTATAAACCGAGCTACCTTGGTTAGTCTATCAACAATGAACTATATAGAATTGTGCCCAGAGTGGGAGCGAGGCAATCCGTGCACGAAATCCATAGATATATCCTCAAACTTCCACTCTAGCATCGGTAATGACTGTAGTAACCCTACTGGGCTCTTTCACTATGCCTTTACCCACTGGCAGGTCTTGCAATGCTTCACATAATATATGATTTCCCTCTTCATCCCCGGCCAGTACATCGTCCTCCGTAGATCTGCTATCATCTTGGTGATACCGGGGTGCACTGAGTACTGAGAACAGTGTTCCTCCCTGAGTATATCCTCTCAGATATCGCCTCCTACGGGTATATAGACACGACCTTGGAAATGAATGAGGTCATTACGCAAAGTATAGTCCTCCGACTTGCCCCCTTCTATGGATATGAATACCGGCTCCAAATATGCATCCATCCTCTGCTGTGTCCTGATGCGTTCCCGTATGTTACACTCGATGACCAAAGAGTTCAAGTATCCCTGATAAACATCCGACTCAGCTCTATAAACCATAGAAATGTGCATATCCTCCATCATTCGTACCAACTCCATAACAATCACTAGGGGCTCTGGTCTAGTACTGCCGGCTCTTCTGCTAAAGGCATCTGCCACGGTGTTCACCTTCCTTGGGTGATAATGCATTTTGTAGTCATAGTCGCACAAGAACTCAAGCCATCTCTGCTGGTGCAGATTTAGATCCTTCTGGGTGTCAATATATTTGAGGTTCTTGTGATCTGAGATAATATCACAATGAACCCCATACAAGTAATGGCTCCATGTTCTTAACGCGAATATTACAGCCCCGAGCTCCAAATCATGTACGGGGTAATTCTTCTCGTGCTTCTTTAGCTATCTCGAAGCATATGCAATGACATGTCCATGCTGCATCAGGACAGCACCCGTCCCCTAATATGACGCGTCGGTGTAAATGCGAAATCCTTCCTTCCTAGATGGAAGTGCAAGGATGGGGGAAGAGGTGAATCTATCCTTCAAATCCTGTAACGCTGCTTCGCACTTCTCACTCCAAGTAAAAACCACATCCTTCTTCGTCGAGGATGTGAGGGGGAGTTCTACCCTTAAGAACCCCGCCACGAACTTGCGATAATATCCCGCCAGTTCCAAAAGACAGCATATATCTAAAGCAGACTTTGGTCGCGGCCAATATCGAACTACCTGTACCTTGGTCGGGTCCATGGCCAACCCAGGTCCAATGATTGTATGCCCCAAGAATGCTACCTCCTGCAACCAGAATTGGCACTTGAAGAACATTGCATACATCTGATGCACTCTCAGCTTGCTCAACACCAGTGCCAAATGTTAGGTATGCTCCTTCTTTTGTCTGGGAGTAGATCAGAATGTCGTCAATGAAAACTATTACAAATCTATCCAGAAAGGGATCAAAGACACGGTTCATCAGAATCATGAATGCGGAAGGTGTATTTGTGAGCCCAAAGGGCATCACTAGAAACTCGTATAAGCAGTATCGAGAACAAAAGGTTGTTTTCAGGATATCCTCCTCCTGATTGCGCAGCTGATAGTACCCAGACCTAAAATCTAGCTTGGAGAACCAAAAGGCTCCCTATAGCTGATCTAAAAGTTCGTCGATCTGAGTCAATGGATACGTGTTCCGGACTGTCAACTGATTCAGCTTCTGGTAGTCGATGCAGAGCTACAACAATCCATCCTTCTTTTTAATGAATAGCACAGGTGCTCCCCACGGTGATGAGCTCGGTCTGATAAATCCGGACCCCACCAGCTCCTATAATTGGTCCTGAACTCCGCTAGCTCTTTGGGGGCCATCTTATACGGTGTCTGAAATACGTGCTTCTCTCCCAGTACAAACTGAATCTGGAAGTCAATATCCCTAGTCAGTGGCAATCCAAGCAATTTCCCCGGGAATACTTCAGAGAAATTTCGAAACACCGGGATATAAAAAATAGAAGCGTCTGCTCCTGTCATCTCAAAGCAGATAATGTATACCTCCTCCCCTTGCTAATATGCCTTTATTGTCTGTACAGATGATAATAGAAGGTGGGAGACAAGTCTATTACCTTCGTTTATGATGTTAGTGTCTACATATTGTAAGGTGATCCTCCTCGACGGCAATCAATCCGGGAATGGTTCCAATGCAACCAGGTCATGCCCAAGATTAGATCGAAGTCTGGCATTCTTAAAATCATCGCCGGTGCTTCGAAGGTCTTTCCTCCAATTTCTACCTCCATGTTACACATGACAGATGATAATAGCTCTGATCCGTCTGGCAGACGCACCCTCCTTATTATGACTATGAATTGGTCTATGCCCGCTAGTCCTTCTAGGAAGGCTTCTGATATAAACGAGTGTGAATCACCAGTATCGAACAACGTATGAGCGGGCTTGCCACTAACAAAGACTATGCCTAGGGTGTTTGTTTGAATTAAAACATGTTTGTTGTTATACTAAGGTTGGTAAGGTATTATAAAATGATAGCTAGATTGCAACAAATTTTATGTACCTGTAATAACCTCCTCGGGGTTCCTGTGCTCGACGAGGTCCAAAGAGTACATCTGCTCCTTCCCTCATCCTCTACCATAATGTCCTCAACCTCAGCCTCGACCTTGTCCTCGGCCTCGACCTTGCTGTTTTAGAGGGGATACTAGAGGTGGAGGAGGAGGTGGTGGATGGAACTGCTGAGGGCAGTCAGCTCTTTCATTCCTCGGCTATTGGAATCTAAAGCAAATCAACGGTCGGTGCCACGATCATCCTATCTCCTCGGGTCATGTACCTGTAGTTGCTGGGGAGCTAGTACTGCAGGAGGACCCTACACCTACCTGAAGTTGGGACGATAACATCCCCGACCCTTCTTGTAGCTCATCATTAAGCCACTATGGGAGTCCCTACTGCTCTCCCCGTGGGATGACCCATCCAATATTCTCTTTCCCCTGCTCTGTACCATCAGCTTGTCTGCCTCCAACTTCTTAGCCATCTCTATGATTTGCATCGAAGTGCCATGGGAAATGAATAGTAGAGCCTGACTGGTAGAATCCCTAAGCCCCTGTAGAATATCTTTTCATACCTCCTATCATCCAGATAGTGTATCCCCGAGAACCTAGCTAGATGGGAAAATTCCCTCTGGTACTCTGTCACTGATCTGGTCCCCTTCCTGAGGTTCAAAAACCTGTCCTCCAACTCTTCTCTATCCGTAACGGACATGAAGTGCTCCAAGATGGCCTCGTTGAACTCATCCCATGAAATATCTCATAGATCCCTATCTGCATACATGGAGTCCAGCATGGACTTCCACCATCTCTTCGCATGAACATCCAGTGCAGTAGACGCCAAATTAACTGACTGCCTAATAGGGTAGTTGATGCCTGCAAGCTTATCCCGAATGGCCTCGAGCAACTGCTCTATCTTTATCCCATTCTCTATCCCGTGGTACATCGGCAGGGACAGATTCTGAAAGGCACTCTTCCAATTCAATCCTGGATTGGGTTGTTGGGTTAGGGCCTGGTGAACCCTAAAGGCATCGAGGAAGGACGTTAGAGTCTGACCCATCTCCGTCTACAAGATAGGTGTGGCATTCGGAGGGGATGGATCACATCTTGCAGTACAGCGACCTGTAGAGGCTACATAAATGTGAAGTTTTTATTAGTATTGGCCTAACTCATTTCGTAAATGGACTATTTTTTGTGACTTTTACACTTGGGCACACCATTGCTTCCGCTTCATTATTTGTCCGCAAAAAAATGCCTGAATAGGGTGTTCTAGTGTTGTGGACCTCTGTATCAATGATCGTTTGATTAATTGATACAAATTTGTAAGACCCCCCCTACCAAGGAGGTAACGCGGTCTTATGCCAAGAACCGCCGCCTTACGGTGACACTAACACACGGGTTTGTCAACACCGCATGACATCGATCCTGCCAGCTAGTACGATCATTCAACCTGTTGGAACCCCACCTATTTTTAGGGTTGATTTGGGCCTGGTTCACTCTTAGGATTATTAGATGACCCAACTTGTATAGTCTAGGGTCATAGGTTTTTATCAGTGTCAATGTCAAGTCAACACACCTAGATTAATTGGTTCTCCCTTCAGAAGTCTTAGAGATAGAAGACCTCCAGAGAAAAGTTGTTTTCAAAGTGATAGAAAAAGCGTTTGACGATAGCTAAACTCAGCTCGACGATCATCGATCTCAGATCGATGAACTCAGAGTTCCTTCTTTGAGTTGAGCTCGACAAAAGTTTAGCAGAGATCGATGATCTGTGAGCTTAAACCAGAACCTCAGCTCGACGAAGTGTCTGCCTCTTGTCTGCTATCTTCAGTTCAACGAATTTGGATCACAGGTCGATGAAATTTGCTGAGTTCGACTATTTTCTCCAAGGTTTAGTTCGACTTATTCTTTGATGATTTCAGTTAGACTAAGGCAGATGAATTTCAAATTATATTATAATGTCTGTAATGCTCTGATAATTAATGCTCAATCTTCTTATGAATATAGTCTTTTAATGGAAACATTAATTATGGTTTTCACAGAGTTAATACTTGGCTTATTTACTGTGACAATTGAGGAAATTCATTAAAGTCAAATTCAAGCCGTTCAACTCCCAGAATTTCTGCAGTCAATCAATAAAAAGGAATTCGAAATTCAAATGCAAAAATCTGTAAGTAACATATTGATGCAGGCCACCCCAATATGAAATTAGAACACAGAAATGACCAAGGAAAATCCCTATTGGGAATTTAAGCGAACACGTTGCGTGCATACAAAACTCAATATTTCGGCAGAGTTTTGTTTGTAACGGCGCGATCTCACAAGTGGGAAATTCCCATCTAAGACTACATGATCATCACGAATACAATACGCATAACCTAACCATACATCTAGCATCACATCACCATCATTTCCATCCACATAGAGAGAGACCCGGACTAAGGATTTCAATTCGGAAAATAGTCCAAATACAACCCTCAAAACAAAACCATACGAGGATATACCAAATCATCTTGATTCATTCGAATCCAAAGGTTACACAAACCCCGGTTTGCAAACGTCTAAGGGGACCTACCCTTACGGAAATCTTCGCAAAAATCGGATATAAACAGCAATAACAATCTCAGATTTTATATATACAGAACTTGAATCAAGTTTTAGGATAAAATTTGAAATCAAAGTCTCTAATAACTCACAAAATTAAGAAGAACTTAAAACAAAGTTTAGGGATAGAAATTCATTACCAAGAAACCAGAAATTAGAGAGGAGGTGAGGAGGAGGAGTAAGATAGTTGTGGAAGAGTCGCACTTCCACGGGCCACCGGAGTCACACCGGATGAGGAGAACTGAGCCGCCTTCTTCGTAGTCACACCGGAGGAGGAAGGAGGTCGCCGGAGTGGCAAGAGGATGCAACCAAGAGGGGCGGCAGCAGCAGCCGATCGGCTTCTTCCCTGGAGTTGGGCTTCGGGTTCGGCCAGGCTGAGAGGAACGGGAAGGGGCTGGGAGCAAGCTGAAATCCTTAGCTTTAGGGTTTTTCTTTTTTCTTTCCAATCATCCAAAATACATCAATGTTTGGCGCTTTTATAGGAATTACAAGCAAAGGGGCTAAACGCACTAATACCATTGCTAAACATAGGCCAATTTAAACAAAATTAAAATGCTGAAATTATAAATAAAATGCTGAAATTAAATCTTGGAATTAAACAATAAAATTATAATCTCACGCATAGATGCGGCAGGGATTTTGACGCGGCCTTGGCGGAGGATATTGCGGCAAAGTCCCAACCTTCAAGATTGCGGCAACGGTCAAAAAAATCATCAAACTCCATATGGCAACGAACAACGGCACCAAACATATCATGGCAAATCTTCAAGTCGAGGCGGCAAGGTAACATCCAGCGTTTGTCGGCACCAACATCAACCGGGTAACCATAATCATCTAGAAGGGGATCTTCTTCAACAACATGACGCGGGTCTTCAACATGTACACGATCACCAACGTCCTCCGGAGGGTGGCGCTCCAAATCAACATGCCGAGGGGAGACGACTCCAACAATCCTCTCCCGCTTGAAATCACTCATCCCTGATGAGTGGTCAGGTAGAGAATAGCAAGGGACAACAACATCCACAGGTGGCATAGCAAGAGCGGACATCCACGGGGAAGGACCAGTAGTGCGGGCATCCGCAATAGAACAGAACCTGTCATGAGCAAAAACAGTAGGAAACCTCATAGATGTGTCATCATAAAGAAAAGCAGTGCGAATATTACCATCCAATATGAGAACCAGTAAACCCAAATGGAAGAGCGACACGGAAAAAATCTCACCTCTAAACCCACGAGAATTTTAAGTGGAAGAGAGAAACGTTAGAGAAAGCCGCTCATATGGAGACCAGATTTGCAAAATTAAATCCGAAAAATTGAAATGCGGTGAAAAACCGATTGCATCGTAAAAATCCAAAGAAATTGCATTAAACACAAAATTCTTGAAGATCATGAAAGTATCAGCGCTCCAATATAATAATTTTGTTACGGAACCTGAAGGTATCCACTCGGGGGCTAACCAGACTAAAATCAAATCAACAACTCTGCAGTCAGAAGCTCTCGGAGGTGAACGGTCGTGAATGTGATACAACCCATAGACACTGGCATAAGGCAATGACATGTGTACATGCAGATCGTACCTGGATGGGCGAAAAATATGTGCAATTTGATTTGACGGGTAACAATGTCGTGAGGACACAAAATCAAAAGGCACAGTCGCCGTGAAATCAGACGCATTCACAAATTAAAACATGTTCGTCGGCGGATACCCACGAATACATAGCCCACTAGTCATATCAAACGGAGGTGCTAGTATTGACGGTTAAACTAAGTGGATCGGACTAGGTAAAATAAATTCGTGTCCTAACAAGTCCGCTAATCGATCCAAAGGAACAAGAGGGAGGGTCAGTCAGATAGAACCTGAAAGGAAATCTAACTAATGCTGAACGTCTCACATCGGTGCTAACAACAAAGAGAAATCATCCGGGTTAGTATTACACAAATCACCCAAAAGTACGGCTCCCTCGCAAGGTAAATCTTCCAACTCAGTAGGTACATCTGGTAACTCTGGGCCATCGTACGGTTCCTCAACAATCATAGAAGACGGGCCTGAAATATGGTCGAGGGGAAGTGGGTTAATCCTAGAGAGGGATACCTCAGAGGAGATATTATCATCCAGGTCACTAGGATATCCAATCTCCTCATCGCAACTACAGTCATCAGAACAATCGGCATCGCCCTCAATGGCGAGCTCAGACGTCGAAGCTAAAATAGCCAAGCCCTAGGCTTTGTGGGGCACTCCACGGCATAATGGCCAATCACTCCACAAGCAAAACATGTAGCGTTCTCCTTGCAATTCCTAACTATTTGACTATGCTTAACCCACAATTTTATAACATCCCTAGTAGTGACAATGACAGGTGGTGGGATAGAGGACCAAACCTTTTTCTTCTCCCTAACGATAGGTGTATGTGTACTCGAAATAGTCAGATCTTGGCGGAGCAAGGATCTAGCGTAGGGTTTATTGTCACTCCTATGATCAGAAATGGGTCTAGTGCCCTCGCGGGGAGAAACAAAATCATGAGATATCCAAGTATGGGAGTACGAGGGGACTTACTGGTTCGACGTAGGCAAAGTCTTAGGCGACGAATCACTGAGATAATCAGAAAACTTGGAACAGTAGTGGGGAGGGTATTACTCATCCGTTAATAGATTATTCATAATCTTCTAACATACAAGTGAGTCGTCGAGGGACGTCCCAAAACATCTCACCTCATTGAGCTAGAAGGTCTGGGATCGACAAAATAATTGTAGTTTCGCAACGGGAATCCTGTGGGGGTCCACAATATGATATCGCTCATAATAATGTTCCATATCCTTCACCCAACATAAAAATACTCGCGGATCACCTAACCCATAATAGGTCGGAGCAAGAACTCTAACAGGCCTAGAGGTGCGTGGTGGTGGTGTCAATTATTGCGCTAACATAACGTTACGCTCAACGAATGAAATTGAGTGTGCGGAACTCCCAATGTGCGCCATAACTGACCAACGGAAAACTCAAACTAAGTAAACACGTAAAACATTTTTTTTTGTATTTTTTTTGTTTTTATATAACTAAAATAAAATAAAATAAAAGACCAACGAACGTGCCTAAGTGCAAATGGGGGGGGGTAGCTCAGAACGAGAGGATCGTTGCCAAGTTGAGAAATTGGCAAACCTCCCTTTGATACCAAATTGATGCAGGCCAACCCAATGTGAAATTAGAACACGGAAATGACCAAGGAAAATCCCTATTGGGAATTTAAGCGAACACGTTGCGTGCGTACAAAACTCAATTTTCGGCAGAGTTTTGTTTGTAACAGCGCGATCTCACAAGTTGGAAATTCCCATCTAAACCTACACGATCATCGCGAATACAATACGCATAACCTAACCATACATCTAGCATAACATCACCATCATTTCCATCCACATGGAGAGCGACCCGGACTAAGGATTTCAATTCGAAAAATAATCCAAATACAACCCTCAAAACAAAACCATACGAGGATATACAAAATCCTCTTGATCCAATCAAAACCAAAGGTTACACAAACCCCAGTTTGCAAACATCCAAGGGGACCAACCCTTACTAAAATCTTCGTGAAAATCAGAAATAAAAAGCAATAACAATCTCATATTTTAGATATGCAGAACTTGAATCAAGTTTTAGGATAAAATTTGAAATCAAAGTCTCCAATAACTTACAAAATAAAGAAGAATTTCACACAAAGTTTAGGGATAGAAATTCGTTACCAAGAAACCATAAATTAGAGAGGAGGTGAGGAGGAGGAGGAGGAGCAAGATAGTGGTGGAAGAGTCGCACTTCCAAGGGCCACCGGAGTCACACCGGATGAGGAGAACCGAGCTGCCTTATTCGGAGTCACACCGGAGGAGGAAGGAGGTCGCCGGAGTGGCAAGAGGATTCCACCAAGAGGGGCAGCAGCAGCAGCCGATCGGCTTCTTCCCTTAAGTCAGACTTCGGGTTCGGCCAGGACGGAGAAACGGGGAGGGGCTGGGAGCAAGCCGAAATCCTTAGCTTTAGGGTTTTCTTTTTTTCTTTCCAATCATCCAGAATACATCAATGTTTGGCACTTTTATAGGCATTACAAGCAAGGGGGCTAAACGCACTAATACCATGGCTAAACATATGCCAATTTAAACAAAATTAAAATGCTGAAATTATAAATAAAATGCTGAAATTAAATGCTTGAATTAAACAATAAAATTATAATCTCATGGGTAGATGCGGTAGGGATTTTGACGCGGCATTGGCGGTGGATGTTGCGGCAAAGTGCCAACCTTCAAGCTTGCGATAGCGGTCATCAAAATCATCAAACTCCATATGACAACGAACAACGGCACCAAACATATCATGGCAAATCTTCAACTCGAGGCAGCGAGGTAACATCTAGCATGTGTTGGCACCAACATCAACTGGGTCACCCTAATCATCCGGAAGGGGATCTTCTTCAACAACATGATGCGGGTCTTCAACATGTACCGGATAACCAACATCGTCTGGAGGGGGGGCGCTCCAAATCAACATGCTGGGGGGAGACGGCTCCATCACATATATGGTTTTCTACTTCTAGTCAAATATATAGAGAAGAAGTAATACAGAGATAACCAAGAAGTCAGGCATACATTTTTGCTTCAGGAATTTAAAGAGACAAAATCATCAACTTCTGTCTGAATGTTCCGTGAAGATCTTCAAGCAGTCTGAAGGCCTACACCTTGAGCAAAGCTCTCTTTATCTTGAATAATTCTACATCTCTGGGGGAGATTTGACAACATCAGAAAATCCACTAGTCTTCTCGGATTATTGAGAAAGAGAAGACATCATCATTTTCTTTTCCTTGCTATAAAAGGTTTTTAACTCTCTTCAAAAGTTATCCTTTGGTTGTCAAGTCTCCTGATCAAACGACTTGATTTGGTTTTTGGGCACCTGGTCAAAAGCTCAAAGGGTTGTCAGATCTCCCTTAAAATAGATCTTGTTGTGACAGGGCGTCTGATCAAAAACCTGTGGTGGCAGGGCACCTGATCAAAAACCTGTAGTGGATTCCTACTAGGGTGGTAGACGAGTGGATGTACCCATGTTTTTGGGGAATCGCTTTAAAATCTTTGTGTCGTCTGGTTGCTCTATTTTTTATTTTCTCTGTGATATGATTTTTGTGTTTTTCTTTCTGCCTTTCTATATATAGTTATCACTAATTTTAATCCGCAATAAAAATTAATCAAAAGTTTTTAAAAACTCTATTCACCCCCCCCCCCCCTTGAGTTAGTGTGATATATCCCTTTACTTTCAATTGGTATCAGAGGGTAAGGTTATTTAGTTTCACAAGCTAACACCTGAAACAAAAGATCTTTGATCGATCCAATTTATTCTAGTGTCTTTTTTATTATGACACAAAATAAGGAATACTCAAGCACCAGACCACCAGTGTGCAATCTTAACAAGTTTGCACTTTGGAAGGCAAGGATCAGATTATATATGAATTCCATTGATTAAGACATCTATTATTCTATTTTGACAGGTCCCTCTACTCCATCTGCAATAACCACTACAAGCACTAGTGTTGTTCCACCACCTAAGTGGATAGAAGCACAGAAGAAAGCTAAGATAGCAGATGCCAAGGCCATGAACATTCTGGCCCAAACCATGTCTAATGACATATTTCAGAAGGCTGCTGAGTGCACTTCAGCAAAGGCAATCTGGGATTCCCTAAATGGGATGGTAGCAGGATCTGCTGATGAAAGGAAAGATAGGAGATCACATCTGATCTCGCAATATGAGAATTTCAAGAAAGAAGAAGCAGAATCAGTTGCTGACATGTACAAAAGACTCATCCTGATTATTAATGAGCTAAAAACTCTAGATAAGGACATCTCTTTAACATAGATTAATGATAAGATTCTTATGTATTTCCCCAGTATATGGGATTCTAGGATCTGGCCAATAAAGGAGGCTAGAAGCCTATATGAGATTTCTACTGAATCATTATTAGAAAAGCTCAAGTCTTATGAGCTGCTTATCAAGACCAGAGAAGCAGCTGAACAAAAGACGCCTACCTCAGGAAGGAAGGAGCAAAGTATTGCCTTCAAGGCATCTAAGGAATCAGAAGCACTACCTGCCAATGAAGATCTATTGAGTCTCTTGCTAAGAGATTCTACAAGAAGGCTAGTAAGGACTTAGAAAAAAAGTCTTCCAAAAATAAAGACAAACCCAGGTATGACAAGACTCCTACTAAGGAAATTTTTTACTATGGTTGCAGGAAGCCAAGACACATTCTCACAAAATTTACAGAGGCTTAAAAGAAGGATAAGAGAAAAGTGAAAGAGTTTAAGAAGCATTCCAGCAAGCCCTCCTCCAACCAATACAAGAAGAAGAAGGAGAGAGGCTTTGTAGCTGAGACCTGGAGTAACTCAGAAGAAGAAACTTCTTCCAATTCCAGTGAGGATGAAGAAGAGGCTAAAGCAAGAGAGATATGCTTGATTGCAATTGATGCATCATATAGTTACTCAGGAACTGATAAATTAGCAGTAGAATCTGAATCGGAAGAGGACCAGGTAATAGCTTCTTTTGATTTCACTGCTAATGAATTTAAAACTGAATTCAAACTTTTATGTAATGACTTAATTAAATCTGAGAAGGAAATCAAACTTCTCAGAAAAAAACAAATTGAATATGATAATCTATTTTCTAAAAACATTAAACTAAAAGATGAATTAGACTTAGCTTCAGAATAATTTTTTCATTAAAAACTAAACTAAATGAGGCAAAACAATTTGAAGAATCCCTTAATGGGGGAAGTATCAAATTGATGGACATCTCAAGCATAATGAATACTAGATTAAATAAAAAAACAAGGCTTGTGTGCTTCATCAAGTCGGCCAACTTTTCTTCAGAAAAATATTTTATCAACCCCCCTATAGAGTTAGTGTGATCTATCCCCTCACTTTCACAACCTATTCAGCCAATCGAGAAGAGAAGCAATACAAGCAATTATATATCAAGTCCACATCACATCATCATCATAATATAAATAAAATAAGAGATCCAATAGTCCACAATGAGTACAGAGTGAAAGAGAAAAGGGCTTATGCCCAGAATATAATAATCAATCTCCCTCACACAAAATCTAACTAAGCAGAAGCTAATCTATGATCAGTACATACGTCATCACCTAACGTCGGGCTGTAGTAGTAGTAGGTGGTACCAACTCCTCATGTCCTGCCACCTCGTCCTACTGGTGCTCCAGCTCCTAAAATGATACGATCATAACCGACCGTTAATCATAAAGACTAAGCCATTTTGTCCTCGCCTCACCCCCACGACTCCTAGGTACTGAGCGGGATGACGAAGTAGAGGAAAACAAGGGGTATAGAATAGAAAGCAGGTGATAGTGGGTTCAAACTATCATATACAAGTATATCTCTACTTTAGCAGTTGTATATAGTACAAGTAAGGAAGTAAAAACAGTACTGAAAAGATGTGCGGTAAGTAGAGTAAAGTACTGAGCGGAAAAGTAATCTAGCTACGACTACACTAACATCACAGAAGTACCTTAACTTATGTGAATGCCCATATAAACCTATAAGTTAAGATTTCAGAAATGTAACTTATCATATAAAAGAGCCCATACTAATTTATATGTTAAGGATCTATGGTGTATATGTCTTAAGTATGTATGTATGGTATGGTATGTGGGTTATGTATCATACAAGTGCAACTCACCCAAATGACTCCATACGGAAAGACCTTTAGTTCCCACTTTTTGGAGTTAGCTAACACTTAAGTACTACTGTTGTGGCTACGACATCAATGGAGTGTGCATCTCCACTCCTATGAGGGTATACACACTACCAGGCCTAGACCTTCTGTACCCCTCTGAAGAACACACCAGAGTCACCATGTACTAAACCGCTGGCTAATCCACCAGACTTTTAGGTCGGGTGTGCGTTTTTGGGGATTGTCCTCCAGGCCGCAGTATAAATAACCTACTGGCCTCTCAAACCCTCAAACCTAACCCGAGTCAACGTACTTCCATCGGTGTGATTATTAGCCTAGTACTGCATGACCCACCACTAATATGTTCTATACACATGCAATTTATTTCCAACCCGAGCCTCCAGCTCGCAGGACAAAACTTGTGCTATATCCAGACATCCGAGCCTCTAGCTTGCAGGACACAAAAACCTGTTTTGTATCCTCTAACCATATATGGGTAAGATTGTCACATCATTCCCTTAACCTATTAGACTAGTCTTGTCTAATGCTTTTAGGCATAACAACTTATGGTTAGTCCTTGGACTGCCCAGAGCATACCCAGTGAGGGTTCTCGAGGGCACTAGGAACTATGTCGTGCTGAAGCCCAAAGCTCCCTTTTCTCAAGGACACTTACTTTTATTAGTGTTTACCCCTTATTAATTCCCAGCTCTCAATATTTCTCTTGTGTGAACCTAATGACTTAAGGTATTATTGGGAGAACGACAGTCCTCCGTCGATCTCCCTTCGAATAACTTTCCTTAGGCTTTGCACTATAACACTCATTACTATATAGTGACCCACTTGGCAATAACCAAGGTTACAACTTCCAAAGACACTTCTCAATCCAACCACCTATCATATCCCCCTTGGGTCCTAGTGTTATGTGTTACTTTATTTAAGCACAAGTCATGACCTAATTCTAGGCCAAATGAAATGACTTCCAATTCCTTTGGCTGAATGCCCCTAACTATTTATCATGGGTTTGTCAGATATATAATACCAACCATTCAGAATTTCATCATTTTTTAAGCCTTTAGAACTATAAATTAATTTATTTAATTAGGTGAGCTAGGTCACTTTGTACATGAGCTACTATATCTAGTGGTCCATTATGTCTAAAAAAATTATCTAAGGTTTATATAGGTTAAAAATATCTGTTCGTCAAAAATCATGATTTTCTAATTTAAATTTCCATATATTTTCTATTTATGATTAAATCCATAAATAATACATTTTTTCCAAATAAAGTACTTAAAATATACAACCAAAACTTCCAAGAAAATTACTGTTAATCAAAATTGATATAATAATACTCAAGACAGAAATTCATGATCTTAATCAGTGATTTGGCCTAACATGATTTCATATGGACATTACTACCAAAATGCCACTACTAGGATTTTCTGCATATATAATTATCCAAAAATTCTCAAATAATTATATTGGGTTTTAATCACATAAATAAGATGCTATAAATTTTTCCATAATTTTCAATAGTATTTTTCGTTACTTTTAAATTAATTTCCAAAAAGGGTTTTATTGTAATTCTATTATATACACAAGAAATAATCCTCAACTTGACTTATAACTTTTTCCATAGATGTAAAATATCCTATTAGGGCATGTATCAAATTTTTGAATTTTATAAGGTCTATAGGCCTATATCTCATTTTCATTTTTAAAAGAGCATATTTTCTATTAATTCAAAATAATGGGATATTTTCTCCCAAAAATCCCACTCTTTCCATGGGAGGTGTAATTCATCCCTATAAGCCTCTGTCCAAAATCCTATGGACATTCATTAGGCCAAATGGGCTAACTTCCGATTTTTACATTTTAGCACAATATTTACAAACCTACCTCCATCATGCATTTTAGATTTCCCCAAGATACAGAGGTCCAAATGACCTTCCACTTTTACCATGGTCATATAATGACCCAATAGCCATGCAACACAAATTTGGAGGCATTTGGAAGAAGGAATCTTCATATATATCATTTATTTTATAATTAATATTTCTATAAAAACTATAAGAAAATAGATCTGAAAAATTTTGCTTTTTGTACAAGACCCAAGTCTAGCGTAAACGCATGCTTGTCAAAAATTTCACTGTATTTGAACTTGGATTTGACTTGGGCACTCATTTAAAAATCTACCCTAGCCTAAGACTAGTCTTAGTAGAATGGCCCTACAGGGAGCTATATTGCTCTAAATTTGAGGTTTAAGTTATCCAATTAAAGGTAAGACCTAGATCTATCTTTTTATGTTGAGCATCATTTCTGAAAATGCTTCTAAAAGGCCTAAATAATCCATACGAGGTGACTGTATAATCTGGGACATAAAATACACTTTTGATTCTTTCATAAAAAAAACAAGGGCATCGGGTCATCTTCTCCAATAAGCCTGTTGGTACCCTAGTTTGATTTGAGTTTAGTCCTCTCCTTTGTGCCCCTTGACCCAAGAAATATCTATGGTCAATGGTTAGAAGTCTAGCTGTAGAGTCCTCGCTTTTCCAAATTGAGAATTTGGTTAAGTAGGTTTTTCGTTCGACTATAGTCGAACGCCGTTCGACTATCGTCTATCGGCTGATCGACGATCGTCTATCAGTTGGTCGACGCTTTGTCTGCGCTGATAGTTCGACTATCTGTTGATAGTTCGACTATCTGTTCTACGCTGATAGTTCGACTATCTGTTGATAGTTCGACTATCTGTTCTGCGCTGATAGTTCGACTATCTATTGATAGTTCGACTATCTGTTCTGCGCTGATAGTTCGACTATCTGTTGATAGATCGACTATCTGTTTCGTTTTGATAGTTCGACTATCTGTCCTGATAGTTCGACTATCTGATAGTTCGACTATCTGCTGATAGATCGACTATCTGTTTTGTTTTGATAGTTCGACTATCTGTTGATAGTTCGACTATCTGTTTTCTGAGGTAGGTCGACTATCTGCTTGATAGGTCGACTATCTCTGTGCGCTTGATAGTTCGACTATCTGTCCTAGATAGATCGACTATCTGATAGTTCGACTATCTGTCCTGATAGCTCGACTATCTGCCGGGGTAGTTCGACTATCTTCTTCGATAGTTCGACTATCTGGATCGTTCGACTATCTGCCCGATAGCTCGACGATCTCCGTGCGTCGTTCGACGATCTTCGAAGGTCGTTCGACGTTTTCTGTCTGCCTTTGTATTTTGTATTTATTTATTATATTTAATTATTTAATACATTTTCTGGCACTCTATTTTAAGCTGTATGATAAAGTTTCCAGGCATTATTTGCTCTATTCTTTTTGCCTGAGTTAAAATCTTTTAAGATAAAGTTGTTTGTCTTATTAGCTGTCTCGTTAAATTACTTTATCTGATGACAGCCCTTTATAGCCGTTGGACTGAAAAGTCTTCTTTTTGCTATAAAGAGATTATTTCTGATGTGACTTTATTTAGTCTATCTGTTTATTTGATTTAAGCCTGCAGCTTCTTAGAAAGAGGTTTATTCCTTTTTATAGAATGTTTTGCTGCAGAGATATTTTCTGTCTTCTTGATATTTACAGCCCAGGTCTCAAGGCTCAGAAGAAGACAAACAATTCAAATGGAAGAGAGCCGTTGCTTGCTGATGATTATATAAAGAACCCTTTGCAGAAGGATTCAAGCTAGTTAATAGAAGCTAATAGCCAACCAGTGTTCATTCAAGCTCTCAAGCCTTCATCAAGCTCAACTTTCCTGCTCTCAGAAATTTCCATCTAACTGAGAAGTGTTAAGATCTTCATCTCTTCTTCACCTGAGTTCTCCTGCTTTCAGGAAGTTCAAACTCAGAGTTCCTTTGAAGAAGAAGAAGAAGAAGATAGCTGCTTGAAGAATTTTGTTTTTATTATTTACTTTCTTCCTGTAGCTTTTCCTTCAGAACTTTCTGAAGAGTTTCTCTGCACTGAAGCAAGACTTCACCTGGACATCTTTGAGCCAGGGGGAGCCTTGATTCTTTAGAGCATTCTAGCTCAGTGCAAGCTTTTTGTGCTTCTCTAATCTATTGTAAAATAGAGAAGACATCTTAACCTTCTTCCCCCTCCTGTACAGGGTTATTACTCCCTTCAAAAGTATCCCTTGGTGGCAGGGCACCTGATCAAAAACCTGTGCTTGTTTTTTTAGACACCTGATCAAAAGTCTAAAGGGTTTCTGAATCTACCTGAATCAGATTCTGTTGGTGGCAGGGCACCTGATCAAAAACCTGAGTGGATTCCTACCGTTTGGGTAGAAGAGTGGACGTACCCAAGTTGTTTGGGGAACCACTATAAATTTCCTTGTGTCGTCTGGATTTCTTTGTTTAATTCCTGCATTGTGGCTGTGATTAGATATAACTAGGTTGCTAGTTGCTGATTAGGTTTTTCCAAGCTTAACTGTAATTACAGTTAGCTTGTGTTTGTACACATCACTTGTGTTAGGCTTTAAGGTTAAATTAATATCTATAATCTTTTCATTCCGCACTTCACTCCAAGGGAGTTGGGTAGAATATTAAGTTTTGTCTGTGCAAAATTTGATAACTCTATTCACCCCCCCTCTAGAGTAGTATCTATCCCTTCACTTTCAATTGGTATCAGAATTCTTACTCCTCCTGTTTCTCCCAATTCAATCTCCAATTCATTCTCCAATTCATTCCCCAATAAACTCTCCTGCTCCATCTCCTGCTCGATCCCATGTTCACATCATTTCTCATCCCAGCACCTCTACCATATCTGCTACAGCTCCATCCACCTCTCATCCTTCAGCTTTTGAAATCTCTCCAGAGCTTATCTCCCGCATTATGGAGCTGATTACCCCGTCAATCAAAACCATGATTGACGAGGCAATCGCTCCCCTTGCAGCTTCCATTGATCTTTTGTCTGCCTCCATCAAATCCCTTACTAAATCTGCTGAGCCATCTTCCTCTAGGGCCTGGTTTCAGTATCCACTGAAATCAGGCAGGGGGAGATGTTCAATGAAGATGCCTCAGATCATCCTGCTTCTCCTCTAGTTTTAAAAGATTCAGTTATGTCTGCCCTGGAAGAATCTGCTCAGGAAGAAATAGTTCCAGATGTTGTCATGTCTGCCCAGGAAGTGATAGATCCAGCTGAGAAAGAGATAGCTCCAGCCCAGGAAGAAATAGCTCCTGCTGAGAAAGTTTTAGCTCCAGTTTTGTCTGAGAAAGAAATAGCAGATGGAATATTGTTATCTGAGATTGCTGTTAAGGTCTGCTTAGAAGATCTTACCACTCCTATGATTGCTAGATTCCTGGAAGGAATCATAACTTCTTATCTGAATGAATCATGGGAAATGGTTAAATATGAAGGTAACTCTTTCATTCGTTTTGTTGATGAGTCGATTAATTTGATAGTTTGTGAATACCTTGAAGGAATGATTCAAGCTTATTTAGCAGATATGTATTCATAATTTTACAGATATTATTAAAGAAGATTTAACTGCTCAAATCATAGCAGTAGTTTCTGAGGCTGACCCAAGTATTCCTGCTACTCAAGTAGACCCTGAGTTGGAATTCTTCTTAGATAATAAAGAAGATGAGTCTGAGAAAGAGGAAGTCAAAGTTGACTCTCCTGTTCTGAGTTTGGAAGAAGCTCAAGCAAGAGCAGCATGGGAATTAAGAGTTCAATCTTTAAAAGAGAAAGAGAAAGATTTGCAATTTGAAAAGTCATCCATCTGGGATGACTCTCCAGGTTTAGATTTAGACTCCCTTCTGGCTCTGGATGCCATGGAAGAAGAAAAAGAGAAATCTGCTTCAAAGCTTAAAGAAAAGGCTGTCTCAGAAGGCTTTGATCCTTATGAGAACCCTCCATCATCCCATTCTGATGATGATGATGATTCTGATATTTCTGAAAAGTCAAAGAAAAAGAAATCTGCTGCAAAGAAAAGAAAAGCTGCTCCTCCTCCACCTCCAAATAAGGATAATGACACTCCCTATTACATTTTGAAGGGCATTGACCCCAAATCCAAGGATTTTAAGCATTGGATGTGGTTCTCGAAGAATCAGCAAAAAGAAAGAAAAAGAACCAAGAGGTATGACAGTCCTGTCTCAAGATGGACTCCCAGAGGTCCCCCTCCTCCACCTCCAGGTGCAGGAGCCTCTGGAACCTTTCAGCTCTTCCTTCTGCCTCTTCTGCAAAATCTGCGTCTGCTCAGCCCCAACCTAGACAAGGTTATCAAAGTTCTCAAGGCAAATCATCTTATGGTTCTCAAAGACAAATGAAGGAGGTTGTGGCTCAAAGACCAACCTTTTCCCACCTCCTTCACCAAAGAAGAGAATTACATCTCCATCTCCAGTTCAATCTGAGAAAAGTATTTCGAAAGGTAAATAGTTTATTTTGTTTTAAGATATCTAGCAATAACCTCTCTGCTAAGTATACTCTAATGTCTTATCTAGATATAATAGCTGATGCTGCTTCTCCTGAGCCCGTATATGAAAATCCTGAGCTCGATCCTAACTTTAGGATGGCTCGCTTTCAAGAACTTGTAGGAGCAGCCCAAATAAGAAAAGCAAGAGCTGAAGGTAAAGATACGACTGGTTTTACTACCATGTCAGCGTACAGAAAGAAAGAATTTGAAAAGTTCCAGGTAAATCCTGAGATTTTTGATCCGTCAAAGTACATGGAAAAACATCCTGAAGCTGTTGTCCCCAGAGCTACAGAACTGAAGATCATTGGTGCTCAGGACCTGAGGATGTCAAAGAAAGAATCAGATGACCCTCTTAGAAAAATTTCCTTTGTTTCTAGTTCTTCTGATCCTTTACCAGACTCTAAAGATTCTTAATAGTTTAATTAACTGTTGTGCTATATCTATTTATCTGATTGATAATCTGCCAGTTTATTGTTAACTATTTGCTGAATTTATTTTTCTGTGTTCTATTGCTAGCTGTTTTAGATTTTGAGAGACTTAACTCAAATAGGGGGAGATTGTTGGTACCCTAGTTTGATTTGAGTTTAGTCCTCTCCTTTGTGCCCCTTGACCCAAGAAATATCTATGGTCAATGGTTAGAAGTCTAGCTGTAGAGTCCTCGCTTTTCCAAATTGAGAATTTGGTTAAGTAGGTTTTTCGTTCGACTATAGTCGAACGCCGTTCGACTATCGTCTATCGGCTGATCGACGATCGTCTATCAGTTGGTCGACGCTTTGTCTGCGCTGATAGTTCGACTATCTGTTGATAGTTCGACTATCTGTTCTGCGCTGATAGTTCGACTATCTGTTGATAGTTCGACTATCTGTTCTGCGCTGATAGTTCGACTATCTGTTGATAGTTCGACTATCTGTTCTGCGCTGATAGTTCGACTATCTGTTGATAGATCGACTATCTATTTCGTTTTGATAGTTCGACTATCTGTCCTGATAGTTCGACTATCTGATAGTTCGACTATCTGCTGATAGATCGACTATCTGTTTTGTTTTGATAGTTCGACTATCTGTTGATAGTTCGACTATCTGTTTTCTGAGGTAGGTCGACTATCTGCTTGATAGGTCGACTATCTCTGTGCGCTTGATAGTTCGACTATCTGTCCTAGATAGATCGACTATCTGATAGTTCGACTATCTGTCCTGATAGCTCGACTATCTGCCGGGGTAGTTCGACTATCTTCTTCGATAGTTCGACTATCTGGATCGTTCGACTATCTGCCCGATAGCTCGACGATCTCCGTGCGTCATTCGACGATCTTCGAAGGTCGTTCGACGTTTTTTGTCTGCCTTTGTATTTTGTATTTATTTATTATATTTAATTATTAATACATTTTCTGGCACTCTATTTTAAGCTGTATGATAAAGTTTCCAGGCATTATTTGCTCTATTTTTTTTGCCTGAGTTAAAATCTTTTAAGATAATTTGTTTGTCTTATTAGCTATCTCATTAAATTACTTTATCTGCTGACAGCCCTTTATAGCCGTTGGACTGAAAAGTCTTCTTTTTGCTATAAAGAGATTATTTCTGATGTGACTTTATTTAGTCTATCTGTTTATTTGATTTAAGCCTGCAGCTTCTTAGAAAGAGGTTTATTCCTTTTTATAGAATGTTTTGCTGCAGAGATATTTTCTGTCTTCTTGATATTTACAGCCCAGGTCTCAAGGCTCAGAAGAAGACAAACAATTCAAATGGAAGAGAGCCGTTGCTTGCTGATGATTATATAAAGAACCCTTTGCAGAAGGATTCAAGCTAGTTAATAGAAGCTAATATCCAACCAGTGTTCATTCAAGCTCTCAAGCCTTCATCAAGCTCAACTTTCCTGCTCTCAGAAATTTCCATCTAACTGAGAAGTGTTAAGATCTTCATCTCTTCTTCACCTGAGTTCTCCTGCTTTCAGGAAGTTCAAACTCAGAGTTCCTTTGAAGAAGAAGAAGAAGAAGATAGCTGCTTGAAGAATTTTGTTTTTTTATTTACTTTCTTCCTGTAGCTTTTCCTTCAGAACTTTCTGAAGAGTTTCTCTGTACTGAAGCAAGACTTCACCTGGACATCTTTGAGCCAGGGGAGCCTTGATTCTTTAGAGCATTCTAGCTCAGTGCAAGCTTTTTGTGCTTCTCTAATCTATTGTAAAATAGAGAAGACATCTTAACCTTCTTCCCCCTCCTGTACAGGGTTATTACTCCCTTCAAAAGTATCCCTTGGTGGCAGGGCACCTGATCAAAAACCTGTGCTTGGTTTTTTAGACACCTGATCAAAAGTCTAAAGGGTTTCTGAATCTACCTGAATCAGATTCTGTTGGTGGCAGGGCACCTGATCAAAAACCTGAGTGGATTCCTACCGTTTGGGTAGAAGAGTGGACGTACCCAAGTTGTTTGGGGAACCACTATAAATTTCCTTGTGTCGTCTGGATTCCTTTGTTTAATTCCTGCATTGTGGCTGTGATTAGATATAACTAGGTTGCTAGTTGTTGATTAGGTTTTTCCAAGCTTAACTGTAATTACAGTTAGCTTGTGTTTGTACACATCACTTGTGTTAGGCTTTAAGGTTAAATCAATATCTATAATCTTTTCATTCCACACTTCACTCCAAGGGAGTTGGGTAGAATATTAAGTTTTGTCTGTGCAAAATTTGATAACTCTTTACCCCCCCTCTAGAGTAGTATCTATCCCTTCACTTTCAAAGCCATCAGTCCAGATTGCCCCAACCTGGAATAACTAGAACTTACATTTCCCGGCATTCTGTTCGCCGTCACCGCCAGTGATTGTCGCCACCACCTACATTGAGGTGGCGACTAGCGTTTCCCGGCGATGTGGCCACTAGAGGTAGCTCCTCCGGCGAACCTGAGAAAGAAGAAATGCTATGGATGCTCCCTCTCTCATGGCCTCATGCTCAGTTGATCCTAATATCTCTCTTAAAAGAGATAGACATTTAGCACAGAAGGAGGGGAGGAGAAACGATCCCTTAGACAAGTTGATGATGGGTTTGGTGGTGGTGCGCCATGGCCGACCCTTGCTCTGGCGAGCTGGCTCTTTTCCTGATTTCTCTGGCTAATACTCTGCTCCAGCTATCAGTTTATGATCCTTAGGGTTCACTGAAGATGATGGTGGGGTGGAATGGAGGTGAGTCTGGATGGTTTAAAGGCTTTGACCTATGAGGAGTGGCTGGGCATGGTTGGCCGTCATTGAGGACGATGCCTCCATGCTGCCACCTGTCACCATTTATTGGACCGTCAATTATTATTTTAAGATAAAACTTCTTGAGAAGATCAACCTATTAAATAGGTTGTTGCAGAAGAAAGTTGCTCAACAAGCAGAATCCTCCAGTGATTCTGAAGAGGAGGTAGTCCTCAGCTTAGATGAAGACAAACAACAAAAGGAAACCCAAGATCCAGAGGAGGGCAGTGGACCCCTGGAACAACATATAGTCTCAACTCCAGGAGAAGAAAACCCTAAAAAAACTGAGCTGCCTGCCCAAGTGGGAGGCATTGCTGAAGCTGCCCTAGAGAGTGAATTAGCCGATGATACTGTTATGAACATTGTATCAGAAATTCAATAATGAAGCTCAATACAATGTTGAGAAAGAAGCTCAAAATGAGCAAGTAAGTATCTCCTTTAAAAATAGGGCCCTGGACAAAAATCTGGATGTCCAGGGAAAACCATTTGCTGTACAAACTAATCTTGTTCCTCCTATACATGTGCAGCAAGAGTTCACTATTGAAGAGCTCTTTTCTGATTTACCTTATGCCAGAACTGAGGGGGAGCAATCCCAGCTGGAAAAGGATTTGCCAAGGACTAAGGGGGAGGAGATACTACATGTCCCATCTACTAAGGAAACTGTTGATATAGAAAGCTCCTCTCAACCCTCTGATGATGATGAAGC
Source organism: Platanthera zijinensis (assembly GCA_039513925.1). NCBI lineage: Eukaryota > Viridiplantae > Streptophyta > Magnoliopsida > Asparagales > Orchidaceae > Platanthera > Platanthera zijinensis. The sequence goes on from CM077082.1 coordinate 92,242,667, forward strand.
CTCTTTTGCTAAGAAGAGAAAAAATTGTTGACATTAAGAAAAGGAGCTCGGGCTATAAGAAAGCCTTGCAATCAGTCACTCCACAACCTGCTCCAAGCATTGATTTCAGTTCTGTACTGGTCCAGATGCAAGTAAAATTGGATGAACAAAGGCAATCTCTAGAAAAGTATGTGGATGAGTCTAATAAGGAACTGTAGTTTCAGCTGGCTCAGGACATAAAATCCACAAGATTTGAATTAAATCTGCACAAAAAATAAATGACAGATTGCAATCATAAGGGAGGCAATGCTGTAGTTTATTTGGCTGAGCAAAAAACTTATCAAGACTGAGATTGAGGACATTGCCACCAAATAAGGGTATGTTTTGGAAAATCAATTCAGATCTAATGAAAACCTCAAAGACTCCCATGCAGAAATCATCCAAAAACTGGGAAGTATTTCAACAGCTTTGAAAACTGAAATATCAAAGCAGATATAAGTGGATATAGATGCTATTTAGACAACTATTGAAGCCTCCCAAAAGACAATTTATGATACCTTACTGAAGTTTAAAGACTATTACAAAGAAGGTACAGAATATCTGGCTGATCAGATAAGGTTTCAGAAGACTGATCTAAGGGATCATATTACTAAAAAAGTCATAAAGGGGGAGAGAATGTTAGTCAAAGCTAGCTCTGACCATACTAAATTGATCTTTAATTACATCAGAGCAACACTTGGCTTTCCTCCTTTATGTGATGATGATAATGTTGCTGAATCTAGAATACACTCTGCTCATATAGAAGGAGATCAGCCTGAAGTTGCCCAAGTTATTTACCCTCCTTCTAATTTTGACATGGTTCAAAAAGAAGTGTAGACAATGTATATTCCTTCACAGGAGGCATCAAAGGTGATCATTAAAAAAGTAGAAATGTCAGAGGAAGCCAAGAAAGTTAAAAATGAGGCACAATTGTCCAAGAAAATGTTCAGGGAATAGGTTGAATTGAAGCCAGATTTTGAGCAATGGAGCCCTACTTCAAGGAATATCATTTTGACTACCTGGAAGGCTGTAAAGGATAAGACCCATGAAAGGGGTAAGTGGTATTCTTAGCAAGAATATAACAAATATCAAGCTAGGCAGGAAGCCATTCTTCAGTATTGAAGAAGTGCAAAAGCTGGGAAGTTAGCTGCTAATGCTCTGGAGCCTAGCAGGTACTTCCCCAAGCCCTTTCACTATTTTGAAAGGCAAAGGATAAAGGCTGAAGAATTAAAGAAGAAAGATCTCAAAGCGAAGAAACCTGCTGAGGATACAGAACCTTCTGTGCAGGTAAAGATTAAGTCTGGGAAAGGCAAAGTGATTAAAGAGCCTAGCGAATCATAGGATCGATAGGCTTAAGTACTGAACAATGTAACTTTTTATTTTTTTTTCTACGGAAAACATGTAAATTGGTGTATTTTCTGATTAAATAATAAAATCACCTTCTCTATTAATCTTAGTTATTTACATTGTTTTTATGTTATCCTGCACTTAATTGTATGTACGTCCTTTGTTTATATACTTTATTATGAGAGATGTATATCTTTGACTAAGGGTTATGACTTCTCCAAATAGGGGGATATTGTTGGGTACACTGAAAAATATGTGCAAGATTTGGAGAAGCCTCACCTTACTCAATGATATACATCAATTTGTATTTGATGTATGTTTGAGTTTCATTGTGTAGGTATAAGGTTTGTAAAGAAATTTTTCTCAGTACAAGTGTCGACACCAGAAGTTGTGTCGACACCAGAAGCAAAGTTGTGTCGACACTAAGAAGTTGTGTCGACACTAGAAGCAAAGCTGTGTCGACACCCAGGCATTGTGTCGACACCTGAAGAAGAGGTTGTGTCAACACCTAGAATTATGTCGACACCTAAGGCAGGAATTGTGTCGACACCTATAGATGAAGCTGTGTCGACACCCAGGAGTTATGTCTACACCATAAGAAAGGCTTGTGTCGACACTCGAGAATTATGTCGACACCTGAAGAAGATTTGTGTCGACAGCTAGACACACACTCAATGCCATCTTACAATAACAGCTATTCTGAGTCAGAAGGCTTGTGTCGACACACAGGACTTGTGTCGACACACACTCAATGACAGCTATACACACACTCAACGCCACTTGTCTGCAGCAGTTAAGTCATGACCAGAAGCAGTTGTGTCGACACACAGGACTTGTGTCGACACTCACACTCAACGACGGCTGGGCATACACTCAACCCCATTTTTCTGCAGCAGTTATATCGAGACCAAGAGCGGTTGTGTCGACACACAGGACTTGTGTCGACACATACAAAGACAAAGAAGAGAAGTCGAGTAGCTGAAGAATGACTATGTCTACACGTGGAGTGTTTTGTAGACTTCACCAAGACTTGTATCGACCCTTAGTCTATTTGTGTCAACACATACGAAGTAGATTGCCGAGTGGATCATGCTGAGTTGTTAAGTCTCTAAGGAATCAACTTGTCATGACTGGTGGGTCGATAGTTGTCATTACCAATAGGTCTGACACCTTTGTCAGAACTGTCAGAAGGTTGTTACAAACCGGATCAGCCGATAACTAGAAGAAATCTCTATATAAAGGACTAATCCGTGACAACTAAAAGGAGAAGAGAACATAAAAGACACAGGAAAAAAGTGAATCATCTGAAGGAAGAATTTCACAACATGTAAAGGGGTGACCCTTAAGAAGGCAGATTCTGAACAAGTCTGAAGAGAAGATTCAGATCTTATTCTATAGTCAAGAAAGGAGCTGACGGGAGATCAACTTCTACATCATGAAGAGTTCAACCTTATTTTGTTCTATCAAGAAGATTTGAAATAGCTAAGTTAGGTTAGATCTGAAGTTTCAGTTCATTTAAGAACTGATCAAGAATCACTCACCTATAGAGTGATCTATCAGGTGATATTCCTTAATTTCTCAAATACTCCAATACTTGTAGGATCTTTTGTTAGATCTGAGTTGTAAGCCTGTAATTATAAAGGCTGAGGTAGGGCTGAGTGCCTGAGGTATATGACTATTGATAGTCTTAGTTGTAAGCCTAGTTATAAAGGCTGAGGAAGGGCTGTGGCCTAAGTTAGGATTCTAGGGCGGAACAATCTGAGGTAGGACTTGTATAAGTCTGAGGTGTAGGAACCATCTGGTTCTGAGTTGTAAGATCTGTGGATCTGATCTAGTCGACGGAAGTATTACTGAATCAAGCTTTCTACTGGATAGGTGAAGGGGGAAAGTCGATGTACCCATACCTTGGGGAACCACTATAAATCTGGTGTATGCTGTGCTGTGTTTGCTGTGTTGTGATTGTATGTTCTGTGTTGTGATAAGAACCTGTTAGATTGTCTAAAATTCTTAAAGATAATTAGAACCTATTCACCCCCCTCTAGGTGTTTAAGCTCTTGAAATAAGTATTTTAACTTGACACGCCCGTGTCAAGCACCTGACACACCCATGTCATAAGATACATGCCCGTGTTGAGGGTGTGCCCCTCAATCAATACATAATCAACTCTCCCGAGAAGAACATGGCTAAGGAACACGCCCGTGTCCTTGGCCGTGTGCCGAACACGCCCCTATGACACTCCCGTGTCACAGGCCCTGTACCACACCGACGCCTCCCGGTTACCAACCCGAGCAGATACGCCCTGGAACACGCCCGTGTCCCAAGCCGTGTCGCCTCTCAATGATCGTTGACTTCATTTTTGTCGAGCTCCCACGATAAACTCGAGCACCCAGAGCTGGACACGTCTTAGGAAACGCCCGTGTCCTAGGCCATGTCACCCATCCTGAACTCCAAATTAAAATTTGGGGTGTTATATGGAGCTTGCCTCGGGCACTTCGCTAACCAAACCAAAAACTTTCTTCCCACTCCAAAGGATTATAGCTTTCGCTTGCTCTCTCGGGTTGGGCTCGATATTGGCAGGAAGAGACACGGCGGGTTGCTCAGATATAATTTTAGCTAGTTATCCTACTTGATTTTCTATAATTTTTAACGGATCTGGCTAGGCTTCTTATAGTTGTGTCATTAACATTCATATATTTTTAAAAAAATTCCTCCAAGCTTGGAGGTTTTTGATAATTTTGAAGAAGTGGAGGTGGTGCGGAAAAATCATTTGTGGTGGCAGGCGCATTGCGTTCAAAGGGTTACTCCACGAGAAATTTGGGTGGTTTCGTAAAGCAGGATTATAAATATTCAGAAAAGCAAAGCCCGGCACAGGAAAATTTTCCGTAGAAAAATTATGAAAAGCATTCCTAGGCTTATTATTAACATAAGCTAATTGTTCAGGAGGAGTTATAGATTCCCATAACTGAGGGGCGGAGGCAGCAGTCATCTCCAGTATCTTTTTGGTTACTACTTCCACTCTCAGAGCTAGCTGGGAGACGTTATCTACTTCAAATATACCTGCAGGTTTGTTTGGGCGAGGTCTAGGAACATTCCACTGATATGTGTTCATGGCCATGTCCTCGAAAAGCTCAAGAGCTGCTTCTGGGGTTTTGTCGTTTAAAGTACCACCGGAAGCTGCGTCTATCATTTGGTTTGTATTTTGATTTAGCCCATTATAAAACGTATGCACTTGTAACCATACAGGCATCGCATGATGGGGGCATCGTCTTTACAGTTCTTTAAATCTTTCCCAGGTTTCATAAGGATATTCAGAATCTATTTAAAAAAAGGCAGAAATATCGTTCCTAAGTTTTGCAGTTTTAGCTTGCAGAAAATACTTCATCGGACATTTTTCGATTAGTTGATTCCAAGATGTGATGCTCCATCTTGGCAGAGTCATCAACCATTGTTTAGCTTTAGTTCTAAGGGAGAAGGGGAAGAGTCTTAGCCGAATAACATCATTTGTTACAACATTGATCTTGAAGGTGTCAAAAATCTCAAGAAAGCTTGTTATATGCTCGTTCGGATCTTCATCTTGAAGTCCGTCATATTGCACATACTACTGCGCTTTTTGAATTATGCTAGGCTTAAGTTCAAAATTATAATTATCTATAGCAGGGATAACTATGCTTGATTTTGTACCCTCTAGATTTGGTTGTGCATAATAGGACATAGGCCTATGCAAGGCTTCTCTATGATGGGCTCTTCGATTCTTAAAGTAGAGAATGACTCAGAATCCTCAACCGATATTTGGAGAGTAGGGCCTTGAAATCTCGATCTTCTCCAAAGAGTACGCTCAATTTCGTGGTCCAAGTACAAAAAATCGACGGATTTCTGCGGGCCATGCATTAGGAGAAAAGAGGATAGAGAAAGAGAAAATAAACTTACACAAAAGAGAACTACTAAATTTTTTTTTTTTGAATTAGAATTTTTTTATGTTCTAACTCCTGAACTTCCCAAGGGCTACCCGATGAAGTGTTCGTAAGGTACTAGGCAAGATAGTGGTATTTAAGCCACATTGCCCTTTTCGAGAGAGTTACGTGGTGTAGAAAAGTGTGAAGAGAGTTTCTATTAAGAGCGTTAATATTTTTTTTGAATTTTTTTAATTTTTAAGAAAGAGGGTGAGAAAGATTAGAGATAAAAGCAATAGGTTTGTGTTTTAAAATTATCAACAAAAGTTGCTACCCGGCAACGGCGCCAAAAACTTGGTGTCAGCTAATCGTGAAGAGAATAAAAACCGAACTAACAATCCAACTAGGCAAGTATACCTATCGAACTGTAGCTAGGGGACACAAGTGTCGTATTAAAAATCCGGGAACCGTTGAGTAATCTTACTTACACACAAAAATTATTATCTTGTCGAAGGATTGTTTGAGGGTTTAAGAGAAATCTAATTGTGATTAAGAAAGAAATATTGCGCTAAAAAGAGAACTGCTTGCAGTTAAATAAAGAGCTTTTAAAAGCGATCACCACGAAGGGATTAAACGATGAAATGGAAAAGCACTCGATCGAGAATCACACTCGGCAAAAGTTGATTAAAAAATATGATAATAAACCTAAGCTTAATAGGGTAAAGGTCCTTGACTGTGGAGGTTCCCAAAGCATGAACACACTTCTCTCGAAGTCATGCCCAATTGAGTTTTAGGAAGGTCTGACCGAACTCTCGTCCAAATCGGAGGCCTAAAGCTCACTTTACGTTATGAACCCCACTATTGGATTTCACTCAAATTAGGTAGATTTAACGTTTGCCTCTTTCGAGGGGTGCGTGCAACTCTCTTTACTCTTGAGTGTTCACTTCAAAATACGAGCCTCTCGGCTAGTTAAGAGTGAAAACAAAGATGTAAATTATATATCGCGATGATATAACTCCAAACATGAATAATCAAGGCCTAAATAAAAAAGAAAAAGTAAGTTTAAATAATCAATCATAATAATCAACTTGCACCATCCCTCAAAGATCAAGTACGTGTAAATTAGTTAATTTTGAGTGGAGGATGAGAGATGAGTAGAAGAACAAACGAAAAGTGAGCTTTAGGCCTAATATTAAAAGAGAGTTAGTACAGACTTGATAAAATCATTGGCATGACATTCGAGATAAAAATGTATGTTTAGCACCTACACAGTAAGGGACCCTTTACCCTAAATAAG